>NC_069492.1:16947916-16955416 GCF_026875155.1 Cherax quadricarinatus | reverse complement strand
GCTACCAGGAGCATGTGCTACCTGGAGCATGTGCTACCAGGAGCATGTGCTACCTGGAGCATGTGCTACCAGGAGCATGTGCTACCTGGAGCATGTGCTACCAGGAGCATGTGCTACCAGGAGCATGTGCTACCTGGAGCATGTGCTACAAGGAGCATGTGCTACCAGGAACATGTGCTACCTGGAGCATGTGCTACCAGGAGCATGTGCTACCTGGAGCATGTGCTACCTGGAGCATGTGCTACCAGGAACATGTGCTACCAGGAACATGTGCTACCTGGAGTATGTGCTACCTGGAGTATGTGCTACCAGGAGCGTGTGCTACCAGGAGCATGTGTTACCTGGAGTATGTGCTACCAGGAGCATGTGCTACCAGGAGCATGTCCTACCTGGAGCATGTGCTACCAGGAGCATGTGCTACCTGGAGCATGTGCTACCTGGAGCATGTGCTACCAGGAACATGTCCTACCTGGAGCATGTGCTACCAGGAGCATGTGCTACCTGGAGCATGTGCTACCTGGAGTATGTGCTACCAGGAGCATGTGCTACCTGGAGCATGTGCTACCAGGAGCATGTGCTACCTGGAGCATGTCCTACCTGGAGCATGTGCTACCAGGAGCATGTCCTACCTGGAGCATGTGCTACCAGGAGCATGTGCTACCTGGAGCATGTGCTACCTGGAGTACGTGCTACCAGGAGCATGTGCTACCAGGAGCATGTGCTACCTGGAGCATGTGCTACCAGGAGCATGTGCTACCTGGAGCATGTGCTACCTGGAGCATGTGCTACCAGGAACATGTGCTACCAGGAACATGTGCTACCTGGAGCATGTGCTACCAGGAGCATGTGCTACCAGGAGCATGTGCTACCTGGAGTATGTGCTACCTGGAGTATGTGCTACCAGGAGCGTGTGCTACCAGGAGCATGTGTTACCTGGAGTATGTGCTACCAGGAGCATGTGCTACCAGGAGCATGTCCTACCTGGAGCATGTGCTACCAGGAGCATCTGCTACCAGGAGCATGTGCTACCTGGAGCATGTGCTACCAGGAGCATGTGCTACCAGGAACATGTGCTACCTGGAGCATGTGCTACCAGGAGCATGTGCTACCAGGAGCATGTGCTACATGGAGTATGTGCTACCAGGAGCATGTGCTACCTGGAGTATGTGCTACCTGGAGCATGTGCTACCAGGAATATGTGCTACCAGGAGCATGTGCTACCAGGAGCATGTGCTACCTGGAGCATGTGCTACCTGGAGCATGTGCTACCAGGAGCTTGTGCTGCAAGAAGCATGTGCTACCAGGAGCATGTGCTACCAGGAGCATGTGGTACCTGGAGTATGTGCTACCTGGAGCATGTGCTACAAGGAGCATGTGCTACCAGGAGCATGTGGTACCTGGAGCATGTGTTACCTGGAGCATGTGGTACCTGGAGCATGTGGCACCTGGAGCATGTGGTACCTGGAGCATGTGGTACCTGGAGCATGTGGTACCTGGAGCATGTGGTACCTGGAGCATGTGGTACCTGGAGCATGTGGTACCTGGAGCATGTGGCACCTGGAGCATGTGGTACCTGGAGCATGTGGCACCTGGAGCATGTGGTACCTGGAGCATGTGGTACCTGGAGCATGTGCTACCAGGAGCATGTGCTACCAGGAGCATGTGGTACCTGGAGCATGTGTTACCTGGAGCATGTGGTACCTGGAGCATGTGGCACCTGGAGCATGTGGTACCTGGAGCATGTGGCACCTGGAGCATGTGGTACCAGGAGCATGTGGTACCTGGAGCATGTGTTACCTGGAGCATGTGGCACCTGGAGCATGTGGTACCTGGAGCATGTGGCACCTGGAGCATGTGGTACCTGGAGCATGTGTTACCTGGAGCATGTGGTACCTGGAGCATGTGGCACCTGGAGCATGTGGTACCTGGAGCATTATCTAGCCAGACGGGAGGTGTGCGGGTTGTGTAAGGCAGTTAAGTTGTCTTAACTGCTGGCCGTAGGTAGCGTAATTAAGGTCCAACTGATCTGCATTATAATACAGCAGTAACAGTGACAGCAGTAGCAGTGACAGCGGTAACAGTGACAGCAATAGCAGTAACAGCAGTAGCAGCCGTGACAGCGATAGCAGTAACAGCAGTAGCAGCAGTGACAGCAGTAGCAGTAACAGCAGTAGCAGCAGTGACAGCAGCAGCAGTGACATCAGTAGCAGCAGCAACAGCAGTAGCAGCAGTGACAGCAGTAAAAGCAGTAGCAGCAGTGACAGCAGCAGCAGTGACAGCAGTAGCAGCAGCAACAGCAGTAGCAGCAGTGACAGCAGCAGCAGTGACAGCAGTAGCAGCAGTAACAGCAGTGGCAGCAGAAAGCAGCATCAACAGCAGTAACAGCAGTGACAGCTGTGACAGCAGTAGCAGCAGTGACAGCAGCAGCAGTGACAGCAGTAACAGCAGCAATAGCAGTAACAGCAGCAGCAGCAGTGCCAGCAGCAGCAGCAACAACAGCAGTAACAGCAGCAGCAACAGCAGTAACAGCAGTGGCAGCAGTAGCAGCATCAACAGCAGTAACAGCAGTGACAGCTGTGACAGCAGTAGCAGCAGTGACAGCAGCAGCAGTGACAGCAGTAGCAGCAGAAACGGCAGTAGCAGCAGTGACAGCAGTAGCAGCAGCAACAGCAGTAACAGCAGCAGCAACAGCAGTAACAGCAGTGACAGCAGTAGCAGCAGCAACAGCAGTAACAGCAGTGACAGCTGTGACAGCAGTAGCAGCAGTGACAGCAGCAGCAGTGACAGCAGTAACAGCAGAAACGGCAGTAGCAGCAGTGACAGCAGTAGCAGCAGAAACGGCAGTAACAGCAGCAGCAGCAGTGACAGCAGTAGCAGCAGCAACAGCAGTAACAGCAGCAGCAGCAGTGACAGCAGTAGCAGCAGTGACAGCAGCAGCAGTGACAGCAGTAGCAGCAGTGACAGCAGCAGCAGTGACAGCAGTAACAGCAGAAACGGCAGTAGCAGCAGTGACAGCAGTAGCAGCAGAAACGGCAGTAACAGCAGCAGCAGCAGTGACAGCAGTAGCAGCAGCAACAGCAGTGACAGCAGCAGCAGCAGTGACAGCAGTAGCAGCAGTGACAGCAACAGCAGTAACAGCAGTAGCAGCAGTGACAGCAGTAGCAGCAGCAACAGCAGTGACAGCAGCAGCAGCAGCAACAGCAGTGACAGCAGCAGCAGCAGTAACAGCAGCAGCAGCAGTGACAGCAGTAACAGCAGCAGCAGCAGTGACAGCAGCAGCAGCAGCAACAGCAGTAGCAGCAGCAACAGCAGTAGCAGCAGCAACAGCAGTGACAGCAGTAGCAGCAGTGACAGCAGTAGCAGCAGCAACAGCAGTGACAGCAAGGAATCAGACAGCAGGGTACTGAACATACAGCTTCAAGACTTTAGACTTTCCTTACTGTAGCTTCACCTTCAAAGTCTTAAAGGCTTCCTTTGTTCAGGGTTCTCCAATCTTCAGAGCTCATCCTTAGAGCTCATCCTCAGAGCTCATCCTCAGAGCTCATCCTCAGAGCTCATCCTTAGAGCTCATCCTCAGAGCTCATCCTCAGAGCTCATCCTCAGAGCTCATCCTCAGAGCTCATCCTTAGAGCTCATCCTTAGAGCTCATCCTCAGAGCTCATCCTCAGAGCTCATCCTCAGAGCTCATCCTCAGAGCTCATCCTCAGAGCTCATCCTCAGAGCTCATCCTAGAGCTCATCCTCAGAGCTCATCCTCAGAGCTCATCCTCAGAGCTCATCCTTAGAGCTCATCCTCAGAGCTCATCCTTAGAGCTCATCCTCAGAGCTCATCCTCAGAGCTCATCCTCAGAGCTCATCCTTAGAGCTCATCCTCAGAGCTCATCCTTAGAGCTCATCCTCAGAGCTCATCCTCAGAGCTCATCCTCAGAGCTCATCCTCAGAGCTCATCCTCAGAGCTCATCCTTAGAGCTCATCCTCAGAGCTCATCCTTAGAGCTCATCCTTAGAGCTCATCCTCAGAGCTCATCCTCAGAGCTCATCCTCAGAGCTCATCCTTAGAGCTCATCCTCAGAGCTCATCTCAGAGCTCATCCTTAGAGCTCATCCTTAGAGCTCATCCTCAGAGCTCATCCTCAGAGCTCATCCTCAGAGCTCATCCTTAGAGCTCATCCTTAGAGCTCATCCTCAGAGCTCATCCTTAGAGCTCATCCTCAGAGCTCATCCTCAGAGCTCATCCTTAGAGCTCATCCTTAGAGCTCATCCTCAGAGCTCATCCTCAGAGCTCATCCTCAGAGCTCATCCTTAGAGCTCATCCTCAGAGCTCATCCTCAGAGCTCATCCTCAGAGCTCATCCTTAGAGCTCATCCTCAGAGCTCATCCTCAGAGCTCATCCTTAGAGCTCATCCTCAGAGCTCATCCTCAGAGCTCATCCTCAGAGCTCATCCTCAGAGCTCATCCTTAGAGCTCATCCTCAGAGCTCATCCTCAGAGCTCATCCTTAGAGCTCATCCTTAGAGCTCATCCTCAGAGCTCATCCTCAGAGCTCATCCTCAGAGCTCATCCTCAGAGCTCATCCTCAAAGATCATCTTCAAGGATCATCCTCCTGGGTAGAGCTTTATCAAGTTATGTTTCACTATGTAGAGCTTTATCTGTACAGAGCTTTTCAAAATACGGCTACCTGTAAACTGGTCCAGTGACTGGAACATGCAGGCAGCTCTAGACTGGTCCAGTGACTGGAACATGCAGGTAACTAGACTGGTCCAGTGACTGGAACATGCAGGTAACTCTAGACTGGTCCAGTGACTGGAACATGCAGGTAACTAGACTGCTCCAGTGACTGGAACATGCAGGTAACTAGACTGGTCCAGTGACTGGAACATGCAGGTAACTCTAGACTGGTCCGGTGACTGGAACATGCAGGTAACTCTAAACTGGTCCAGTGACTGGAACATGCAGGTAACTCTAGACTGGTCCAGTGACTGGAACATGCAGGTAACTCTAGACTGGTCCAGCGACTGGAACATGCAGGTAACTCTAAACTGGTCCAGTGACTGGAACATGCAGGTAACTCTAGACTGGTCCAGTGACTGGAACATGCAGGTAACTCTAGACTGGTCCAGTGACTGGAACATGCAGGTAACTCTAGACTGGTCCAGCGACTGGAACATGCAGGTAACTCTAAACTGGTCCAGTGACTGGAACATGCAGGTAACTCTAGACTGGTCCAGTGACTGGAACATGCAGGCAGCTCTAGACTGGTCCAGTGACTGGAACATGCAGGTAACTAGACTGGTCCAGTGATTGGAACATGCAGGTAACTCTAGACTGGTCCAGTGACTGGAACATGCAGGTAACTCTAAACTGGTCCAGTGACTGGAACATGCAGGCAGCTCTAGACTGGTCCAGTGACTGGAACATGCAGGTAACTAGACTGGTCCAGTGACTGGAACATGCAGGTAACTCTAGACTGGTCCAGTGACTGGAACATGCAGGTAACTCTAGACTGGTCCAGTGACTGGAACATGCAGGTAACTCTAGACTGGTCCAGTGACTGGAACATGCAGGTAACTAGACTGGTCCAGTGATTGGAACATGCAGGTAACTCTAGACTGGTCCAGTGACTGGAACAAGCTCCATCTCTCGCCAAAATATACAGACCGTTCGCCAAATACACAATGTTTATACTAAGTCAATGTATATTCTCCGCCAAATATACACGCGTATATCCTCTCTCCTTACTAGTTATTCTAGCCAGTTGCTAGTTAAATGTATTTGAAGTGTACTAATTGATCGGGAGAACTAGGACTCATACGAGATTAAGAGAGCTAATATGGAGATAGGGTAAAAGGCTTTATATCACCATGTTAAGTGCACAACAAGAGAGAGAGATGAACCAGCAAGACTGCATCTTGTATTCACAAGTACAGCTGACACTGATGGGTGCTAGCAACCATGCTGTTCTGAACTTCATATTAGGGAACTAAATACTGGGGTGTTGAGAGGAGGGTGTATGACGACATACTGGGGTGTAAAGAGGAAGACGGTGTATGACGATATACTGGGGTGTAGAGAGGAAGACGGTGTATGACGATATACTGGGGTGTAGAGAGGAGGAGGGTGTATGACGATATACTGGGGTGTAGAGAGGAAGACGGTGTATGACGATATACTGGGGTGTAGAGAGGAGGAGGGTGTATGACGATATACTGGGGTGTAGAGAGGAAAAGGGTGTATGACGACATATTGGGGTGTAGAGGAAGAGGGTGTATGACGACTTACTGGGGTGTAGAGAGGGTGTATGACGACATATTGGGGTGTAGAGGAAAAGGGTGTATGACGACAGATTTCAGAAGAGGGAACTATGAAGGGATGAAATAATTCTCCGAGTGCAGTGGGGAGAAGTAAGGAAAGTCAGTGGATGAAGTACATAGCAAGAACGCTGAGGAATAAGTCATACCCAATAGTAGACTGGTAAGTCACTAGGTTAAGTCAGAAGGAATATACTTGCTTCAACCAAAGGTTCACAGAACAAAAACAAATACAACATAAACCTGGAAAAACTACAGAAAACAAAGGACAGAAGAGAACAGAGAAGAGAGTAGAAGTGGCAAACATGAAAGGGCGAGAAGAGAGATGCTGGATGACAGTAACACAAGAGTGTTGACAAGGAGGTCGTGAGTCGACAAGAAGCAATTCAGTCAGCAGAGTGGATGTCGTGAGTCAACAAGGTGGATGTCGTGAGTCATCAAGGTGGATGTCGTGAGTCATCAAGGTGGATGTCTTGAGTCATCAAGGTGGATGTCGTGAGTCAGCAAGGTGGATGTCGTGAGTCATCAAGGTGGATGTCGTGAGTCATCAAGGTGGATGTCGTGAGTCATCAAGGTGGATGTCGTGAGTCATCAAGGTGGATGTCGTGAGTCATCAAGGTGGATGTCGTGAGTCATCAAGGTGGATGTCGTGAGTCAGCAAGGTGGATGTCGTGAGTCAGCAAGGTGGATGTCGTGAGTCATCAAGGTGGATGTCGTGAGTCATCAAGGTGGATGTCGTGAGTTATCAAGGTGGATGTCGTGAGTTATCAAGGTGGATGTCGTGAGTCATCAAGGTGGATGTCGTGAGTCAGCAAGGTGGATGTCGTGAGTCATCAAGGTGGATGTCGTGAGTCAACAAGGTGGATGTCGTGAGTCATCAAGGTGGATGTCGTGAGTCATCAAGGTGGATGTCGTGAGTCATCAAGGTGGATGTCGTGAGTCAGCAAGGTGGATGTCGTGAGTCAGCAAGGTGGATGTCGTGAGTCAACAAGGTGGATGTCGTGAGTCAACAAGTCGTGAGCCAAAAAGTCGTGAGTCAACAAGTCGTGAAAGTTCTCAGTGGGAACAACGACCATCACGGTCTACACCAACACGAACCCTAAGGGTTTACCGCTTCCCACTGGATGACACAAAAGCCCACCCAACAAAACACATGTCACTCGATAGACAGACAAAATACGATAGACAGAAATTT
>NC_069492.1:16913357-16945857 GCF_026875155.1 Cherax quadricarinatus | reverse complement strand
TGCCAGCTGGTGCAGCAGGCCAGCCAGCTGGCTCTCTGTAGGTAGCTTGGCCAGCTGCCTGCCTTCACCAGCTAGGAAGTAGCTTAGAGTTAAGCTTTGAGAGGGAGGGGGAGGTATGTACGTAGGTATAACTCTCTCTCTCTCTCTCTCTCTCTCTCTCTCTCTCTCTCTCTCTTTTACACAGGGTTTGACAAGGTTAAGAATCCCTAGCTTTATTGACAAGCTTAGAGCTGTTACTACATCAGCTCATTTGAAAGCATTTTTATTGTTATGAGACATACAAGTACGGGACAGGATGAAGTTGGAGCCATCTGTGGGCCAGCATTTTCATTTGATCAACTGACTTTCTTGTTGACATCATTATGCTGTACGAATGTGTTCCATACTCGAGTCATCCTGGGTATGTATGATCTCAGATGGAGTGATGTTCTGGAGAAGGGTACAGCAGAGTGAAGTTGCTGCTTTTGCCCGTCTTGTGGTATAAAAGCTTGCTTCACGCTGTCCTCGAAGTGGATCCAAGTGTGGTACTTTGACAATATTGGCCTTGTACATAACAGTAAGGCCACCCACATCCCTCCTATGTTGAAGGCTCTGCCGAAATGACAGATCTATCCAGGATGGGTCCAGGCGAGAGATGAGACGTCTTGCTCTGTTCTCTACTCTGTCAAGCAGTCGCAGATGAGAGGGGGGGGGCAGGCAAAACCAAGAAAGTGGAGCATACTCAAGGTGTGAGCGTACTTGTGCCTCGTACAGGATCTTGCAACCCTACATCAAGCAGGTGCGAGATCGGCGAAGTGCTGTAAGCTTCCTGGCTGCCTTGTTTGCAAGATTTACAACATGGTTCTTCCATGGTTAGTTTGGAGTCAATTTCACCCCAAGGATATCAACTTCTTCTCCAGGTGCCAACCCCCTTTCCCAAATTAAATCCTCACTACTGCACCGGGCATTACCATCAGGTGCCTAGAGACGATCTTCATTTGCGTTTTCTCAGGTGCAAATGTTACTTGCCATCTATTTCCCCAAGCTGATATAGCTCTCAGTGGTGATTGAATGTAGCTTAGAGCAGCTGCATTTCTTCTCTTGGATAAGTGAATGTCAGTGTACAGTCGTCTGCATATGCAGTGATTCGGGGGATGAGATGAAGAAGGTCTTTGGGAAGTAGACATTCATAACAAGGGTCCCAGCACGCTTCCTTGTGGAACACTTCCCCCAATAGGATGTCTTGCTGATTCCGTTCAATTGAGAACTACACTTAGAGATTACCAAAGGTAATCATGAGGAGACATAGCGTAGAGCCTGCAATTCCCAGTGCTTGAAGTTTTGCTAAGAGGCCCTGGTGCCACACCCGGTCAAAAAGCGCCAGCAATGTCCAGTGCTACCACACAGCTGACTTTGGATTCATCCAGTGACTGGTGCCACTTAGTGGAGAAGTTTAACAACAGATCAGCACCGAGAAACCCTTTTCCTGAAGCCTATTGACGATCACAAAGTAGTGAGTGGTAGTCAAAAAACTCTGTCATTTGTCTTGAATTATTGTCTCAAGGATCTTACCAGTGATTGACAGGAGTGACACTGGTCTGTAGTTGCTGATTTCTGCTCTGCTCTTTCTTTTTGTGAACAGGGACTACATTTGCCTCTTTCCATAGAGAGGGCCATTTACACTGTACTAGGCAGTGCTGAAAGATGCGAGTTAAGGTGCTGCTAGCTGGTCTCCCGCATCTTCTCAACAATCTTGGGCTCAACTTGTCTGGGCCCACAGCCTTTCTTGGTCAAGTGATTAAGAAGGAAATGCACCTCCTCCTGCCTTATTGTCACCACTGACAGTTTTGACACAGTTCTTGCAGCTAGCCAAGGAGGGTCCCTTGCTGGATCAGGAACTTGAATTTTGGTAGCAAAGTTTTCAGCAAAAAAGGTCCGCCTCTCTCTCTCTCTCTCTCTCTCTCTCTCTCTCTCTCTCTCTCTCTCTCTCTCTCTCTCTCTCTTCTCTCTCTCCAGAGAATAGTGACCAAGAAAAGGGGGGGGGTGAGTGACAAAAAGGGTGGGCCACAATGAGAGTAATTAGCAGATGGTATGACCAGAGCCTGGCCCAGTGTTCCCTTCTGTCGCCCCATTGATCCCCCCTTCTTCCTCCCTCCTTCCCTCCCTCATTCCCTCCCTCCTTCCCTCCCTCCCTCATTCCCCCCCTCCCTACCTTTATTTCCCACTACTTTTTTCCTTTTGATGTATATCTCAGCATATACACTGTGAAATGTATACCTCAATGTATATATAACTGAGAGTGTATATCTCAGTGCATGGTAAAAACCCTTTGGTAATAAATACCGACAAGTTGGTTTAGAAAGACACGTAAGCAAACACTATAACAATTTATTAGAAAACGTTTCGGCCCTGGGACCTTGATCACTTCTAACATACAGAGGTAGAAAGACATTATATATTAGGCGGAGAGTGAGATGTGACGCACGTGACCTGAGGAATGTCTAAGAACATAAGAATGGAGGAACACTGTAGAAGTCCTACTGGCCCATGCGAGGGCAGGTCCTTATCAAAACAACCTCTACCTATGATGAGGACAGGTAGACGATGAAATCATGTGACTCCTGTGCTGTTGGGTTGGTGCTGCTTAAAATATCATGTATGCCAATGTTTTGAAATTTTGTAGTTTCCAGTGTTGCGTTCTATAGTGTCGGTGACGGCGTTAGTGAGGCTTTAGGCACCGTCGGCGTCTGAGGTCTGGTTCGGTGAGAACGAGTTGTGCCTCATTCCAATTTATCAAATGTCCCGTGGAGTCTCTGTGGAGGACACAGGCATACCTTACATCGTCTCTGTTAGAGGCATTTCGATGCTCATTCAGGCGGACTGCAAGATCTCTGCCGTCTCGCCTACATATTTTTTTGGGACAGAACCCACAAGGGATAGTGTAGACGCCTGCTGTTTTGAAGTTAGAGGTGTGGGGCTGCGTTTCGTAGTGAGGTCTTTGATAGATGATGTGTTTTTGGTGGAAAAAGTTGACGTTACTCATAGCAAGTGCCCGGCGAGTATTCGTGGCAACATCGCCACATGGGAGACTATGAACTGTTTAGGGGCTGTTCCATGGGCGGTTTTGTTGGCATCATGATACTTAAGCAGCACCCCAAACCCCCCACACAGGAGTCACATGATTTTTATCGTCTACCCTCCATCATAGGGAGAGGTTGTTTGATAAGGACCTGCCTCGCATGGGCCAGTAGGCCTTCTACAGTGTTCCTCCATTCTTATGTTCTTATGACATTCCTCAGGTTTACGTGCGTCACATCTCACTCTCCCCTATATATATAATTTCTTTCTAAACCCCTGTAGTTAGAAGTGATCAAGGAAACCCAAACGTTTTCTAATAAATAGTTATAGTGTTTGCTTACGTGTCTTTCTAAACCAACTTGTCGGTATTTATTACCAAGGTTTATACCATATCAGTGTATATACACTGAGAGGTGTATATCTCAGTATATATACACAAGTATTCTTGACTGGTGGTTTTAAAAGGTGACCTGCAGCCCTTAATGACCCTCGTGTAGTAGATAGACTTAAAAACCCCATTAATAACAATATGCTAATTATTCCTAAGGCTAGTTGTAGTGCGTATACCAGGAGGGTATTTCGGGGGTCAACGCCCCCGCGGCCCGGACCATCACCAGGCCTGGTGGTGGATCAGGACCTGATCAACCAGGTTGTTTTCTGCTGATCGCACGTAAATCAACGTTAAAACCACAGCCCGGCTGGTCAGGTACTTTGTGTCCAGCTTCTAGAAGACAGCCAGGGGTCTTGAAGACAAGCCAGGGGTCTTGAAGACAGCCAGGGGTCTTGAAGACAGCCAAGGGTCTTGAAGACAGCCAGGGGTCTTGAAGACAGCCAGCGGTCTTGAAGCCCGCCAGCGGTCTTGCAGACAGCCGGGGGTCTTGAAGACAGCCAGCGGTCTTGGAGACAGCCAGCGGTCTTGAAGACAGCCAGGGGTCTTGAAGACAGCCAGCGGTCTTGAAGACAGCCAGCGGTCTTGCAGACAGCCAGGGTCTTGAAGACAGCCAGCGGTCTGAAGACAGCCGGGGGTCTTGAAGACAGCCAGCGGTCTTGAAGACAGCCAGCGGTCTTGAAGACAGCCAGGGGTCTTGAAGACAGCCAGGGGTCTTGAAGACAGCCAGGGGTCTTGAAGACAGCAGGGGTCTTGAAGACAGCCAAGGGTCTTGAAGACAGCCAGGGGTCTTGAAGACAGCCAGCGGTCTTGGAGACAGCCAGCGGTTGAAGACAGCCAGCGGTCTTGAAGAAGCCAGGGGTCTTGAAGACAGCCAGGGGTCTTGAAGACAGCCGGGTCTTGAAGACAGCCGGGGGTCTTGAAGACAGCCAGCGGTCTTGGGACAGCCAGCGGTCTTGAAGAAAAGCCAGGGGTCTTGAAGACAGCCAGCGGTCTTGAAGACAGCCACGGTCTTGCAGACAAGCCAGGGGTCTTGAAGACAGCCGCGGTCTTGAAGACAGCCAGGGGTCTTGAAGACAGCCAGCGGTCTTGAAGACAGCCAAGGGTCTTGAAGACAGCCAGGGGTCTTGAAGACAGCCAGCGGTCTTGGAGACAGCCAGCGGTCTTGAAGACAGCCAGCGGTCTTGAAGACAGCCAGGGGTCTTGAAGACAGCCAGGGGTCTTGAAGACAGCCAGGGGTCTTGAAGACAACCAGGGGTCTTGAAGACAACCAGGGATCTTGACAACCAAGAGTCTTGAAGACAGCCAGGGGTCTTGAAGACAGCCAGGGGTCTTGAAGACAACCAGGGATCTTGACAGCCAAGAGTCTTGATGACAGCCAGGGGTCTTGAAGACAGCCAGGGGTCTTGAAGACAACCAGGGGTCTTGACAGCCAAGTCTTGAAGACAGCCATGGGTCTTGAAGACAGCCAGGGGTCTTGAAGACAACCAGGGGTCTTGAAGACAACCAGGGATCTTGACAGCCAAAAGTCTTGAAGACAGCCAGGGGTCTATTGATAATCCCCCTTATGTATGCTGGGAGGCAGTTGAACAGTCTTGGGCCCCTGACACTTATTGTGTTGCCTCTCAGTGTACTCGTAGCTCCCCTGATTTTCACTGGTGGAATGTTTCACCGCCTGCCCAGTCTTTTGCTTTCGTAGGGAGTGATTTTCGTGTACAGATCTAGGACTTGTTCCTCTAGGATTTTCCAGGTATATATTATCATGTATCTTTCTCGCCTGTGTTTCAGGGAGTACAGGTCAAAGGACTTCAACTGATCCCAGTAATTTAGGTGCTTTATCGTACTTCCGTGTGCCGTGAAAGTTCTCTGTATATTCTCCAGGTTAGCAGTTTCTCCTGCCTTGAAAGGGGTAGTTAGTGTACAGCAATATTCCAGCCTAGAGAGAACAAGCGACTTGAAGAGAATCATCATGGGCTTGGCATTCTTAGTTTTGAAGGTTCTCATTATCCATCCTATCATTTTCCCAATACATGTGGTAGATATATTGTTGTGGTCTTTGAAAGTGAGATCCTCTGACATTATCACTCCCAGGTCCTTCACATTAGATTCTCGTTCTATGTGAGGTTGGAATGTAAAATATACCTTGTTAGTCTTCTAGTAGGAATATTCTGGTCTTGTGTTTTGGTCTAGATAAAGAAATGGGTTTATGTGGGCAGCCGTGTCCTAGACAAGACAGCCGTGTCCTTGACAATGCAGCCGTGTCCTAGACAACGCAGACGTGTCCTAGACAAGGCAGCCGTGTCCTAGACAAGGCAGACGTGTCCTAGACTATGCAGCCGTGTCCTAGACAAAGCAGACGTGTCCTAGACAAGGCAGATGTGTCCTAGAAAAGACAGCCGTGTCCTAGATAAGGCAGCCATGTCCTAGACAAGGCAGCCGTGTCCTAGACAAGACAGCCGTGTCCTACACAAGGCAGTAGTGTCCTAGACAAGACACCCGTGTCCTAGACAAGGCAACCGTGTCTTAGACAAGGCAGCCGTGACCTAGTCAAGGCAGCCGTGTCCTAGAGAAGACAATCGTGTCCTAGACAAGGCAGGGGTGTCTTAGACAAGGCAGCCGTGTCCTAGAGAAGGCAGACCTGTCCTAGAGAAGGCATATGTGTCCTGGACAAGGCAGATGTGTCCTGGAGAAGGCAGACGTGTTCTGGACAATGGAGACGTGTCCTGGACACGGCAGACGTGTCCTAGATAAGTCATGTGTGTCCTAGACAAGGAAGACGTGTCCTGCACAAGGCAGACGTGTCCTGGACAAGGCAGACGTGTCCTAGACAAGGCAGACGTGTCCTAGACAAGGCAGACGTGTCCTGCACAAGGCAGACGTGTCCTGGACAAGGCAGACGTGTCCTAGACAAGGCAGACGTGTCCTAGACAAGGCAGACGTGTCCTGGACAAGGCAAACGTGTCCTGGACAAGGCAGACGTGTCCTGGACAAGGCAGACGTGTCCTGGACAAGGCAGACGTGTCCTGGACAAGGCAGACGTGTCCTGGACAAGGCAGACGTGTCCTGGACAAGGCAGACGTGTTCTGGACAAGGCAGATGTGTCCCGGACAAGGCAGATGTGTTCTAGACAAGGCAGACGTGTCCCGGACAAGGCAGATGTGTCCCGGACAAGGCAGATGTGTTCTAGACAAGGCAGATGTGTCCCGGACAAGGCAAATGTGTCCCGGACAAGGCAGATGTGTTCTAGACAAGGCAGATGTGTCCCGGACAAGGCAGATGTGTTCTAGACAAGGCAGATGTGTCCCGGACAAGGCAGACGTGTCCTGGACAAGGCAGACGTGTCCTGGACAAGGCAGACGTGTCCCGGACAAGGCAGATGAGTCCCGGACAAGGCAGATGTGTTCTAGACAAGGCAGATGTGTCCCGGACAAGGGAGACGTGTCCTGGACAAGGCAGACGTGTCCTGGACAAGGCAGACGTGTCCTGGACAAGGCAGACGTGTCCCGGACAAGGCAGACGTGTCCTGGACAAGGCAGTCTGGGACCAATTGGATGCCTTTATTGAGTTGTTAATCTTGCGTTTTGTGGTCTTTCCTATACCTAAATTCGTCTCCCCGATATCGGTTATGTTGCCTGGGTTAATATCGGCATATTGGCAGGTTGGTGGTGGTGGTGGTAGTGGTGGTTGTTAGGATGTGATGGTGGTGATGGTTGTGGTTGTGGTGTTTAAGATAGTGACCACAGGCCTGGCCTCTACAACATCAGTCAGTACTTGTAACCAAGCTTAAGCCTGGCCACTACAACATCAGTCAGTACTTGTAACCAAGCTTAAGCCTGGCCACTACAACATCAGTCAGTACTTGTAACCAAGCTTAAGCCTGGCCACTACAACATCAGTCAGTACTTGTAACCAAGACTAAGCCTGGCCACTACAACATCAGTCAGTACTTGTAACCAAGACTAAGCCTGGCCACTACAACATCAGTCAGTGTTCACATTGCAAGTTGCTCCATACAAGTATTTATCTACGTTCATGTTATCATAGTGGGTTATAGATCTACGTTCATGTTATCATAGTGGGTTATAGATCTACGTTCATGTTATCATAGTGGGTTATAGATCTACGTTCATGTTATAGTGGGTTATAGATCTACGTTCATGTTATAGTGGGTTATAGATCTACGTTCATGTTATAGTGGGTTATAGATCTACGTTCATGTTATAGTGGGTTATAGATCTACGTTCATGTTATAGTGGGTTATAGATCTACGTTCATGTTATAGTGGGTTATAGATCTACGTTCATGTTATCATAGTGGGTTATAGATCTACGTTCATGTTATCATAGTGGGTTATAGATCTACGTTCATGTTATCACGTGGGTTATAGATCTACGTTCATGTTATCACAGTGGGTTATAGATCTACGTTCATGTTATCATAGTGGGATTATAGATCTACGTTCATGTTATCACAGTGGGTTATAGATCTAGTTCATGTTTCATAGTGGGTTATAGATCTACGTTCATGTTATCACAGGGGGTTATAGATTTTACGTTCATGTTAAAAGTGGGTTATAGATCTACCAGGCTTCTAACTACATTCCTGTAACATTCAATTTCATTACTTACCTTTCTCCTAATATTATGCTAATGCTACTCACAGAGACTCCAAAGTTATATTCTATACTACCCTTTTCAGAGTACTATGGAAGTTATAGAAGGAGAGAGAGAGAGAGAGAGAGAGAGGAGAAGAGAAAAGAGAAGAGAGTGAGGGGCCACCTGCATCAACAAGAGCCAGCTGCCCCTGACTCCAGTTTCCCCGGACTGAACCCTAATCTCTTAAATCCACAGTGCCACACTACTATGCAGTGCCAGACAGTATCATACGGGTGCTACACAGTGCCAGACAGTATCACACAGTGCCAGATAGAAATCATTACAGTGCTACACGTATCATACAGTGCTACACAGTATCATACAGTGCTACAAAGTATCATACAGTGCTACACAGTATCATACAGTGCTACACAGTATCATACAGTGCTAACAGTATATACGTGCTACACAGTATCATACAGTGCTAACAGTGCCAGACAGTATCCCCACCGTGCCAGACAGTATCATACAGTGCCAACAGTATCATACAGTCCTAAACAGTTTTCATACAGTGCTACACAGTATCATACAGTGTACACAGTACCAGACAGTATCACACAGTGCCAGACAGTATCACACAGTGCCAGACAGTATCACACAGTGCCAGACAGTACCATACAGTGCAAACACAGTATCATGCAGTGCTACACAGTGCCAGACAGTATCATACAGGCTACACAGTATCACACAGTGCTACACAGTGCCAGACAGAAATCACACAGTGCCAGACAGTATCATACAGTGCTACACAGTGGCCAACAGTATACACAGTGCCACACAGCATCATACAGTGATCCCAATAACATAGTGCTACTCAGTCCCAGACAGTATCACACAGTGCCAGACAGTATCACACAGTGCCAGACAGTATCATACAGTGCTACACAGTGCCAGACAGTATTACACAGTGCCAGACAGTATTACACAGTGCCAGACAGTATCATACAGTGCTACACAGTATCATACAGTGCTGCACGGTGCCAGACAGTATCACACAGTGTCAGACAGTATCATACAGTGCTACACAGTGCCAGACAGTATCACACAGTGGCAGACAGCATCACACAGTGGCAGGCAGTATCACACAGTGCCAGACAGTGCCACACGCACACAGTACCACACACACCCACACTCTGAAGTGTCCCTGTTCGCAGATGATGTGAAGTTGATGAGAAGAATTAAATCGGACGAGGATGAGGCAGGACTGCAAAGAGACCTGGACAGGCTGGACATGTGGTCCAGAAACTGGCTTCTCGAATTCAACCCAGCCAAATGCAAAGTCATGAAGATTGGGAAGGGGCAAAGAAGACTGCAGACAGAGTATAGGCTAGGTGGACAAAGACTATAGACCTCACTCAGGGAGAAAGACCTCGGGGTGACCATAACACCGAGCACATCACCGGAGGCACACATCAACCAAATAACTGCTGCAGCATACGGGCGCCTGGCAAACCTGAGAATAGCGTTCCGATACCTTAATAAGGAATCGTTCAAGACACTGTACACTGTGTATGTTAGGCCCATACTGGAGTATGCAGCACCAGTCTGGAACCCACACCTGGTCAAGCACGTCAAGAAGTTAGAGAAAGTACAAAGGTTTGCAACAAGGCTAGTCCCAGAGCTTAGAGGAATGTCGTACGAGGAAAGGTTGAGGGAAATCGGACTGACGACACTGGAGGACAGAAGGGTCAGGGGAGACATGATAACGACATACAAGATACTTCGGGGAATAGACAAGGTGGACAGAGATAGGATGTTCCAGAGAGGAGACACAGAAACAAGGGGTCACAACTGGAAGCTGAAGACTCAGACGAGTCACAGGGACGTTTATTTCTTCAGTCATAGAGTCGTCAGGAAGTGGAATAGCCTAGCAAGTGAAGTAGTGGAGGCAGGAACCATACGTAGTTTTAAGAAGAGGTATGATACAACTCAGGAAGCAGAGAGAGAGAGGACCTAGTAGCGATCAGTGAAGAGGCGGGGCCAGGAGCTGAGTCTCGGCCCCTGCAATCACAATTAGGTGAGTACAATTAGGCGAGTACACACACACACACAGTACCACACACTCCCACACAGTACCACACACAGTATCACACACCCAAACAGTACCACACACTCACACAGTACCACACAGTACCACACACACCCACACAGTACCACACACACCAAACAGTACCACATACTCCCACACAGTACCACACAAACCCACAGACTCCCACACAGTACCACAAACCCACACAGTACCACACACTCCCACACAGTACCAGACACACCCACACAGTGCAGTGGTATTTAATAAGCAACACTGGTTCGATCCCCCGGCTAGCCGCAGTTTGTTGTTGATCAATACCACTTGTTGTGGTTACAATAATATACGTATATATATATATATATATATATATAATATATATATATATATATATATATATATATATATATATATATATATATATATATAAATATATATATATACAGATACGGCAGATGTTGCAAGTATATGGAATAGGTGGTAAGTTACTAAATGCTGTAAAGAGCTTTTATGAGGATAGTGAGGCTCAGGTTAGGGTGTGTAGAAGAGAGGGAGAATACTTCCGGTAAAAGTAGGTCTTAGACAGGGATGTGTAATGTCACCATGGTTGTTTAATATATTTATAGATGGGGTTGTAAAGGAAGTAAATGCTAGGGTGTTCGGGAGAGGGGTGGATTAAATTATGGGGAATCAAATTCAAAATGGGAATTGACACAGTTACTTTTTGCTGATGATACTGTGCTTATGGAGATTCAAAAGAAAAATTGCAAAGGTTAGTGGATGAGTTTGAGAATGTGTGTCAAGGTAGAAAGTTGAAAGTGAACATAGAAAAGAGTAAGGTGATGAGGGTATCAAATGATTTAGATAAAGAAAAATTGGATATCAAATTGGGGAGGAGGAGTATGGAAGAAGTGAATGTTTTCAGATACTTGGGAGTTGACGTGTCGGCGGATGGATTTATGAAGGATGAGGTTAATCATAGAATTGATGAGGGAAAAAAGGTGAGTGGTGCGTTGAGGTATATGTGGAGTCAAAAAACGTTATCTATGGAGGCAAAGAAGGGAATGTATGAAAGTATATTAGTACCAACACTCTTATATGGGTGTGAAGCTTGGGTGGTAAATGCAGCAGCGAGGAGATGGTTGGAGGCAGTGGAGATGTCCTGTCTAAGGGCAATGTGTGGTGTAAATATTATGCAGAAAATTCGGAGTGTGGAAATTAGGAGAAGGCGTGGAGTTAGTAAAAGCATTAGTCAGAGGGCAGAAGAGGGGTTGTTGAGGTGGTTTGGTCATTTAGAGAGAATGGATCAAAGTAAAACGACATGGAAAGCATATAAATCTATAGGGGAAGGAAGGAGGGGTAGGGGTCGTCCTCGAAAGGGTTGGAAAGAGGGGGTAAAGGAGGTTTTGTGGGCGAGGGACTTGGACTTCCAGCAAGCGTGCATGAGCGTATTAGATAGGAGTGAATGGAGGCGAATGATACTTGGGACCTGACGATCTGTTGGAGTGTGAGCAGGGTAATATTTAGTGAAGGGATTCAGGGAAACCGGTTATTTTCATATAGTCGGACTTGAGTCCTGGAAATGGGAAGTACAATGCCTGCACTTTAAAGGAGGGGTTTGGGATATTGGCAGTTTGGAGGGATAGTTGTGTATCTTTATACGTATATGCTTCTAAACTGTTGTATTCTGAGCACCTCTGCTAAAACAGTCATGGTGTGTGAGTGTGGTGAAAGTGTTGAATGATGATGAAAGTATTTTCTTTTTGGGGATTTTCTTTCTTTTTTGGGTCACCCTGCCTCGGTGGGAGACGGCCGACTTGTTGAATATATATATATATATATATATATATATATATATATATATATATATATATATATATATATATATATATTATATATATATATATATATACAGAATATATAATATATTAAAATATATATTATATATATATATATATATATATATATATATATATATTATATACAGAATATATATATATATAATATATATATATATATAATATAATATACAGAATATATATATATATATATATATATATATAAATATATATATATATATAAATATTAATATTATATATATATGCAATAAGATCACAGTCAACAGGTGATTTCAGAATATGCATAACAACCACTCTGAAAGAATAGAGAAATTCCAAGCGCTTTCGTGACTACTCACATTTCAGAGTGGTTGTTTTGCATATATATATATATAATATATAATATATATATATATATATATATATATATATAATTTTATATATATATAATATATATATATATAATATATAATATATATATATAATAACAGAATAAGAAAAGTTCTGTGTATGTGATTTCAGTGAGGGAACATAAGGGTCACCTATGGGTAGGAGAGGTCGGTGAGGGGAGGCCTCATGGAGGAGGAGGAGGTGGAGGTTGAGGGGTAAACGTCCCCCCCCTCCCCCAAACAGGCGCGCAATATACCGTGTGCTCGTGTTACAACAATGGATGTTTGTTTCAACCGTGTGTATAGTGTATATAGTCAAATATACATACTATGTATGTGCATGGTATGCTCATAGCGTGTGAAGTGTATAGCGGTGTGTCGTTGATACTGGGGGCTGTGCACAGAGCATTGTGGTGTATAGTGACTTGTCCTGGGAGGGAGTGAGTGCCCTACTCCGCCTCAGCACACATCTTCCACTCCTCCCTTTCTTCCACTGCCCACCACAAGGACTGGACACCCCTCTCCTCCCCCCCACCACCACCATGAACCACATGCGGTATGTGCCATGCGCCATTTTCCCTTCAGTCTGGGCTTACCACACAGTTTGAGGTATGGCAGACGATGAAGCCAGCCAGCCACAAAGCCAGGGAAACAATGCACCCAACAATGAAAGAAGAGGCACATGTCAGGTGTGTGGAGAGTTTCGAGCACGCAACAGGACGGCCGCAAATTTGTGCACACAATGGGGGTGCAGGATCACACATGCCCCCCAGCAGAGAGCAGCCCCCAGCCTCCACAGGCAGATGACAATTTCCAATGGCAACCTCGTCACTTGCGATAACCTTCTATTGGCATTTAAATCGACTGCTAGCAGTACACTATCCCACATCCCTAAAGCGGCTCGCCATATGCAAACAGGGAAATTCACAGACCTTCCCTTTAAATGGGTGAATGGGGGCTCCACCAACTTAGAAACCCGAGGCAGCATCCAAACATGGCGCAAAAAGTACTCTTGTTCGGCAATGTCTGTCTTGCAGTTCCTGAAAGACGAGGCAAACTGCTAACCACGTCAGTTATCAAGGCAGTGCGCAACTAACCCAAGAACGGATAACTGTGTCCCTCTGCCCATCATCGCGGGAACAAAGGGGTAGACCCAAGAAAAGTCCCACTAAAAACGAAAAAATTTTTGCGCACAGGTTAGCAAAAAAATTGAAGAAGGTAACACAGTGGGAGAAAATAAAATAATACAAGTGACGACACTGTAGCCCTAGGAGAGACCACAGCCCAAGCACTAAGAGACAAGCATCCAACCAGGACACCATAGCCATCAACGACAACCCTGAGAAGACCCCCATCACTGAACAATTAATTTTGCCAGAACCGAAGTCTATAAGCGATCCGTGTCATTTCTAGCAGGATCTGCAGGAGGTTACACTGGAATCGACCTCAGCACCTCAAGAGATGGTAAATCCAGTACTCGGGGAATCTGCATCAATTCTTCTCACCGAGTTAACAAACTTTCGTCAACAATTGCCTGGCTGGGCGAATCCCAGAAGAAATTACACCTTCTTTTTTGGAGCCTCACTATGTGCTTTGAAGAAGAGGGATGGGGAATCAGACCCATTGCAGTTGGAAACACTCTTCGCCGTCTCGTTGCTAAAGCAGCAGTGAGAAACATCGCCTAGAAGCTGCCACTTTACTCCAGCCACACCAACTGGGCTTTGGGTCTCTCAAGGCAGTGAAGCTGCAGCTCATGCGGCAAGGGCCTACATCAGGGACCTACCAGAATGACAAGGCCATAGTCAAACTTATTTTTGAAATGCCTTTAATATGGTGAAGAGAGATTCTGTTTTGCCAGTTGTTCGGTTCGGTTCCCCAGTCTCTTTCCCTTCATTTCAGCTGGCTACAGCAAACCCTCAATTCTTTTGTTTGAGAACATGAAATTCAATCATCAGAGGGTGTTCAGCAGAGTGACCCAATCGCTCCACTTCTCTTCTGCTTGGCAGTAAGAGAACTAACTTCCAGCCTACGCAGTGACCTCAATATCTGGTACCTGGATGATGACGGCACTCTGGCAGGTACTGAAGAGTCCCTCGTGGGGGACCTACAACTGGTGAAAACACAGGGAGAAGACTTGGGACTCATCCTCAATCCCTCCAAGTGTGAAATCATCACAGCGAACCAGGAAATAATCAATGCTGTGCGGAGAATCCTCCCAGAAGTCTCAACTACAACTCCGTCCAACAGTACCCTCTTGGGGGCACCGCTGGGTCACCAGGCCATCGATACTCTCCTCAGGGACAAATTGAATGACCTGATGAGAATGGAGGAGAGAATAAGCGATCTTGATGCCCATGATGCTCTGTATCTCCTCACAAGGTGTCTTACTATGCCAAGACTCACTTCTTGAGGTGTGCACCTTCTTTTGACAACCCAACACTTGATGAATATGACGCACACCTGAGATCAACTTTTAAGAAGGCACTGAACCTGTCACTAGAGGATGAGCAATGAGATCAGGCAACCCTCCCAGTGCGACTGGGAGGTATAGGGTGCGTAAAGCAACACATGTTGCTTTACCTGCTTTTCTGTCTTCGTGTTTGGCTTCCAGTGCATTAGTCAAGAAGATAGTGCCTGAACGCTTGAGAGACTTGGTAGGAGCTTAAGACCCCAGGTTTACTGAATCAGCGATTCGGTGGGACACCCTTACAGACTCCTCCAGTAGACCAGCTCCTCCCAAACAGCACAAACAGTCCCACTGGGACAAACCGATCATGGAAAAAATCGCCAACACAATGCTCTCCAATGCTTCAGGAAAGAACAAAGCTCGTCTCCTGGCAGTGAAGGCACCACACTCAGGAGATTTCCTGTTAGCTGTTCCCAATTCCTCCCTGGGCACCCGTCTCGACCCACAGGCCATTCGGATTAGTGTTGCTCTTTGCCTAGCCGCCCCCATCCTCACCGAACATAGGTGTATTTGCGGCAGGGCGACAGCTGATCAATTCGGACTTCATGGTCTCGTGTGCCACACAGCAGAAGGGAAGTATGCCAGACATGAGGAGATCAATGACATAATAAAGAGAAGCCTCGCCACAGCCCGTTGCCCAGCTCAACGGGAACCCCAAGTACAGAGGTCTGATGGAAGTCAAAAGCGTCCTGATGGAGCCACAATGCTACCCTGGAAGGATGGAAAGCAGATTGCCTGGGACTACACCTGTGCTGCCACATTGGCAGACACCTACTTGGCATACTCTGTAGTGGAAGGGGGTGGAGCTGCCAGCCAAAGGGAGACCCAGAAGATCCGAAAATATAACTTCATTCCAATAGGGTCGGAGACCCTTGGAGCATGGGGCAAGTGTGCTCTGAAGTTCCTCAAAGAGCTGGGTGAAAAGCTCATCATAGAAACCAAAGACCACAGGGCGACCAGCTTCCTCTTTCAGAGACTCAGTGTTACGATCCAGAGAGGAAATGCCTGCAGCATTCTGGGCACGCGGCCCACCGCAGGGGAGCTGGACGAAGTATTCGAGATGCAGCTCTGAGTTACCTATGTTGTATTACTTTCTGTTGTATTTTTGTGAATGTTTGGCCAATGTATTTTGTCTTTAAATAAAACATACCTGAAATATAGGGGGTGGTAGGAGAAAATTCTCAAACAGCTTCAGGGAAAACCTTGAGTTTTCCCTGAAGCAAGTTTATTCTTTTCCCCCTGAGGATGAGGGCCCTATAAAAGTTCTAGAGGGGTTTCCTCCCCTTTTTATTTTATATAAAAATATTAATATATATATATATTATAAAATATATAAAATATATTTTATAAAAATATATTATATATAAAAATTTTGTAAAACCCCAACACAGGGGACATAACACACAACACAGTACACACCACAGTACACAACAAAGAAAACAAACCCCAAAACAACACAGCACACAACACAGTACATGACAAAAGAACACGCCCAGTACAAAAACACAGTAACAAACCCACAAAACACAGTACACAACCCCATACACACACAGTAACAAAACAGTACAAAAGACCAGTAACACAACACAGTAAAACAACACACACAACCCAGTACACAACACAGTCACAAACACACAACACAGTACACAACAAAAGTACACGACACAGTACACAACACAGGGACACAACACAGACAGAACACAGTACACGGGCACAGAAAACGACACCGTACACAACCCCAGCACAGTACACAACACAGACAACACACACAACACAATAAACAAACCCCACAAAAACACAGTACAAAAACACAAAACCAAAAAGGTCAAACACACACAACACAAATATACAAACACACACAACACAGAAAAACCAGAAAAAAACACACACAACACAGTACAACACACAACACGTAAACAACACCCACAACCAGTACAAACACACAAAAACCGTATACAACAAAACACAACCCCAGTACAACACACACAACCCCAGTATACAACACACACAACACAGACAACACACACCCAAAAAGTACACAACACACCCAACACAGTATACAACACACAGAAAAACAGGGAAAAACCCACCAACCAGTGGAAAAAACACACACAACACGGGGGAAAAACACACAACACAGTGTACAAAAACCAACACAGTATACAAAACACAACCATGTACAACCCCAACACAGTATACAACACACAACAAAGTACAAAAACCCCACAACACGTAAAACAACACCCAAAACAGTACAAACAAAACCACAACACAAATATACAACACACACAACACAAAGGTATGCAACACCCCCAAACACAGTATACAACATACACAACACAGTAAACAACACAAAAAAACCAGTATACAACCAAAACAACACAGGTTTTAAAAACACACCCCAACACAGTACAAAAACACAACAACCACAGTAAAAACACCACAACCCCATTTCACAAAACAGTACACAACACATTTCAAAAACACAGTGCACACACCAACACAGGGACAACACAAAACCCAAAACAGTACAAAACAGCAAACACCCATAAAAACAGGGACAAAAACAAAACACAACACCGTTTCACAAAAACACACAACACAGTAAAACAACACACTAACAAAAGTTACACCCAAAACAACACAAAAACAACCACACACACAAAACAGTACAACACACACAAAACAGTACAACCCACACAACACAGTACACAACACACTCAAAAACAGTACACAACACAACACAACACCCGCCCCACACAACACAGTACAACACCCCACAACAACCCGTAAAAACACCCCACAACACAGTAAAAACCCACACCCAACCCCAGTACAAAAACACACAAAACAGTACACAACGCAGTACACAACACACCCCAACACAGTACACAACGCAGTACACAACACCACCAAAACAGTACAACCCATACAAAAAACAGTAAAACCCAACCCCGTACAGCACACACCAAACAAAAAGGACAAAAACAAAAAAACACAGTACAAAACACACAACCAGTACAAACACACACAACAAAAACACAACACACCAACCCCAGTACACAAAAACCCCAACAAAAACACAGCACACACAAAAACAGTAAACAAAACCACAACACATTTACAAACACACAAAAAAACCCCAAATACAACACACACAACACAGTTTCAACACACCAACACAGTACACAACGCAGTACAAAAACACACACAAAACGTACCAACGCAGTAACCCCCCACACACACAACCAGTACACAAAAGCCCGACACAACACACACAACAAAATTAAAAAACAGTACACAAAAAACAGTACAAAAACAGTACAAAAACACAGTCCCAAAAGTACACAAAAAACAGTACAAAAAAACAGTACACAACCCAGTAACACAAAAGTACACAACACAGTACACAACATAGTACACAACACAGTACAACACAGTAAAAGCAGAAGTACACAACACGTACACAACACAGTACACAACACAGTACAACAGTAAAACAACACAGTACACAACACTACAAACACAGTAAAAACAGTACCCAAACAGTACACAACACAGTAAAACAACACAGAAAAAATTTAAAAAAACACAGTAAAACCCCATTGTACAAAAACCGGGACAAAAAAAAGTACACAACACAGTACCCAACACAGTAAACAACACAGTACAACATTCACAAAAAACAGTACAACACATTTCAACACAGTACAACCCCAGTACACAACACAGTACACAACACAGGGACACAACAAGTACACAACACAGTACCCAACACAGATACAACACAGTACAACACCCGGACACAACCAGTACAACACAGTAAAAACACATCCCAACACGTACACAACACAGAAAACAACACAGTACAACACCGAAAAACAACAAAAGTACAACCAGTACACAACACAGAACAAACACAGTACACAACACCAAAACAACACAGTAAACCCCCGTAACAACCCCAGTACAACACAGTACACAATACAGTACAACAAAAAGTAAAAACCCAAAACAGTACAAAAACACAACACAGTACCCAAAACAGTACACAACACAGTACACAAAAACAGTAAAACAACACAGTACAGGCCCCACACAACACAGGACAACACCAAAAACCCGTGCAAAACAGTACACAACACACCCCAACATAGTACCCAAAACAGTAAAACAACACAGGACCAAAACAGTACACAAACAGTACACAAAAACCCCGTACACAACACAGTACACCAAAACCGTACAACACAGGACAACACAGTAACAAAAACAGTAAAACCAAAACCCCGTACAACCATACACAACACAGTAAAAAACACAGTACACAACACCACAACACAGTACACAACCCCAGTAAAAACCACAGTACAACACAGTACACAACAAAAGTACACAACACAGTACAAAAACCCCGTCACAACACAGTACACAACACAGTAAAAACCCAGTAAAACCAAAACAGTACAACACGCACACAAAACGTACACAACACGTACACAAAACAGTAACACAAAACAGTACAAACACAAAATAAACAACACATTTCAACACGTAACACAACACAGTACACAACACCGAAAACAAAACGTACAACACATACAACACAGTACACAACACCGTACACAAAACAGTACAACACTGTACACCAAAAACAGTACAACACAGTACACAAAACAGTACAAAACAAAAAGTACCCAAAAACCGTAACAAAAAACACAGTACACAAAAGTAAAACACAGTTAAAATCAAAACACAGAAAACAACCCAAAATACACAACACAGTACAAAAAACTGGACACAACACAGTAAAAAACAGTGGACAACACAGTACACGTACACAACACAGTACACAACACAAATACACAACACAGTACACAACACCTACAACACATGCACAACAAAACAAAACAGTAAACCCAAAACAGGGAAAACAACACACAACACAGACACAACAAAAACAACACAGACCAACACAAAAACAACACAGTACAAACACAAAACCCGAAAACAACACCAACCCCAGAAAACCCAAAACAGTAAAACAACACAGAACAAAACAGTACAAAAACACAGTACACAACACACAACACAGAACACAAAACAGTTAAAAACAACAACAACACAGAACACAACACAGTAAACAACACCAACACAGAAACCAACATAGTCACAACACAGTACACAAACAAGGGAAAACCCCCCACACAACACAGTACACAACAAAAGAACACAAACACACAACACAGTACACAACACGTAAAACAACACCAAAACAGTACAAAAAACAGAACACAGTAAAACAACAAAAGTACACAAAACAGAACACAACATATAAAACAACACAGTACACAACACCGTACACAACACACAACACAACACACAACACAGAACACAACACACAAAAACCCGTTCACAACACAGAACACAACACACAACACAGTACACAACACACAACACAGTTTCAAAAAACAGAACCAAAAGTACACAACCCCAAAATAAAACAACACAGAACCAACACACAAAAAGAGTAACAACCCACAACACAGTACAAAACACAGAACACAGTACACCAAAAACAGTACAAAAACCCAAAAAAACCAAACACACAAAAACAGTACACAAAACAAAAACAAGTACAAAAAAACAAACACAGTACACAACACAGTACAACAACACAGAAAAACAACAACAAAAGAGTAACCAAACACAAAAACACAGAACACCCAAAACAGTAAAACACCAAAAACACCGGAACACAAAAACACAACACAGAACACAACACAGAACACAACACCCCAACAGAGTACACAACCCCCAACAACACAAACACAACACAGTACACAAAACAAAAACACGAAAAAAAACAAAAAACACAACACAGAACACAACACAGTACACAAAAACCAACACAAACCCCAACAAAACAACACAGTACACCAAAACCCGAAAAAACACACAAACAGAGGACAAAAACACAAAAACAAAAGAACACAACACATAAAACAACACACAACACAGTTTCCCAACACAGTAGCACAACACCCAACACAGAAAACAAAAACAGTACACAAAACACCCAACACGAACACAACACCCGAAAACAAACACACCCAACACAGAACACAAAATAGTACCCAACACAAATACACAACACAAAAACACAAAACAAAAACACAGTACACAAAAACAGAACACAACACAAAAAACACAGTACCCAACACAAACAACCCCACAACACAGTACACAACAACCCCAAAAAAAAGACAAAACACAGAACACAGAACACAACACGTACCAAAAACAGAACACCCAAAACACAAAAGAGTACACAACACACAACACATACAAAACACAGAACACGAAAACAACACAGAACACAAAACACAACACAGTACACAACACAGAACCCCAAAAACACAACACAGTACACAACACAGAACACAACACAGAAAAACACACACAACACAGTACACAAAAACAGTAAAACCAAAACACAAAAACAGTACACAACACAGAACACAAAACAAAAACCAGTAAAAACAACACAGAACACCCCAACCAAAACAGAACACAACACAGAACACAAAAACACAACACCAAAAAATCCAAAAACCAGTACACAACACACAACACAGTACAAACACAGAAAAACAACACACAACACAGTACACAACACAGAACACAACACCAACACAGTAACAAACCAACCCGAACACAACACACAACACATACATTAAAACAGAACAAAAACACACAAAAACAGTACACCAAAACATAAAACCAAAACACAACACCCGTAACAACACAGAACACAACACACAAAACAGTAAACAACACAGAAACCAAAACCCAACACAGTAACACAACACAGAACAAAACACGAACACAACACACAACACAGAAAACAACCAGTACACAACACACAACACAGTTTTCAAAAACAGAACACAACACAGTACACAAAAAACAGAACACAACACCAAAAACAACACACAACAAAAGTACACAACAAAGAACACAACACAGAACAAAAACACACAACACAAATACACAACACAGAACACAAACCACACAACACAGAACACAACACAGAACACAACAAAAGAACACAACACACAAACACAGGACAAAAAACACAGAACACAACACCCAAAAACCCCCACACAACACATACACAACACAGAACACAACCCCACAACACAGAACACAACACAGAACACAACAAAACAAACACAGAACACAACACAGTAAAAACAAACACACCAAAACAGTACACAACACAGAACACAACACACAACACAGTACACAACACAGAACACAACACACAACACATAAAAACAACACAGAACACAACACCCAACAAAAGGAAAAAAAAACAACACAGAAAACAACACACAACCCGTACACAACACAGAACACAACACAGAACACAACACACCAAAACAGTACACAACACGTACACAACACACAACACCCGACCAACACAGTACAAACACAGAACACAAAAACACCAAAAGAGTACACAACACACAACACAGTACAAAAACCAGAACACAACACACAAAACATACACAACACAGAACACAACACCACAACAACCCCCACACAACAACAGTACACAACACAGAACACAACACACAACACAGAAAACAACCCACAACACAGTACCCCAACACAGAACACAACCCCACAACAAAAGTACACAAACACAGAAACAAAAACACACAACACAGTACACAACACAGTACCAACACAGTAAAACCCAAAAACCAACAAAGTACACAACACAGTAAAACAACACACAAACCCCCGGTACACAACACACAAACAAAACACAACACACAACACAGTACCCCCCACATACACAACACACAACAAAAAGTACAAAAAACACAGAAAAACAACACAAAAACACAGAAAAAACACAGAAAAACAACACACAACACAGTACACAACAAGAACACAACACACAACCAGAAAACAACACAAACACAAACAGGGAAAACAACACACAACACAGTACACAACACCGAACAAAAACACACAACACAGTACACAACACAGAACACAACCACAACCCCAGTACAAAAACAAGGGAAAACAACACACAACACAGTAAAACAACACAGTACACAACACACAACCCCAACACCCCAACACGAACCAACACACAACACAGTACACAACACAGAACACAACACAGAACACAACACACAACACAAACACAACAAAACAACACAACACACAACACAGGGGAAAACAACACAGTACACAACACAGTACACAACAAAACAACACAACACACAACACAGTACCCCAACACAAATACCAAAAACACATTTCCCAACACACAACACAGTCCAAAAACACCCGAACACAACACCCGTAAAACAACACAGACACAACACAGAACACAAAAACAGACACAAACAGAACAAAAACACAGTACACAACACAACAACACAGTACACAACACACAACGATACACAACACACAACACAGAACACAACAAAAGTACACAACAAAAGAACACAACACACAAAACGAACCCCAAAAAAATACAAAAACACAGAAAAAACAACACAGTACACAAAAACATACACAACACAGAACACAACCACAAAACAACCACCCAAAACAGAACCCCCAACAAAATTACACCCAAAACAAACACAACACAGTAAAACAACACCGTACACAACCAGAAAACAACACAGAACACAACACAGTAAAAACAACACACACAACACAGTAAAAACCAAACACAGAAAAACAACAAAACAACACAGAACCCAACACAGAAAACAAAACAGTACCAAAAAAACAGAACACAAAAACAGTACACAACCAGTAAAACAAAACAGAAAAAAAACACAGTACACAAAAACAGAACACAACACCAACACAACAACAACACAGAACACAACCCCAGTACACAACACAGAACCAACACAGTAAAAAAACACAGTACACAAACCCCAGTACACCAAAACAAAAACACCAAAACAGTACCCCAACACACACCCAAAACAGTTCACAACCCACAACACAGTAACAACACACAACCCCAGAAAACAACAAACAAAAACAGTACACAACACACAACACAGTAAAACAACCAAAAGTAAAAACAAAGTACACCCAAAACAGAACACAACAAAAGGGACAAAAAACCCCACACAACACCCAAAAACAACCACAACACAGAACAAAAACACACAACACCGAACCCAACACACACAACACAGTACACCCAAAACCCCAACACAACCCCAATAAAAACAAACACAACCCCAGAACACAACCCAAATACCAAAACAGTACAAAACAGTACAAAAGTACACACAGGTTAAAAAAAAAAGGGAAACCAACACAGTAAAAAACACAGAAAAACACAGTACCCCACAGTACAACCCCAAAACAGTACACAAAAACAATTTCACAACACAGTAAAACAACACAGTACACAACACCGTACACAACACAGTACAACACAGTAACCCAAAAACAGTGCAACACCGTACAACACATCACAACATAGTACACAACACAGTACACAACACGACACAACCCAGTACAACCCAGTACAACACGTTACCAAAAAAACAGTACACAAAAAACAGTAAAACCAAAACAGTACAACACGTAAAAACCAGAAAAAAACACCGTACACAAGACAGTAACAAAAACAGTCACAACACCGACACAACACAGTAACAACACAGTACAAACCCAGTAAAAACAGTAAACAACACAGTACACAACAAAAGACAACCAATACAACACAGTAAACAACACAGTACCAACACCCGTACACAACACAGTACAACACATACAACACAGTACAACCAGTAAACAACCAGTACACAACACAGTACAACACAGTACAAAACATTTAAAAAACAAAAGACAAAAACACAGTTAACACAACACAAATACCAAAACATACCAAAAACAGTACACAACACAGTACAAAAACACAGTACACAACACAGTTTCACAACACAGTACACAACACAGTAAAACAAAAGTACACAACAGAAAACAACACAGTACACAACCCCAGTACACAACACAGTACCAAAACAGTACAACACAGTAAACAACAAAAGTACACAAAAAAAGTGACAACACAGTAACCCAAAAACAGTTAAAACAAAAACAGTTAACAACAACAACACAACAGTACACAACACAAATACAACACAGTACACAACACAGTAACAACATAGAAAACCCCAAAAATAAAAGGGCTACACAACCCAGGACACAACACAGTACAACACAAATACAACACAGTACCAAAACAGTAAAACAACACAGTAAAACAACACCGTACACAACCAGTACACAACACACCAACAAAGTACAACACAGTAAACACATTTCACAACACAGTACAACAACACAGTACACAACACAAATACAACCATTTCCAACCGTACAACACAGTACACAACAGTACACACAATACCCAACACAGTAAAACCAAAACATTAAAAACACAGTAAAAACAGACCCAAAACAGTATCAAACCCGAACCCCAAGTAAAACAACACAGACACAACCCCCTACACAAAAACAGTACAAAAACACAGTACACAACCAGTTTTCAACCCCAGGGAAAACACAGTACACAACACGTACACAAAACAGTAAAACAACACCCGAAAACAACATACACAACACAGAAAACAACACAAATACACAACACAGTACACAACACAATTTCACAAAACAGTTTTTTTCAAAAACCCAGTACAAAAACAGTACAAAAACACAGTAGACAACACAGTACCCAACACCCGTACACAAAAACAGTACACAACACAAAAACACAGAAAAACAAAAGGGGACCCAAAACAAATACAACACCGGGAACAAAACAGTTTCACAACCAGGACAAAACACCCGTAAAAAACACAGTACACAACAAAGTACAACACAGTACACAACAGTCACACAATAACAACACAGTACACAACACAAATTTCAACAAGTACAAAAACACAGTACACAACAACAAAAACACAGTACACAAAAAACAGTACACAACACAGTACAAAAACACAGTAAAAACACAGTAAAACAACACAGTAAAAACAACCAGAAAACAAAACAGTAAAACACAGTAAAACAACAGTTTCAACCCAAAACCCTACACAAAAACAGTACAACACATAACCCAAAACATTAAACACAACACAGTAAAACACAGTACAAAAACAAAAACCCAAAAAAACCCGTAAAAACAACACAGTACAAAAACAGTAAAAACAACACAGTACCCAAACAGTACAAAAACAGTACACAACACATACACAACACGTACAAACAAAGTAAAAACAACACAGTACAAAACGTACACAAAATAAAAACAACACAGTACACAACACAGTACAAAAACAGTACACAACCCCAGTACAACACAGTACAAAACACAGTACAACACATTTCAAAAACACAGTACACAACACCCGTACACAACACAGTACAAAAACACAGTACACAACACAGGTACACAACACAGTAACAAACACAGTACAACAACACAGTACAAAAACAGTACACAACAGTACACGACAATACACAACACATACACAACACAGTACAACACAGTAACCCAAAACGTACACAAAAACAGTACACAACACAGTACACAACACAGTACACAACCATAAAACCCAACCCCCGTAAAAAACAACACAGTACAACACCGAAAACAACACCGTACAAAAACACCCGTTAAAAACCAGTTTTCACAACAGTACACAACACAGTACACAACACAGTACACAAACACAGTGCACAACACAGACACAACACAGTAAACAACACAGTACAAAAACAGTACACAACACAGTACAAAAACAGTACACAACCCAAAACGACAATACACAACCCCAGTACAAAAACACCGTACACAACAAAAGATCAACACAGTACCAAAACAGTTACACAACACAGTACACAACACAGAAAACAAAAACAGTACACAACCCCAGTACAACACAGTCACAACACAGTACACAACACAGTAACCAACACATACAACACAGTACACAACACAGTACAAAAACACAGTACACAACACATACAACCCCGATAAAAACAACACAGTACCCAACACAGAAAAAAACACAGTACAAAAACACAGTACACAACACAGTACACAACACAGTAAAACAACACAGTACACAACACAGTAAAAACAATCACAGTACAAAAACACAGTAAACCCAAAAGTACAACAATACACAACACAGTACACAACACAGTACAACACAGAACAAACAGTACACAACACATACACAACACAGTACACCCAAAACCCGTACAAAACAGTAAAACAACACACACAACACAAGTACAAAAACACAGTGCACAACACAGTACACAACACAGTAAGCCCAAAACCGGGAAAACAACACAGTACACAACACGTAAAACAACCCGAGTACACAACCAGTACACAACACAGTACACAAAACAGTACAACACAGTACACAACACAGTACAACACAGCACACAACACAGTACAACACAGTACACAGTAGCTGAAGCCACAACTCTAGCACAATAAAAGGTCTTGTATCGTCCCTACAAAACTCCAACTACAGTTTTACGAATAAAAAATAAGCTTTCCGTCCCTGAATTTTCAGAGGCGACCCTTGAAAAAACATTTAAATTTTTTAACAGTAGAGAACTGAAAGATTTAGATATATATTCAGTGAAACAGACTGTTTCCTGCCTTCACTGCTGCCTTCCACCTGAAGTATATAGATGTCTTCCACCTGAAGTATATAGCTCTCTTCCACCTGAAGTATATAGCTGTTTTCCACCTGAAGTATATAGCTGTCTTCCACCTGAAGTATATAGCTGTCTTCCACCTGAAGTATATAGCTGTCTTCCACCTGAAGTATATAGCTGTTTTCCACCTGAAGTATATAGCTGTCTTCCACCTGAAGTATATAGCTGTCTTCCACCTGAAGTATATAGCTGTCTTCCACGTGAAGTATATAGCTGTCTTCCACCTGAAGTATATAGCTGTCTTCCACCTGAAGTATATAGCTGTCTTCCACCTGAAGTATATAGCTGTCTTCCACCTGAAGTATATAGCTGTCTACCACCTGAAGTATATAGCTGTCTTCCACCTGAAGTATATAGCTGTCTTCCACCTGAAGTATATATCTGCATTCCACCTGAAGTATATAGCTGTCTTCCACCTGAAGTATCTAGCTGTCTTCCACCTGAAGTATATAGCTGCCTTCCACCTGAAGTATATATCTGTATTCCACCTGAAGTATATAGCTGTCTTCCACCTGAAGTATCTAGCTGTCTTCCACGTGAGTAATAGCTGTCTTCCACGTGAAGTATATAGCTGTCTTCCACCTGAAGTATATAGCTGTCTTCCACCTGAAGTATATAGCTGTCTTCCACCTGAAGTATATAGCTGTCTTCCACCTGAGTATATAGCTGTCTTCCACCTGAAGTATATAGCGTCTTCCACCTGAGTATATATCTGCCTTCCTCTGAAGTATATAGCTTCCTTCCACCGGGAAGTATATAGCTGCCTTCCACCTGAAGTATATATCTGTCTTCACCAGAGTATATATCTGCCTTCCACCTGAAGTATATAGCTGTCTTCCACCTGAAGTATATAGCTGCCTTTCACCTGAAGTATATAGCTGCCTTTCACCTGAAGTATATAGCTGCCTTCCACCTGAAGTATATAGCTGTTCTTCCCACCTGAGTATATAGCTGCCTTTCACCTGAAGTATATAGCTGCCTTCCACCTGAAGTATATAGCTGCCTTCCACCTGAAGTATATATCTGTCTTCCACCTGAAGTATATAGCTGCCTTTCACCTGAAGTATATAGCTGCCTTTCACCTGAAGTTATATAGCTGCCTTCCACCTGAAGTATATAGCCTGTCTCCACCTGAAGTTATATAGCTGTCTTCCACCTGAAGTATATAGCTGCCTTTCACCTGAAGTATATATGCTGCCTTCCACCTGAAGTATATAGCTGCCTTTCACCTGAAGTTATAGCTGCCTTCCACCTGAAGTATATAGCTGCCTTCCACCTGAAGTATATATATGTCTTCCACCTGAAGTATATAGCTGCCATTCCACCTGAGTTAATCTGTCTTCCACCTGAATATATTAGCTGCCTTTCACCTGAGTATATAGCTGCCTTTCACCTGAAGTATATAGCTGCCTTCCACTGAAGTATATAGCATGCCTTCCACCTGAAGTATAATCTGTCTTCCACCTGAAGTATATAGCTGCCTTTCACCTGAAGTATATAGCTGCCTTTCACCTGAAGTATATAGCTGCCTTCCACCTGAAGTATATAGCTGTCTTCCACCTGAAGTATATAGCTGTCTTCCACCTGAAGTATATATCTGTCTTCCACCTGAAGTATATAGCTGCCTTTCACCTGAATATATAGCTGCCTTTCACCTGAAGTATATAGCTGCCTTTCACCTGAAGTATATAGCTGCCTTCCACCTGAAGTATATATCTGTCTTCCACCTGAAGTATATAATTATCCTCCACCTGAAGTATATAGCTGCCTTTCACCTGAAGTATATATCTGCCTTCCACCTGAAGTATATATCTGTCTTCCACCTGAAGTATATATCTGCCTTCCACCTGAAGTATATAATTATCCTCCACCTGAAGTATATAGCTGCCTTTCACCTGAAGTATATATCTGCCTTCACCTGAAGTATATAGCTGCCTTCCACCTGAAGTATATATCTGTCTTCCACCTGAAGTATATATCTGTCTTCCACCTGAAGTATATATCTGCCTTTCACCTGAAGTATATAGCTGCCTTCCACCTGAAGTATATATCTGCCTTCACCTGAAGTATATAGCTGCCTTCCACCTGAAGTATATATCTGTCTTCCACCTGAAGTATATAGCTGCCTTCCACCTGAAGTATATATCTGCCTTTCACCTGAAGTATATAGCTGCCTTCCACCTGAAGTATATATCTGCCTTCACCTGAAGTATATAGCTGCCTTCCACCTGAAGTATATATCTGTCTTCCACCTGAAGTATATAGCTGCCTTCCACCTGAAGTATATATCTGCCCTTTTCACCTGAAGTATTTGCTGCCTTCCCCCGGGAAGTATTATCTCCCCTTCACCTAAAAAAAATATAGCTCCCTTTCCCAAACCTGAATTATATAACTGTTTTCCCCCTGAAGAAATAAAAGCTGCCTTCCACCTAAAGTTATATCTCCTTACCTAAGTATATAGCTGCCTTCCCCCTGAAGTATATATCTTCTTCCACCTGAAGAAATATATCTGTCTTCCACCTGAAGTATATAGCTCCCTTTCCCACCTGAAGTATAAAAACTCCCTTTCCCACCGGGAAGTATAAAGCTGTTTTCCACCTGAAGTATATTTTGGGCCTTCCACCTAAAAGTATATATCTGTCTTCCCCCTGAAGTTATATTCCCTTTCCACCTGAAGTATTTTAATTATCCCCCAAACCTGAATATATAGCTGTAAAAACGTGAAATTTCACTAAAATGAAACAGGGTTATTTTTTTGTTCTAAAAATACATTAATTTTTGCACTTTTGGGCCCAAACAAAAAAAGACCCAAAATATATCTTGGTGTGTGTGGGGTTGTTTTGTGTTTGGTGTGTGAAAGTGTGTGTGTGTGTGTGTGTGTGGTGTTTTGGTGTTTTGTGGTTTGTTGTGGGGTTTGTTTGTGTTTTTTTGTGTGTGTTGGGGGTGTTTTTTTGGGTGTTGTTTTGTTTTGGTGTGGTGTGTTTGTGTTTGTGTGGTGGTGTTTGTTTGTGTGGTGTGTGTGTTTTTTGTGTATGTTTGTGTTTTGGGGGTGTGTGTGTTGGGTGTGGTTTGTGTGTGTGGGTGTGTGTGTTTTTGTGTTTGTTTTGTTTTGGTTTTTGGTTTGTGTGTGTGTGTGTTTTGTGTGTGGGGTGTGTGTGGGTGTTTGTGTGGGTGTGTGTGTGTGTGTGTGGGGTGCGTTTTGGGGTTTGTGTGTGTGTGTGGGGTGTTGGGGTTTGTTTTGTGTGTTTGTGTGTTTTTGTGGGGTGTGTGTATTTGTGGGGTTGTGTGTGTTGTGTGTGTTTTTTTGTGTGTGTGGGTATTTCTTCAGCCACACATTTGCCAGGAAGGGGGAACAATTGGAAAAGGTTTGAAAGTGGGGCAGGATCCATACATAGCTTTAAAAAAAGAGGTATGAAATAAGTTCCATTTGGGAAGGGGAGAGAGTGGGCCCTAGTACGACGAGTGATAAAGGCCCCAAGGGCCAGGGGCGGGAAAAACTTGACCCTGAAACAAACAACACCCCACACACACACACAAAAACCCCACACTCAACGGTCTTTCCTTCTTATTATTATAAAAAAAATTTTTGCGTCAAAGATGACATTTTCACCTCCGTGGGAGCGCTACAAAACACCAGGCAATCTGGACACCAAGCCCGGGAAAAAAAAACACCCAAAAAAACAGGTGGTGTGGGGTGGATTTGGAAAAAGTTTGCCCCGAGTTTTTTTGGGTGTGGGCAAAGTATAGGAGGGAAAACGAGGCTGGTCGGACAGTGATGATTTTATGGGGTTATGAGAGAGGGAAACTGGGGGTCAACCGGGGTTGCTCGGTTTAAGGCAGATTTTGGGAGAAAAAAAAAAGGGGGAAGATTTAAAACCGGAACAGGGGTGGGTTTTTGCTGGGAAAAAATGTTTGAAGAGCGATTTGTCTGTTTTGGGAAAATGGAAAAATTTCCCCACACACACCAAAACATACACACACAACCACACACACACAACCCCACCCCAAAAACCCCCACACACAAAACACCCACACAACACACCACACAAACACACACACAAAAAGAAACAAGTGTTTTAAAAATTTACAACCAGCACGGTTTCAGGGGAAAGGAAAAAACCGTTCACAAAACCCAATAGAGTTTTATTTAAAGGTACAGAATTTGCAAGAGAGAGAGGGGGGTCGACTGCATTTTTTTGGAAATGCAAGAAAAGGGCCTTTTGACACAATTTCCCCACCCAAAAGGGTTTCTGCAAAAGCTAGAGGTCGGGACAATAACAAAGGAAAACCCGCAATGGATCCCCGAAAAAAAAACCTTACAGGGAGGGGAAAAATGGTTTATGGTACGTGACGAGGTGTCAAATGGGGGGGCCTTGACAAGCGGGGGTTCCCCCCCGGGGGCAGTCCCCAGGACCCGTGGCGGTTTTTGGTATAATTTTTAAAGCCCTAACGGAAGGGATTTGGGCTCGAAGTGTCCTTGTTTTTCAGATGATGTGAATTAATGAAGAAATCAAATCCCGGGTGAGGGATCAGGGAGGACTACAAAGAGACCTGGAAAAGGCTCCCCAAACCTTGGGCCCCGCAACTGGCTCCTTTTAGATTTTAAAACTGCCAAATGCAAAAAACGTGGAGATTGGGGAAGGGCAAAGAAGACCGCAGACACAATAAAGTTTAGGGTGGCCAAAAAACTGCCAAAACCCCCTTTAAGGAAAAAGATCTGGGGGTGAAATATAACACCCCAGCATATCTCCTGAGGCGCACATCAAAAAAGTAACTGCTGCAGCATACCGGGCGCCTGGGCCCAAAACCCACGGATAGCGTTTTCCGGGTACCTAGTAAAGGGTTCGTTCAAGACTCTGTATACCAT
>NC_069492.1:16885585-16912857 GCF_026875155.1 Cherax quadricarinatus | reverse complement strand
TTCAAAGAAAACCCCCCAAAAAAAAAACCCTTTCCCCCAAAAAAATTCTCAACCGCAATTTTACCCTGTCCGCAGGCGACTGTAACTTGTGTCATAGCTTCAGTGAGCAGCCTGCACAAAGATGATGTCACTTTGACTGCTAGCTCGGTTACTACAATACGGCGTATGCTGTTAAGACTCCCAGATGTTTCGCCTGAGTCGTCCCTGCCATGACTCACGTCACACTCACCTGCATTCACAGCCCCAGCGACAGTACCAGTCAAGAAATGTCCTCCTGCCCAATTGCCGAGAACTGACGATGCCTCACTCGAGGGCACCAGCAGGTTGTGCCCCAGGATGAGTGAACCCTGCAGCGACTACGATGACTGCTTCACCGCTCCAGAGACTGTACCCTGTTACGTCACAGCTCAGCCGCAGCGATGTCACTTGTGTTGCAGTATCTGTCCAGACGCAGGAAGGTGTGCAGTGATGCCTCCGAGGATCACTGCCGTAGACAACGAAGCACACCAACATTTTCTTTCTTCCCTTCCCGAGACCTAGTTTTTTTTTTCAACCAAACATGGTTGAGGACGACCATGGTGGTAGTGGCCGAGCGAATACAGACAGCCTATTCTGTCTGCCAGCTGAGTTCATATTTCATGCCAGGCTCGTGCTGCCACCAATAGGCCCATACCCAGTTCAGAAACACCACGCTTTCATCGTTGTCACTTCACGACCAGGCAAGCTAGAGTCAACACAAGGCCTACTCCACTCTCCCCCGCAGCCTGGCCCTCGGGGCCACGGGCACTAACACTGCCTGTGTACCCACGATATCCCAAATAAAGTAACAAGCCTCTGAAGCCTTATTATTACTCCCGGCTACCAAGAACGACCCAATTAACTACATATATAGTGGTAGTGGTGGAGGGGTAGTGGTGGTGGAAGGGGTGGTAGTGGAGGTGCCAGGCTGCCTCCGAGTACTGGTGGTAGTGGAAGTGCCAGGCTGCCTCCGAGTACTGGTGGTAGTGGAAGTGCCAGGCTGCCTCCGAGTACTGGTGGTAGTGGAAGTGCCAGGCTGCCTCCGAGTAGTGGTGGTAGTGGAAGTGCCAGGCTGCCTCCGAGAAGTAGTGGTAGTAAAGGTACCAGTCTGCCTCATAGTGGAGGTAAAAGGCTGCCTCGTGGTAGTGGAGGTACCAGGCTGCCTCGTAGTAGTGGAGGTACCAGGCTGCCTCGTGGTAGTGGAGGTACCAGGCTGCCTCGTAGTAGTGGAGGTACCAGGCTGCCTCGTGGTAGTGGAGGTACCAGGCTGCCTCGTGGTAGTGGAGGTACCAGGCTGCCTCGTGGTAGTGGAGGTACCAGGCTGCCTCGTAGTGGAGGTACCAGGCTGCCTCGTGGTAGTGGAGGTACCAGGCTGCCTCGTGGTAGTGGAGGTACCAGGCTGCCTCGTGGTAGTGGAGGTACCACTGCTCGTGGTCGTGGAGGTACCAAGGGTGCCTCGTGGTAGTGGAGGTACCAGGCTGCTCGTGGTAGTGGAGGTACCAGGCTGCCTCGTGGTAATGGAGGTACCAGGCTGCCTCGTGGTAGTGGAGGTACCAGGCTGCCTCGTGGTAGTGGAGGTACCAGGCTGCCTCGTGGTAGTGGAGGTACCAGGCTGCCTCGTGGTAGTGGAGGTACCAGGCTGCCTCGTGGTAGTGGAGGTACCAGGCTGCCTCGTGGTAGTGGAGGTACCAAGGTGCCTCGTGGTAGTGGAGGTACCAGGCTGCCTCGTGGTAGTGGAGGTACCAGGCTGCCTCGTGGTAGTGGAGGTACCAAGGTGCCTCGTGGTAGTGGAGGTACCAGGCTGCCTCGTGGTAGTGGAGGTACCAGGCTGCCTCGTGGTAGTGGATGGTACCAGGCTGCCTCGTGGTAGTGGAGGTACCAGGCTGCCTCGTGGTAGTGGAGGTACCAGGCTGCCTCGTGGTAGTGGAGGTACCAGGCTGCCTCGTGGTAGTGGAGGGTACCAGGCTGCCTCGTGGTAGTGGAGGTACCAGGCTGCCTCGTGGTAGTGGAGGTACCAGGCTGCCTCGTGGTAGTGGAGGTACCAAGGTGCCTCGTGGTAGTGGAGGTACCAGGCTGCCTCGTGGTAGTGGAGGTACCAGGCTGCCTCGTGGTAGTGGAGGTACAAGGCTGCCTCGTGGTAGTGGAGGTACCAGGCTGCCTCGTGGTAGTGGAGGTACCAAGGTGCCTCGTGGTAGTGGAGGTACCAGGCTGCCTCGTGGTAGTGGAGGTACCAGGCTGCCTCGTGGTAGTGGAGGTACCAAGGTGCCTCGTGGTAGTGGAGGTACCAGGCTGCCTCGTGGTAGTGGAGGTACCAGGCTGCCACGTGGTAGTGGAGGTACCAGGCTGCCTCGTGGTAGTGGAGGTACCAGGCTGCCTCGTGGTAGTGGAGGTACCAGGCTGCCTCGTATTAGTGGAGGTACCAGGCTGCCTCGTGGTAGTGGAGGTACCAGGCTGCCTCGTGGTAGTGGAGGTACCAGGCTGCCTCGTGGTAGTGGAGGTACCAGGCTGCCTCGTGGTAGTGGAGGTACCAGGCTGCCTCGTGGTAGTGGAGGTACCAGGCTGCCTCGTGGTAGTGGAGGTACCAGGCTGCCTCGTGGTAGTGGAGGTACCAGGCTGCCTCGTGGTAGTGGAGGTACCAGGCTGCCTCGTTGTAGTGGAGGTACCAGGCTGCCTCGTGGTAGTGGAGGTACCAGGCTGCCTCGTGGTAGTGGAGGTACCAGGCTGCCTCGTGGTAGTGGAGGTACCAGGCTGCCTCGTGGTAGTGGAGGTACCAGGCTGCCTCGTGGTAGTGGAGGTACCAGGCTGCCTCGTGGTAGTGGAGGTACCAGGCTGCCTCGTGGTAGTGGAGGTACCAGGCTGCCTCGTGGTAGTGGAGGTACCAGGCTGCCTCGTGGTAGTGGAGGTACCAAGGTGCCTCGTGGTAGTGGAGGTACCAGGCTGCCTCGTGGTAGTGGAGGTACCAGGCTGCCTCGTGGTAGTGGAGGTACCAAGGTGCCTCGTGGTAGTGGAGGTACCAGGCTGCCTCGTGGTAGTGGAGGTACCAGGCTGCCTCGTGGTAGTGGAGGTACCAGGCTGCCTCGTGGTAGTGGAGGTACCAGGCTGCCTCGTGGTAGTGGAGGTACCAGGCTGCCTCGTGGTAGTGGAGGTACCAGGCTGCCTCGTGGTAGTGGAGGTACCAGGCTGCCTCGTGGTAGTGGAGGTACCAGGCTGCCTCGTGGTAGTGGAGGTACCAGGCTGCCTCGTGGTAGTGGAGGTACCAGGCTGCCTCGTGGTAGTGGAGGTACCAGGCTGCCTCAGACACGAACAATGTCTTCAATTTAATGAAGATATAAATTATTTATATATATTATATATATATATATATATATATATATATATATATATATATATATATATATATATATATATATATATATGTCGTGCCGAATAGATAAAACTTGCTTTTTTGGCTTAAATAGCAACGCTCTTCTTGCCGAATAAGACAAGTGAAAATTTGTGTATGTAATAATATAGCAAAAATCATTCTGAACCTAACGAAAAAAAATATATTTCACTGTGTTTGTTTATTATTAAATTATTGTAAACTTATCTTAAATATATTTAGTTTGATTAGGCTAAATTAAATTGCGGTTGTTATAATAAGGTTAGGTAAGTTTTCTAAGGTTCTTTTGGTACAAAATTATTAATTTTTACAGCAGATGGCTGATATTTTACCAAAATTTAACCATTTTTCATGGCAAGATCCTGAAGAAGTACCAACATTGATGTGAAAGGCCTAGAGAAAAATTATACAGCTATGGTTCTGTGGCTGTTTACTGGTAGTCTGCAATATATTTTGCTTCATGTGTTACACATAGGTGCACACACCTGCACGCGCGCGAGCACACACATACACACACGTACATACACACGCGCGCGCGCACACACACACACACACGGTTGCTAGGAGCAATGAATCGACCCTGGCAGACACATAGGTGAGTACACACAAACACACCTCTCCTCCAATAGACTGTCCTTCTCTTGTCTACTTCTTTTCTAATTATCGTAACATATCATTTGCTGGAGGGTTGGAATCTAACAGCCACTTGTCAGACCAATCCCGCAGTCGGTCCAGATCCCTTCGTAGGTTTTCCTTGTCCTCTGTCAAGAAACAGCACTGGTGTCGGTAATGATCCTTGTGGAACCCCACACATCACACTCTCCCATTCTGACACCAACTGGACAAACACGACTGTTTCCTTCCTGTTCGTTATTCCCTAATCTACTGCAGTACCTCCCCTGTTATTCCTTCCTGTTAAGGAAACAGGAGAGCGCAGAAATATGTGCCGAGTCAAAGGTGAGGCGAAGAAATAGACGAGTTTCCCCTTAAATAAACACATTACGTTAGACATAGAGAGAAAGAGAGAGAGAGAGAGAGAGAAGAAAAGAGAGAGGAGAGAGAGAAGAGAGAAGAGAGAGAGAGAGAGAAAGAGAGAGAGAAAAAGATTGGTTATTTTTTTGATATCCCACAGCTTTACCAGGCATTATAAACTAGCCACCACCATCCACAGGATGGATATGAGGTACACAATAAACTAGCCACCACCATCCACAGGATGGATATGAGGTACACAATAAACTACCACTACCACCACAGGAAGGATATGAGGTACACAATAAACTAGCCACCCCATCCGCAGGGTGGATATGAGGTACACAATAAAACTAGCCACTACCATCCACAGGATGGATATGAGGTACACAATAAACTAGCCACTACCATCCGCAGGATGGATATGAGGTACACAATAAACTAGCCACTACCATCCACAGGATGGATATGAGGTACACAATAAACTAGCCACTACCATCCGCAGGATGGATATGAGGTACACAATAAACTAGCCACTACCATCCATAGGATGGATATGAGGTACACAATAAACTAGCCACTACCATCCATAGGATGGATACGAGGTGCACAAACTAGCCACTACCATCCACATGATGGATACGAGGTGCACAAACTAGCCACTACCATCCACAGGATGGATACGAGGTGCATAAACTAGCCACTACCATCCACAGGATGGATACGAGGTGCACAAACTAGCCACTACCATCCACATAATGGATACGGGGGTGCACAAACTAAGCCACTACCATCCACATAATGGATACGAGGTGCACAAACTAGCCACTACCATCCACATGATGGATACGAGGTGCACAAACTAGCCACTACCATCCACAGGATGGATACGAGGTACACAAACTAGCCGCTACCATCCACATGATGGATACGAGGTGCACAAACTAGCCACTACCATCCACAGGATGGATACGAGGTGCACAAACTAGCCACTACCATCCACAGGATGGATACGAGGTGCACAAAACTAGCCACTACCAAACCACAGGATGGATACGAGGTGCACAAACTAGCCACTACCATCCACAGGATGGATACGAGGTGCACAAACTAGCCACTACCATCCACATAATGGATACGAGGTGCACAAACTAAACCACTACCATCCCAGGATGGATACGAGGTGCACAAACTAGCCACCCACCATCCACAGGATGGTACGAGGTGCACAACTAGCCACTACCATCCACAGGGTGGAACGAGGTGCACAAACTAGCCCCCCACCATCCACAGGATGGATACAGGTGCACAAACTAGCCACTACCATCCACATGATGGATACGAGGTGCACCCAAAATAGCCACTACCATTTCCCCATGATTGGATACGAGGGCACAAAATAGCCCACACCATCCACAGGATGGATACGAGGTGCACAAAATAAGCCACTAAACCCTCCACAGGATGGATACGAGGTGCACAAACTAGCCACTACCATCCACATGATGGATACGAGGTGCACAAACTAGCCACTACCATCCACATGATGGATACGAGGTGCACAAACTAGCCCCCTACCATCCACAGGGTGGATACGAGGTGCACAAACTAGCCACTTACCCTCCACAGGATGGATACGAGGTGCACAAACAAGCCACTACCATCCACAGGAAAGGATACGAGTGCACAAACTAGCCACTACCATCCACAGGATGGATTAAAGAGGTGCACAAACTAGCCACTACCAAACCACAGGGTGGATACGAGGTGCACAAACTAGCCACTACCATCCAAAATGATGGATACGAGGTGCCACAAACCCAGCCACTACCCTCCACAGGGTGGATACGAGGTGCACAAACTAGCCACTACCATCCACAGGATGGAAAACGAGGTGCACAAACTAGCCACTACCATCCACAGGATGGATACGAGGTGCACAAAAATAGCCACTACCATCCACAGGATGGATACGAGGTGCACAAACTAGCCACTACCACAACAAATGGATACGAGGTGCACAAACTAGCCACTACCATCCACAGGATGGGTACGAGGGTGCACAAACTAAGCCATACCATCCACAGGATGGATACGAGGTGCACAAACAGCCACTACCATCCACATAATGGATACGAGGTGCACAAACTAGCCACTACCATCCACAGGATGGATACGAGGTGCACAAACTAGCCACTACCATCCACATGATGGATACGAGGTGCACAAACTAGCCACTACCATCCACAGGATGGATACGAGGTGCACAAACTAGCCACTACCATCCACAGGATGGATACGAGGTGCACAAACTAGCCACTACCATCCACAGGATGGATACGAGGTGCACAAACTAGCCACTACCATCCACAGGATGGATACGAGGTACACAAACTAGCCGCTACCATCCACATGATGGATACGAGGTGCACAAACTAGCCACTACCATCCACAGGATGGATACGAGGTGCACAAACTAGCCACTACCATCCACAGGATGGGTACGGGTGCACAAACTACCACTACCATCCACAGGATGGATACGAGGTGCACAAACTAGCCACTACCATCCACAGGATGGATACGAGGTGCACAAACTAGCCACTACCATCCACATAATGGATACGAGGTGCACAAACTAGCCACTACCATCCACAGGATGGATACGAGGTGCACAAACTAGCCACTACCATCCACAGGATGGATACGAGGTGCACAAACTAGCCACTAAACCATCCACAGGAGGATACGAGGTGCACAAACTAGCCACTACCATCCACAGGATGGATACGAGGTGCACAAACTAGCCACTACCATCCACATGATGGATACGAGGTGCACAAACTAGCCACTACCACCAAAATGATGGATACGAGGTGCACAAAAAAAGCCACTACCATCCACAGGATGGATTACGAGGTGCACAAACTAGCCACTACCATCCACAGGATGGATACGAGGTGCACAAACTAGCCACTACCATCCACATGATGGATACGAGGTGCACAAACTAGCCACTACCATCCACATGATGGATACGAGGTGCACAACTAGCCACACCATCCACAGGATGGATACGAGGTGCACAAACTAGCCACTACCATCCACGGATGGTACGAGGTGCACAAACTACCACTACCATCCACAGGATGGATACGAGGTGCACAAACTAGCCACTACCATCCACAGGATGGATACAGGTGCACAAACTAGCCACTACCATCAACATAATGGATACGAGTGCCCCAAACCAGCCACTACCATCCACAGATGGATACGAGGTGCACAAACTAGCCACTACCATCCACAGGATGGATACGAGGTGCACAAACCCAGCCACTACCATCCCATGATGGATACGAGGTGCACAAACTAGCCCTACCATCCACAGGATGGATACGAGGGGCACAAACTAGCCACTACCACCCAGGATGGATACGAGGTGCACAAACTAGCCACTACCATCCACCCGGATGGATACGAGGTGCACAAACAGCCCCTACCATCCCCAGGATGGATACGAGTGCACAAACTAGCCACTACCATCAACATAATGGATACGAGGTGCACAAACTACCACTACCATCCACAGGAAAGGATACGAGGTGCACAAACTAGCCACTACCATCCACAGATGGTACGAGGTGCACAAACTAGCCACTACCATCCACATAATGGATACGAGGTGCACAAACTAGCCACTACCATCCACAGGATGGATACGAGGTGCACAAACTAGCCACTACCATCCACATGAAAGGATACGAGGTGCACAAACTAGCCACTAAACCCTCCACAGGGTGGATTTCGAGGTGCACAAACTACCACTACCATCCACAGGATGGATACGAGGTGCACAAACTAGCCACACCATCCACAGGATGGATAAAGAGGTTGCACAAACTAGCCCCCTACCATCCACAGGATGGATACAGGTGCACAAACTAGCCACTACCATCCACAGGATGGATACGAGGTGCACAAACTAGCCACTACCATCCACATAATGGATACGAGGTGCACACTAGCCACTACAAACCAAGATGGATAGGGGGTGCAAAACTAGCACTACCCTCCACAGGATGGATACGAGGTGCACAAATAGCCACTAACCATCCACAATGGATAAAGAGGTGCACAAATACCACTACACCATCATAATGGTTTCAGGTCACAAACTAGCACTACCATCCACAGGATGGATACGAGGTGCACAAACTAGCCACTACCATCCACAGGATGGATACGAGGTACACAAACTAGCCACTACCATCCACAGGATGGATACGAGGTGCACAAACTAGCCACTTCAATACCAAAATCTGAAATTAGAATCTACCGGGTTAAATGTACGAGTGTATGCAACCTGCTCACTGTTATTCCTGTTGGCAATGGTTGTACATTACCGTTGATCCTGGCTTTACGCGGCTCACGTCTCTTAATGAAACCCATTACCCATTCCCCCCTCTGTTGGTTAATGGGGTTTAAAGCCTATCTACTACACGAGGGTCATGAAGGCTGCATGTCACCTGTACACCACTAGTTAAGAATACTTTAATACCTAAAATACTGATTAATGTAAACTACAAGTGTATATACACTGAGATATACACTACACTGTGTATATACACAGGTAATCCACAACTACCACACACACACACCACACATATATAAAATATAATTTTATAAAATATTATAATATAATTTTTATATATATATATATATTTTATTATATATATATATTAATCAACAACACTGCGACTAGCCAAGGAGTCGAACCCATGCGTTTTGGCCCGCCACATAGTGAGTGAAAACTCATGACGCTCTAGTCCATGGAACCACACAATTCTCAAGAATGACGCACCCAGCCAAGCTAGATGTTGTACCCGTCATCTGAGTACATACGGTGGTTGGGATGCTTCTGAGGTAATGTCATTCTAGTCCTTGTTTGGTGTACTAGTTCAACGAGCAGTATTTTATATTATTGTGCCCACGAACGAGCGGTATTGATCAATAACAACACTGCAACTAGCCAAGGAGTCGAACCCATGCTGCTTTGGCCTGCCACATGGTGGGAGAAAACTCATGACGTTCTAGTCCACGGAACCACACAATCCTCAAGAATGACTAGAGGGTCGTTAGTTTTCGCTCACCATGAGGCGGGCCAAAGTAGCATGGGTTCGACTCCTTGGCTAGTCACAGTGTTGTTATTGATCAGTACCACTCGCTCGTGGGTACATATATACATACATATACATTTGCCCGCATATTTGTCTATATAATGCATATATACGTGAAGGAATAACACCACACAATTCCTAGTGAAACACCAACCCCCACCACACAATTCCTAGTGGAACACCAACCCCCACCACACAATTCCTAGTGAAACACCAACCCCCACCACACAACTCCTAGTGAACACAAACCCCCACACGTTTCCCATGAAACACCAACCCCCCCCCACACAATCCAGCTGCCTCGGGGTTTAGTGGGGGTGGGGTAAAAGGCTCCCTGGGGTTTAGGGGAAAGGTCCCGGGTCCCTTTCGTGGTGGGGGTTTACAGGCTGCCCCGGGGGATTTGGAGGTACCAAGGGCCTGTGGTTTGGGGGCGGTCCCAGGCTGCCTCGGGTTTTTGGAGGTACCAGGCTGCCCCGGGGGTATTTGGGGTACCAAGGTCCCTCGGGGGTAGTGGCCCGGGTACCGGTTTGCCCGGGGTTTGGGGAAAGGTACCAGGTTTGCCTCGTGGTAGTGGAAGGTCCCGGGCCCGGGCCTGTGGTAGGGGGGGTTTACCAGGCGGGCCCTCGTGGTTGTGGAGGTTTCCGGGCTGCCTGTGGTAGGGGAAAGGGTACCGGAAATGCCTCTGGGGTGGAGGTACCAGGCTCCCTCGTGGTTTGTGGAGGTACCAGGCCCCCCTCGGGGTTTAGGGGAAAGGTACCGGTTTGCCTTGGTAGGGGGAGGTCCCAAAGGGTTTGCCAGTGGTAGTGGGGGTACCGGGGCTCCCTCGTGGTAGGGGGCCCGGTACCGGCTGCCTCCTGGTAGGGGAAAGGAAACAAGGCGGGCCTCGGGGTAGTGGGGTTACCAGGTGACTCGGGGGTAGTGGGGGTACCAAGGTCCCTCGTGGAGGGGAGGTTCCAGGTTTGCCCCCGTGGAAAGGGGAAATTGGAAACCAGGCTGCCTCGTGGTAGTGGTTTTGGAAACCAAAGGTGCCTCGTGGTAGTGGAGGTACCAGGCGGGCCTCGTGGTAGTGGGGGGGTACCAGGTTTCCCACGGGGTTTTGGGTGGGGTCCGGCCCCCGGGGTTTGTGGAGGTCCCAAGGCGCCTGGGGGTAGTGGTGGAAAACCAGGTTCCCTCGTTTTATTGGCCCCGGTACCAGGCTCCCTGGGGGTGGGGGAAAAGGAAAAAAAGGAGCCTCGTGGGTATTTTGGAAAGGTTTCCAGGTTGCCCGTGGTAGGGGAAAGGTCCCAAGGTGCCTCGTGGAGGGAGGAAACCAGGCTCCCTCGTGGTAGGGGAAACCGGTAAAAGGGCTGCCAGTGGTAGTGGAGGGTACCGGCCCGGGCCTCGTGGTAGTGGGGTCCCGGGGCTCCCTCTGGTAGGGGAAAGGTTTCCAAGGCTGCCTCTTTTGTAGGGGAAAGGGTTACCAGGCTGCCTCGGGGTTTGTGGTGGGTCCCAGGCTGCCTGTGGTGTGGGGGTTACCAGGCTCCCTTCGGGGTTTTGTGGGGTACCGGGTTTTGCCTCGGGGTTTGGGGAAATGGTTTACCGGCTCCCCTCGTGGTTGTGGGGGTTTCCAGGCTCCCCCTCTTTGGTAGTGGGGAAACCAAAGGTGCCTCGTGGTAGTGGAGGTCCCGGGGTTTGGCCTCGTGGTTTTTGGAGGGGTTTCCCAGGTTTTTGCCTTTCGGGGTTTGTGGGGTACCAAAAGGGGTGCCTCTTTGGTTATTTGGGGTCCCCAAGGTGCCTGGGTGGTAGGGGGAAAGGGTTACCAGGCTGCCTCGTGGTAGGGGAAAGGTTTCCAAAGGTGCCTCGTGGTATGGGGGGGTTCCAGGCTGCCCTTTGGTATTTGGAAGGGTACCAGGCTGCCTGTGGTAGTGGGGGGTACCGGCTGCCTCGGGTAGTGGGGGTTTACCAGGCTCCCCTCGTGGTAGGGGAAAGGGTACCAGGCTGCCCCGGGGTAGTGGAGGTACCAGGTTTGCCTCGTGGTAGTGGAGGGTACCGGCTGCCCGGGGTTTAGTGGAGGAAACCGGGCTGCCTGTGGTAGGGGATTTCCCCACGGCTCCCTCGTGGTAGTGGGGGTACCAGGTTCCCCTCGTGGTATTTGGAGGTCCCCAGGCTGCCTCAGCCCGAAAAATTGTCTTCAATTTAATGAAGAAAAAAATTATTTATATATTTTATATATATATAATTATATATATATATATATATTATAATATATATTTTATTTTTTATATATATATTTTCTTTCCCGGGTTTAGAAAAAAAAATTTGTTTTTTTTTTGGCCTTAAAATGAAAACCCGCTCTTCTTGCCAAAATTAAGAAAAGTAAAAAAATTTGTGTATGAAATAATATAGAAAAAATCATTTGACCAAACCCGAAAAAATTTTTTTTTCATGTGTTTGTTTTTTATTAAAAATTATTGAAAAACTTATCTTAAATTTATTTAGTTTGTTTTGGGCCCAAAATTTAAAAATTTGGGGTTTTTGTTATTTTTTTGGTTAGGAAAGTTTTCAAAGGGTTTCTTTTGGTAAAAAAATTTATTAATTTTTTACAGCAAGGGAAAAGCTGATTTTTTCCCAAAATTTTTAACTTTTTTCATGGCAAGTTCCTGAAAAGTAAAAAAACATTGATGTGAAAGGGCCTAGAGAAAAATTTATAAGCTATGGTTCTGTGGCTGTTTAGGGTAGTCTGCAATATATTTTGTTTCCCAATGTGTTACACATAGGTGCCCCACACCTAAACGCGCGCGGCACAACCTTCCCACAACGTACATAAAACACGCGCGCGCGCAACAAAACACACAAAACGGTTGCTAGGAGAAAAATGAATCGCCCCTGGGGGGGACACATAGGTGAGTACACACAAACACACCCCCTCCCTCCATAAAGGGTCCTTCCTTGTCTACTTTTTTTTCAAATTTTTTGGTAACAAAATCTTTTTGCGGGGAGGGGTTGGGGAATCTAACAGCCACTTGTGGGGCCCAAAACCCCGCATTTCGGTCCGACCCCTTCGTGGGTTTTTTTCCTTGTCCTCTGTAAAGAAACAGCCTGGTTTTCGGAAATTGACCCTTGTGGAACCCCAAAATTTTCACACCCTCCCATTCTGACCCCCAAATGGACAAACACGACTTTTTCCCTTCCTGTTCGTTATTCCCTAATCTACTGCATTTACCTCCCTGTTATTCTTTCCTTTTAAAAGGGAAAAAGGGGGGAGAGCGCGAAATTAGGGCCCGAGTAAAAGGTTTGAGGCGAAAAAATTAGCGATTTTCCCCCTTAAAATTAAACCATTACGTTAAAAATAGGGGAAAAGGAAAGAGAGACGGGAAGGAGAGAGAGGGAGAAGGGGAAAAGGAGAAAATGGAGAGGAGAGGAGAGAGAAGAAGAGGAGAGGTGGGGGAAGGAGAGAGGGGGAGAGAGAGATTTGGTTTTTTTTCCCTGATATCCACATTTTTTCCCGGCATTAAAAAATTACCCAACCACCATCCCGGAAATGGAAAATGGGTTTCACAATAAACTACCCAAATACCATCCAAAAAGGGGAAATATGAGGTACACAATAAACTAGCCCCCCACCATCCCCCGGAGGATATAAAGGGTAAACAAAAAAATGCCATTTCCATCCAAAAGGTGGATATGAGGTAACAAAAAAAACCCTAGCCACACCACCCCAAAAGGAGGGAATATGAGGTACAAAATAAACTAGCCACAAAACCACCCGAGGAGGGTTTTTGAGGTAAAAATTTAAATTTCCCAAATCCCAAAATCCACAGGTTGGATATGAGGTTACACAATAAATTCCCAAACTACCATCCCGCGGGAAAATGGATATGAGGTACAAAATAAAACTACCCAAACTACCATCCTTAGGATGGATATGGGTTTAAACAACAATAAAAACCCCCAAAAAAGAAACTACCACCCAATGGATGGTTTTACGAGGTGCACAAACTAGCCATTTCCCATCCGGGAGGGAAATACGGGGGGGCCAAAAACTACCCCACTACCATCCACAGGATGGATACGGGGGTGCCCAAAAAACTACCCCAATCCCCATCCACAAATGGTTTTCGAGGTGCACAAATGGGCCCTACCACCCAAATAATGGTAAGGAGGTTCGCCACCACCAAAAAATAAGGGGCCAAAAATTTATAACCCACATGATGGATACGAGGGGGAAAAAAATAGCCAAACCTTCCACAGGATGGATACAAAGGTACACAAATAGCCGTACCATCCACATGAGGGGATACAAGGTTTTGCAAAAAAAACCTGGGTTTTTTCCACCCACGGGATGGATACAAAGGTTTTGCCCAACTACCCAAAACTAAAATTCCACAGGAGGGGATACGAGGTGCACAAACTACCCCACTCCCACCCACGGGTTGGACGAGGTGCCCCCAAACTAGGCCACTACCAATCCACAGGATGGATACGAGGTGCCCCAAAATTACCCTACCATCCCCCTTTAATGGAAACGGGGTTTTTTTTTCCCAAACTCCCCAACCCCATCCACAGGTATGGAGGGGGGGGGGTGGGGCCACAAAATAGCCCTTCCATCCCCCAGGTTGGTTACGAGGTGAAAAAATCCCCAATTAAAACCCCCCCAAAATCCACAGGATGGTACGAGGGAAAACCAAACTAGCCCCTCCATCCAGGGAGGGAATACAAAGGTGCACAAAACTACCCAAACTACCATCCACATGATGGATCCCCAGGGTTTGCACAAAAAAAAAAGCCATTTCCATCCCCCGGGATGGATACGGGTGCACCCCCCCAAAAACCCACTACCATCCACAGGTTTGGATACGAGGTGCAAAAAACTACCCCACTACCATAAAACCGGATGGATTTACGAGGTGCACAATTTGCCCACCCATCCACATGTTGGATACGGGTGAAACAAAAATAGCCTTTTACCCCCCACATGAGGGAAATAAAAAGGTTTGCCAAAAAACAAAAGCCATTTCCCAAATCCCCCGGATGGAAACGAGGGGGGGCCCCAAAATTAGCCCCAACTACCACCCACAGGAGGGTTTCGGGGGTTTGCCCCAAACTAGCCTTTTCCATCCCGGAGGGAAATACGGGGGGGCACAAAAATCTACCCAACTCCCATCCCCCAGGATGGATACGAGGTGCAAAAAACAAAGCCACTTTTTTTCCACAGGGGGGTAGGGGGTTTGCTCAAATAGCCTTTTCCACCTCGGGTTTGGTTTTACGAGGGGCAAAAAATACCCAAATACCATCCCGGGGATGGATACGAGGTGCAAAAAATGGGCCCACTCCCTTTCCCCCGGTGGAAAAGAGGTCCCAACCAAATACCCAACTCCCATCCACTGTTTGGTTTAAACGGGGGTGAAATAACTAGCCCCCTCCCTTCCACGGGGTTTGGAAATACGAGGTGCAAAAAAACCCCAATACATCCACAGGGTGGATCGGGGGTTTGCCCCAAAAGAAACTCCATCCCAGGATGGAAAAGAGGTGCACAAACTAGCCATTTCCTTCCACAGGAGGGAACTCGGGTCCCAAAAAAACTACCCACTACCACCCCACTTTTAATGGATACGAGGTGCAAAAAAACTAGCCACTTCCACCCCCAGGGGGGATACGAGGTGCCCCCAAAAAATTGCCATTTCCACCCACGGGTTGGGGTTACGGGGTTTGCACAAATTTCCCAAACTCCCCCAATTCCACAAAAATGGATACGGGGTTTTGCAAAAAACTAGCCCCCTACCATCCCGGAGGGATACGAGGTGCAAAAAACTACCCATCCCACCCAACATGGGGTTACGGGGTGACAAACTAGCCACTACCATCCCAGGAGGAACGAGGTGCCCCAAACTAGCCCTTACCACCCAAAAGGGAAGGGATAGAGGTGACACAAACTACCACTACCATCCACGGGAGGGGATACGGGTGCACAAAACAATAGCCATACCCCCACTTGATGGATACGAGGTGCACAAACTAGCCACTACCACCCCACGGGGATGGATACGAGGTGCCAAACTAGCCATACCATCCACGGGATGGTTTACGGGTGCCAAACTACCCAACTACCATCCAAAAGGGATGGAAAACGAGGGGGCAAAAACTAGCCACTCCCATCCACAGGTTTGGATACAAAAGGGTTGGCAAAAAACTAGCCACTACCACCCAAACAAAATTGGTTTACGAGGTGCCCCCAAAAACAAACCCACTACCATCCACGGGAAATGGATACGAGGGGGCAAAAAAATACCCATTTCACCCACAGGTTTGGGATACGAGGTGCACAAATAGAACTTCCTTCCACATAAGGGTTACGAGGTCCCACAAACTAGCCATTCCTCCCCCTAAGGATCGGAAAGGGGAAAAAAATAGCCCAATTTACCATTCCACGGGGAATGGTTTACGGGTGCACAAAACTAGCCAAATCCTTCCAGGTTTGGAATACGAGGTGCCCAAAACTAGCCATCCACCCACGGGGGGGATGGGTTACGAGGTGGCAAAAAATTTAGCCCCCTCCCATCCACTTTAAGGGTTTTAACGAGGGGAACAAACTAGCCTTTCCCAAATCCACAGGATGGATACGAGGTGCCCCCAAAACTACCCAAATACCATCCACAGGATGGTACGAGGTAAAACAAATTTAGCCACTACCATCCACAGGATGGATACGGGGTTGCCAAACTACCCCCTTACCATCCAAAGGATGGTTTACGAGGTGCAAAAAATACCCATACCACCAAACAGGGATGGATACGAGGTGACAAAATTTGCCCCCCCCCATTCCCCCATTGAGGGAAATTGAGGTGAAACAAACTACCCACTACCATCCCGGGGAGGGAAAATACGGGGGTGAAACAAATTTGCCACTCCCATAAACGGTTGGATACGGGTGCACAAACTAGCCCTCCCTTTCCACATGATGGATACGAGGTGCACAAATTTGCCACTCCCCCCACATGATGGTTACGAGTGTGCACAAATACCCAACTCCCAAATCCCCCAGGAGGTTTCGAGGTGCAAAAAATTGCCACTACCACCCACAGGATGGTTTACGGGGTGCAAAAAATACCCCTTTTCCACCCCAAAAGGTGGATCAAAGGATGACAAATTTGCCACTTACCACCCAACAGGATGGATACGAGGTGCACAAAACTGGGCCCACTCCCTTTCCACGGGGAGGGAAAATACGAGGTGCAAAAAACTACCCCATACCATCCACTTTGATGGATACGAGGTCCCACAAACAGCCACAAACCCCCAAAGGGAAATGGAATGAGGGTCCCAAAAAAACTAGCCCATTACCATCCACGGGGGATACGAGGTGCACAAACTAGCCACTCCCAATCCAAATGATGGATACGAGGTGCACAAATTTGCCACTACCATCCACGGGGATGGATACGGGTGCAAAAAAACTACCCACTACCATCCACGGATGGTACGAGGTGCAAAAAAAATTTGCCATTTACCTTTCCAAAAGGAGGGTTTCGGGGGTTGCACAAACCAAAGCCACTCCATCCACGGGGATGGAACGAGGTGCAAAAAACTACCCAAATCCCAACCCACATAATGGATACGAGGTGCACAAACTACCCACTACCATCCACAGGATGGATACGGGGTGCACAAACTAGCCACTACCATCCACAGGGGGGATACGAGGTCCCAAAAAACTACCCCACTACCACCCACTTTAATGGATACGGGGGTGCAAAACTAGCCACTACCCCCAACGGGGAATGGAAACGAGGTGCACAAACTAGCCATCCCACCACATGATGGTTACGAGGTCCCACAAACTAGCCATTTCCACCCCACGGATGGTACGGGGGTTGCCAAACTAGCCTTCCCATCACAGGATGGATACGAGGGTGCCCCAAATTTCCCCATACCTTCCCCGGTTGGTTACGAGGTGCAAAAAACTACCCAAAATTCCCATCCACATGATGGATACGAGGGCAAAAAACTAGCCAATACCATCCACAGGATGGTTCGAGGTCCCCCAAAATAGCATTTCCCCTTTCCACAGGATGGATAGAGGTGCACAAACAAACCCCACTACCATCCCAGGAGGGTTTCGGGGGTGCACAAACTAGCCACTACCCCCCAAAAGGATGGAACGGGGTTTGCACAAATACCCACAAACAATCCCACATAATGGTTTCGGGGGGGAAAAATTGCCACTCCACCCCACAGGATGGATACGAGGTGCAAAAATAGCCACTACCATCCACGGGATGGATACGAGGTGCACAAAATAGCCTTTCCCTCCACTAATGGAAAACGAGGTGACAAACTAGCCCTTCCCATCCAGGAGGGGATCGGGGTTTGCAAAAAACTAGCCACTACCATCCACTGATGGTTTCGAGGTGCACAAAATACCCCACTACCACCCCAAAGGTTGGTCCCGGGGGTGCACAAATTTAGCCACTACCATCCCGGGGAGGGTTCGAGGTGCAAAAAAATTTCCCAAAAACCTACCATCCCAGGATGGATGAGGTAAAAAAAACTAAAAAACTACCACCCCAAAAGGATGGATAGAGGTGCACAAACTGGGGGGGGGGCCCCGCTACCCACCCAACGGATGGTTTCGAGGTCCCAAAAAATTTAGCCACTCCCATCCACTAAGGGATACGGGTGGCCCCAAACTACCCAATCCCTTTTCCACGGGTGGATACGAGGTGCAAAAAAATACCCACTACCATCCCCCAGGATGGAAAAACGAGGGCACAAACTAGCCATCCCCATCCCACATAATGGTTACGGGGTTTGCACAAACTACCCCACTCCCTTTTCCCACGGATGGATAGGGGGGCACAAAACCCTAGCCACACCTTCCACAGGATGGATACAAAGGGTACACAAATTCCCATACCTTCCCGGGGATGGTACGGGGGCAAAAAACTAGCCTTCAATCCCAAAACTGAAATTGAATTCCCGGGTTTTAAATGTACGAGTGTATGAAACCCTCCCTCCGGGTTTTTTCCTTTTGGGAAATTTGGTTTTTCATTCCGTTGTTCCTGGTTTTACCGGCCCCAAAGTCTTTTAAATTTGAAACCCCTTTTACCCTTTTCCCCCCTTGTTGGTTAGGGTTTTTTTAAAGGGCCTATTTTACTACCCCGAGGGTAAATGAAGGTTTACATGTACCTGTACCCATTTTTAAGAATATTTAAACCAAAAATTATTTTTTAAATTGTAAATTTCAATTTTTAAATACACTAAAGATATACATACATGTGTATATAACAGTGTAATCCCAATTCACACACCCCACATTTTTTACTATTTTTATTTATATATATATAATTTTTATATATTTTTATATATATATATTTTTTTTTTTTTTATTATCAACCGGCAAATTCCCCCCAAGGAGGGGGGGCCCGAAAAAAAAAAAATTTTTAAACCATCTTTCCCTCTAAATCACTGTCTTGCCAGAAGGGGGTGTTTACATTCATTTTTTTAAACCTGCCCCTTTAAAAACCCCTCCTTCGAGTGCAGGCCGGTATTTCCATCCCCAAAGGCTCAAGCCCGGCCCTTTCCCCCGGTTTTTCCCTGAACCCCCTTCATAAATGTTACTTTGTAAAACTCCACGCACGTCAAGTTTTTAAAAAACCTTTTTGTTTTCCATTCACTCCTATAAACACGTTTCACGCTTCCCTTTGCGGGAAGGTCCAAGCCCCCCCGCAAAAAAAACCTCCTTTCCCCCCTCCCCCCAACCCCCTTCCCTAGGCCGCCCTACCCCGTTTTCCTTCCACTACAGATGTTTACACTTTGAAGTCTTTGTTTCGTCCTTTCTCTCAAATTGTCCAAAACCACCTCAAAACCCTTCCTCAGCCCCTGGAAAACGGGTTTTGGTAATCCCGCCCCCCTTTCCCCCTAACTTCCAAACTACAAATTCTTTTGCTTTTTTCACACCACACATTGCCCTCAGACATGACATCTCCACTGCCTCCAGCCCTTTTCCTCGCTTTCTACATTCAAAAACCACGCTTTTACCCCCAAATAAATGCGTTGGTAAAACTATACTCCATCATTCCCCTCTTTGCCCCCAAGGCAAAGTTCTTTTTTCTCCACGATCCTAAGTGCACCCTCACTCCCTTTTTTCCCCCCAAACAATTCTAAAGTTTCACCTCTTTTTCATAAAACCCAATTCCCCGGGGGCACGTCCAAATCCTTAAAAATTTTGAAACTTACCTCCCCCCATATCTTCCCTCCAATCTGTTTTTCAATTTTAATTCCCCCAATTTTTTTTGTTATTCTTTCCTTATCTTTTCCCGTATTCAAACCCTTTTTTTTTTTCTTTTGGGACAACCCTAACCAAAAACATCCCCAATTTTCTGCAAATTTCTTCGAATTCCCAAGTGCCAGTGTCATCGCAAAAAAGCAGTGTTTTAAAAATCCCACTTTGTTTTGTGATTCTTTATTTTTAAATCCCGCCTTTTTGCCAAAACCCCCGCATTTACTTCTCTTACAACCCCAAAAATAAATTTATTAAAAAAACCCCGGTGACATAAAACCCTCCCCGGGCTAAGGCCTACTTTTATGGGAAAAAAAATTTTCCCTTCCTTTTCCCACTACTCTAAAATTTTGGCCCCCACTTTCCTCGGAAAAAAATCCCTTAACTGCTTCTGTAAACCCACCTCCTACCCCTACATTGCAACATCTGCCCACATTGCCCCCCCTTTTTTACCCCGTCATCGCCTTTTTCCAAATCCATAAATGCCAAAGACCTCTTTAGCCTTTTCTTAAATTTTGGGTTTTTTATTTTTTTTCCGGGAAAAAACCCCGGTCCCCACACCCCCTCCTTTTCCCAAAAAACCCCCCTTGTTCATTGCTATCCTATTCTCCGTCTTTTCTTAATTCTTTCAAATTAAAATTTACCCAAAACCCTTTTAAAAGGTTTCACTTTAAAAAGACTTATCCCCCTATAATTTTTGCACTTCTTTTAAACCCCCTTTGCCTTTATACAAAGGGAACTTTGCCCTGCTCTCTGCCCCAAACCTGGGGACCTTAACCCCCTTCCCCTACATTTATTATTTAATTTTTCCCAAACCCCCCCAAAACTTTTTCCCCCCCTGCTTTTAAAATTTTCTATCTTTTCCCCTCAATCCCCGGGTGCCTTACCCCCTTTTTATTTTTTCCTACTGCCTCCGAACTTCCCCCACCCTCAAAACTGGTCTTCCTCACTCCCAAAGTTTTTATTCCCCTTGCCCTATACACGAAAACACAGCTTCCCTATCTTTACAACATTTAACAATTCCTCAAAATATTCCCTTTCCCCCCCTTTCCCCTACCCCTAACCCCCTCCCCTTTTAAAAACTCTCCCTTTCCTTTTTTTTAATGAAAAAATCCCTTTGTTTTTCTTGGCTTTTTTAAATTGTTAAACTCCTCCAAAAATTTTTCTTATTTTTCCCAAAAAATTTGTTTTTTAAATTTTAAACCCAAATCTCTCATTTGTCTCTTTTTTCAAATTTCTTCACCACTCTCTTAATTCTCTCTTTTTTCCATATACTTCTTCCCTCCTTGCATCACTTTCTACTTTGTAAAAATTCTCATATGCTAACCTTTTTTTCCCCCCTTTTACTCTCTTTACCTCTTCATTCCCCAAAAAGCTCCCCCTTCCCCCCCCGCCACCCCTTTCTGTAACCACAAAACTTCTGCTGAACCCCTCTACACTTCATTTTTAAACCCCCCATACCTCTTCGACCCCATTTGGCTATGCTCTCATTAGCCCCTCTATCCTCCAAAAGCTGTTTATAATTTTTACCCCAACTGCCCCCCTCTTTTGGGTTTTTAAAAAATTCAACCCCTCCCCTTTTCCCCGTTTCTTTATTTCCCTTTGGGATCCCCTCTTTCCTTTTTTCTCTTTAGTGTTGGGGGGTACAAATAGAAGTGATCGGTTTATTGTGGCCCCTCTTTAAACATGTACATCCTGAAGTCTACTCAACAGTTTTTTATCTACCAATACATAAATCCAAAAAAACTACGTCATTTCGCCCTACAAACATATCGTTTTATTTCTTTTTTATCCTCTTTTTCTTAAAATATGTTTTTTCCTTTTAAAAAAAAACCCCTTTCTATACAAAGTTCAATTTAAAGGGGCTCCCATTATCTTTTTCACCCGGCACCCCAAATTACCTTCCAAAACCCCCCCTAAAAGTTTCTCCTACTTTAGCATTCAAGTCCCCCAACAAATTTCTTTTCTCCCCTTGGTTCAAAGGCTCCCATACATTTTACTTTAAAAACTCCCCAAAAACTCTCTCTCTCCTCTGCATTTCCTTTTCTTTTTCCAGGTGGGAAAACACGCTTATTTTGACCCCCCTTCTCGCATCCAACCTTTAAATTTAATCCCATAATTCTTGAATTACACTTTTATTTTCTCTTTTCTCCTTCCCTTCTGATCATTTTTAAAATTACTGCTTCCCCCTTCCCTTTTCTCTAACCCTCTCGATTCTCCGTTTTTAAACCCATTTTTTTCCCCCAATGAAAAATCTCCTTTCCCCCCTTAGCTTTGTTTTTGCTTAGGGCCGGCATTTCCAAAATTCTTTTCATTCCCCTTAAAATCAGCAATCATCTGTTTCTTTTATCCCCCACTTCACCCGAAAATTTAAGCACCCAGTTTTATTAAAAATTTTTTTTCTTTCTTTTTTAGTAAAATTTTATTCAGGAGAAGGGGTTACTAGCCCATTGCTCCCCGGGATTTTTGTTTGCCTCATAAAGAACCGCTGGCTTTTTCCCGGGGGAAAGTTTTTTTTCCAATTCCCCATGGACAAAAGAAGAAAAAAAAAGAACAAGAGCTATTTTTAAAAAAGGGAAAAGGGAAAAAACCCAGATGTAGTTTTATATATATGCATGTGCGTGTCTGTGAAGTGTATATATATTATATAATCAATAAAAAAAACACTGCGGGTTTGCCCAAGGGTGTCCCAACCCATGCGTTTTGGCCCGCCCACATGGCGGAAATTTAAAATCATGCGCTCTAGGCCACGGGAACCCCCCAAATTTTAAGAATGACCCCACCCAGCCAAAACTTTGATGTTGTACCCGTCTTTGGGGGTACATACGGTGGTTGGGATTTTCTTCTGAAAGGGAATGTCATTCTAGTCCCTTTTTTGGTTTTACTAGTTCAACGAGAGTATTTTTTATTATTGTGCCCCCGAACGAGCGGTATTGATCAAAAAACAACACTGCCCAAATAGCCAAGGGAGTCCCAAACCCCATGCTGCTTTTTCCCCGGGCCCCGGGGGATTGAAAAATCATGACTTTTAGTCCCGGAAAACCCCAAAAATCTCAAAAAGGGCTTGAGGGTCGTTTTGTTTTCGCTCACCATGAGGCGGGCCCAAAAGGGAGCATGGGTTGACTCCCTTTGGTAGTCCAGTGGGTTTTTTATGATCAGTACCCCTCGTCGTGGGTTTAAAATTTAAATAATATACATTTGCCCCCTTTTATTTCCCTGAAGGAAATAACACCACAACTCCTTGTGGAACACCCAAAAACCCCCCCCACCAACTCCTAGTGGAACACCCAAACCCCCAACCCCACTTTTTGTGGAACACCAACCCCCACCACACAAATCCTAGTGGAACACCAACCCCCACCACACAACTCCTAGTGGAACACCAACCCCCACCACACAACTCCTAGTGGAACACCAACCCCCACCACACTACTCCTAGTGGAACACCAACACCCACCACACAACTCCTAGTGGAACACCAACCCCCACACACTACTACTAGTGGAACACCAACCCCCACCACACAACTCCTAGTGGAACACCAACCCCCACCACACAACTCCTAGTGGAACACCAACCCCCACCACACAACTCCTAGTGGAACACTAACCCCACCACACAACTCCTAGTGGAACACCAACCCCCACCCACACAACTCCTAGTGGAACACCAACCCCCACCACACAACTCCTAGTGGAACACCAACCCACACCACACAACTCCTAGTGGAACACCAACCCCCACCACACAACTCCTATGGAACACCAACCCCCACCACACTACTACTAGTGGAACAAACCCAACCCCCACCACACAACTCCTAGTGGAACACCAACCCCCCCACACAACTCCTAGTGGAACACCAACCCCCACCACACAACTCCTAGTGGAACACCAACCCCCACCACACAACTCCTAGTGGAACACCAACCCCCACCACACTACTACTAGTGGAATACCAACCCCCACCACACTACTAGTGGAACACCAACCCCCACCACACAACTCCTAGTGGAACACCAACCCCCACCACACTACTACTAGTGGAACACCAACCCCCACCACACTACTACTAGTGGAACACCAACCCCCCCCACACTACTACTAGTGGAAAAACCAACCCCCACCACACTACTACTAGTGGAACACCAACCCCCACCACACAACTCCTAGTGGAACACCAACCCCCACCACACTACTACTAGTGGAAAAACCAACCCCCACCACACAACTCCTAGTGGAACACCAACCCCCACCACACTACTACTAGTGGAACACCAACCCCACCACACAACTCCTAGTGGAACACCAACCCCCCCCACACAACTCCTAGTGGAACACCAACCCCCACCACACTACTACTAGTGGAACACCAACCCCCACCACACAACTCCTAGTGGAACACCAACCCCCACCACCACAACTCCTAGGGAACACCCAACCCCACCACACTACTACTAGTGGAACACCAACCCCCACCACACAACTCCTAGTGGAACACCAACCCCCACCACACTACTACTAGTGGAACACCAACCCCCACCACACAACTCCTAGTGGAACACCAACCCCCACCACACAACTCCTAGTGAACACCACCCCCACCACACAACTCCTATTGGAACACCAACCCCACCACACAACTCCTAGTGGAACACCAACCCCCACCACACAACTCCTAGTGGAACACCAACCCCCACCACACAACTCCTAGTGGAAACACCAACCCCCACCACACAACTCCTAGTGGAACACCAACCCCCACCACACAACTCCTAGTGGAACACCAACCCCCACACAAACTCCTAGTGGAACACCAACCCCCACCACACTACTCCTAGTGGAACACCAACCCCCACCACACTACTACTAGTGGAACACCAACCCCCACCACACAACTCCTAGTGGAACACCAACCCCCACCACACTACTAGTGGAACACCAACCCCCACCACACAACTCCTAGTGGAACACCAACCCCCACCACACTACTCCTAGTGGAACACCAACCCCCACCACACTACTACTAGTGGAACACCAACCCCCACCAACACTACTACTAGTGGAACACCAACCCCCACCACACTACTACTAGTGGAACACCAACCCCCACCACACTACTACTAGTGGAACACCAACCCCCACCACACAACTCCTAGTGAACACCAACCCCCACCACACTACTACTAATGGAACACCAACCCCCACCACACAACTCCTAGTGGAACACCAACCCCCACCACACTACTCCTAGTGGAACACCAACCCCCACCACACTACTACTAGTGGAACACCAACCCCCACCACACAACTCCTAGTGGAACACCAACCCCACCACACAACTCCTAGTGGAACACCAACCCCCACCACACTACTACTAGTGGAACACCAACCCCCACCACACAACTTCTAGTGGAACACCAACCCCCACCACACAACTCCTAGTGGAACACCAACCCCCACCACACAGTTCCTAGTGGAACACCAACCCCACCACACAGTTCCTAGTGGAACACCAACCCCCACCACACATTCCTAGTGGAAACACCAACCCCCATCACACAACTCCTAGGTGGAACACCAACCCCCACCACACAACTCCTAGTGGAACACCAACCCCCACACACAGTTCCTAGTGAACACCAACCCCCACCACACTACTCCTAGTGGAACACCAACCCCCACCACACTACTCCTAGTGGAACACCAACCCCACCACACAACTCCTAGTGGAAACACCAACCACCCCACCAACAACTCCTAGTGGAACACCAACCCCCACCACACAACTCCTAGTGAACACCAACCCCCACCACACAACTCCTAGTGGAACACCAACCCCCACCACACAACTCCTAGTGGAACACCAACCCCACCACACACTACAAATGGAACACCAACCCCCACCACACAACTCCTAGTGGAACACCAACCCCCACCACACAACTCCTAGTGGAACACCAACCCCCACCACACAACTCCTAGTGGAACACCAACCCCACCACACAACTCCTAGTGGAACACCAAACCCCCACCACACTACTACTAGTGGAACACCAACCCCCACCTCACTACTAACTAGTGGAACACCAACCCCCACCACACAACTCCTAGTGGAACACCAACCCCCACCACACTACTACTAGTGGAACACCAACCCCCACCACACTACTACTAGTGGAACACCAACCCCCACCACACTACTACTAGTGGAACACCAACCCCCACCACACTACTACTAGTGGAACACCAACCCCCACCACACAACTCCTAGTGGAACACCAACCCCCACCACACTACTACTAGTGGAACAACCAACCCCCACCACACAACTCCTAGTGGAACACCAACCCCCACCACACATACTACTAGTGGAACACCAACCCCCACCACACAACTCCTAGTGGAACACCAACCCCCACCACACAACTCCTAGTGGAAACACCAACCCCCACCACACTACTACTAGTGGAACACCAACCCCCACCACACAACTCCTAGTGGAACACCAACCCCCACCACACAACTCCTAGTGGAACACCAACCCCCACCACACAACTCCTATGGAACACCAACCCCCACCACACAACCCTAGTGGAACACCAACCCCCACCACACTACTACTAGTGGAACACCAACCCCACCACACAACTCCTAGTGGAACACCAACCCCCACCACACAACTCCTAGTGGAACACCAACCCCCACCACACAACTCCTAGTGGAACACCAACCCCACCACACAACTCCTAGTGGAACACCAACCCCCACCACACAACTCCTAGTGGAACACCAACCCCCACCACACAACTCCTAGTGGAACACCAACCCCCACCACACAACTCCTAGTGGAACACCAACCCCACCCCACAACTCCTAGTGGAACACCAACGCCCACCACACAGCTCCTAGTGGAACACCAACCCCCACCACACTACTCCTAGTGGAACACCAACCCCCACCACACTACTACTAGTGGAACACCAACCCCCACCACACAACTCCTAGTGGAACACCAACCCCCACCACACTACTACTAGTGGAACACCAATCCCCACCACACAAAATCTAGTGGAACACCAACCCCCACCACACTACTCCTAGTGGAACACCAACCCCCACCACACTACTACTAGTGGAACACCAACCCCCACCACACTACTACTAGTGGAAACACCAACCCCCACCACACAACTCCTAGTGGAAACACCAACCCCCACCACACTACTACTAGTGGAACACCAACCCCCACCACACAACTCCTAGTGGAACACCAACCCCACCACACTACTCCTAGTGGAACACCAACCCCCACCACACTACTACTAGTGGAACACGAACCCCCCACCACACAACTTCTAGTGGAACACCAACCCCCACCACACAACTCCTAGTGGAACACCAACCCCCACCACACAACTCCTAGTGGAACACCAACCCCCACCACACACAGTTCCTAGTG
>NC_069492.1:16868085-16880585 GCF_026875155.1 Cherax quadricarinatus | reverse complement strand
TCCTCTTGCAAGGCTGCCTCTTTACTTCTTCACTTTTGCCTCTTATACTCTCAAGATACTGCCTCCTTCCTGCTCTCTCTCAGCTCCTCTCACTCTCTATTACTTTCTCAAACTCAATTTCATTACTTATCTCTGTGTAGTCTCTCCCTGCAGTATAATACCCAGGCTCCTGTAACTCTACCTTATTACCGCTACTTCACACCTACTTCTGGAGGTCCTACTTGCCGAACTGATAATCCCCTTCCTAATCTACACATCTACCTACTACTTCGACACTACTCCTGGAGGAACCTACTTGGTAACCTGCGTCTTGCTGTACCGGCACAGCTAATTAACAAAGCTCAACACAACAACTACAGCTGGTAACACCTCGATAAACTGCTCAGTTGAACCCCCTATAAGTATCCAGCGCTTATAATATGAGGGAGGAGGGGTGAGGGGGAGTAGGGGAGAGGAGGGGGGCGAGGGAGTAGGGAGAAGTGAAAGGGTTAGAAAAAAGAGGGAGAAGATGGAATAGAAAAGGGAAAGAAAGTAAATGAGGAATGGGAGGGTGAAAATAAGGAAGGGAGGGAGAGAGAAGAGAATTAGGGTGGAAAGGGAGGGAGAGGAAGAGAGGAGTAAGAAAAAGGATTAGAAGGGAATAAGGTGAAGGGAACTTGACAGAAAGACAGAGAAGAACAAGAAGATAAAAGAAATTACCGAAACAAATATTTATATTACTGACTGGAGAGAGGGTGTAGGGGAGAAAAAGTACAAAGGGGAGGGGTGAGGGGAGAAAAAGTACAAAGGGGAGGGGTTGAGGGGAGGAAAAGTACAAAGGGGAGGGTGAGGGGAGAAAAAGTACAAAGGGGAGGGGTGAGGGAGAAAAAGTACAAAGGGGAGGGGTAAGGGTGAGAAAAAGTACATAAGGGAGGGGTGAGGGAGAAAGAGTACATAAGGGAGGGGTGAGGGGAGAAAGAGTACATAAGGGAGGGGTGAGGGGAGAAAGATTAGAAAGGGGAGGGGTGAGGGGAGAAAGTAAGTGGAAAAAACTCAGGTACTGAGACACTCTACAACCCGTACAGACCAGACAGGTTTCTGTGTACAGACACAGGCATCACCTCTGTGGCTCGTTCGTCGGTTTGCGTGCGGCGAACAGTAACAGCCTAGTTAATCAGGTCCTGATACACCATGAGGCCTGGTCACAGACCGGCCAGGGGGGGGGCGTTGACCCCTGAAATCCTCTCCAGGTATACGAACACAGCCACAGACCGGGCCGCGGTCTGTGACAAGGCTTCATATTGTATCAGGACCTGATCAATCAGGCTGTTACTGTTAGCCACCATGAGACACAAACCAAAATGACTAAACAAATATCACAATATAATCTTAAATTACAAAAAAATAATTGAAACCTAAGTAATTATAGGCAATTTGTTACAGAAGGTAATTATACACGTAGCATACATGTGGATTCTTAAGTCAGGTAGATAATGTAGAGCTTTATGTCTTACTGTGTAGAGCTTTATGTCTGTGTAGAGCTTTATGTCTTACTGTGTAGAGCTTTATGTCTGTGTAGAGCTTTATGTCTTACTGTATAGAGCTTTATGTCTTACTGTGTAGAGCTTTATGTCTTACTGTGTAGAGCTTTATATCTTACTGTGTAGAGCTTTATGTCTTACTATGTAGAGCTTTATGTCTTACTGAGTAGAGCTTTATATCTTACTGTGTAGAGCTTTATGTCTTACTGTGTAGAGCTTTATGTCTTACTGAGTAGAGCTTTATGTCTTACTGTGTAGAGCTTTATGTCTTACTGTGTAGAGCTTTATATCTTACTGTGTAGAGCTTTATGTCTTACTGTGTAGAGCTTTATTATGTCTTACTGTGTAGAGCTTTATATCTTACTGTGTAGAGCTTTATGTCTTACTGTGTAGAGCTTTATGTCTTACTGTGTAGAGCTTTATGTCTTACTGTGTAGAGCTTTATGTCTTACTGTGTAGAACTTTATATCTTACTGTGTAGAGCTTTATGTCTTACTGTGTAGAGCTTTATGTCTTACTGTGTAGAGCTTTATATCTTACTGTGTAGAGCTTTATGTCTTACTGTGTAGAGCTTTATGTCTTACTGTGTAGAGCTTTATGTCTTACTGTGTAGAGTTTTATGTCTTACTGTGTAGAGCTTTATGTCTTACTGTGTAGAGCTTTATGTCTTACTGTGTAGAGCTTTATGTCTTACTGTGTAGAGCTTTATGTCTTACTGTGTAGAGCTTTATGTCTTACAGTGTAGAGCTTTATGTCTTACTGTGTAGAGCTTTATGTCTTACTGTGTAGAGCTTTGTCTTACTGTGTAGAGCTTTATGTCTTACTGTGTAGAGCTTTATGTCTTACTGTGTAGAGCTTTATGTCTTACTCTGTAGAGCTTTATGTCTTACTGTGCAGAGCTTTGTCTTACTCTGTAGAGCTTTATGTTTTACTGTGTAGAGCTTTATGTCTTACTGTGCAGAGCTTTACTATGTCTTACTGTGTAGAGCTTTATATCTTACTGTGTAGAGCTTTATGTCTTACTGTGCAGAGCTTTACTATGTCTTTCTGTGTTGAGCTTTATATCTTACTGTGTAGAGCTTTATGTCTTTGTGTTGAGCTTTATGTCTTACTGTGTAGAGCTTTATCAAGTTACGTCTCACAGTGTACAGCTTTACCAAGCTATATTTCACAGTTTAGAGCTTTATCAAATTACGTTTCACTGTTTAGAGCTTTATCAAGTTATGTTTCACTACGTAGAGCTTTATCAAGTTATGTTTCACTACGTAGAGCTTTATCAAGTTATGTTTCACTATACGATAGAGCTTTATCAAGTTATGTTTCACTACGTAGAGCTTTATCAAGTTATGTTTCACTACGTAGAGCTTTATCAAGTTATGTTTTCACTACGTAGAGCTTTATCAAGTTATGTTTCACTACGTAGAGCTTTATCAAGTTATGTTTCACTACGTAGAGCTTTATCAAGTTATGTTTCACTACGTAGAGCTTTATCAAGTTATGTTTCACTACGTAGAGCTTTATCAAGTTATGTTTCACTACGTAGAGCTTTATCAAGTTATGTTTCACACGAAGAGCTTTATCAAGTTATGCTTTCACTACGTAGAGCTTTATCAAGTTATGTTTCACTACGTAGAGCTTTATCAAGTTATTTCACTACGTAGAGCTTTATCAAGTTATGTTTCACTACGTAGAGCTTTATCAAGTTATGTTTCACTACGTAGAGCTTTATCAAGTTATGTTTCACTACGAAGAGCTTTATCAAGTTATGCTTCACTACGTAGAGCTTTAACGGCAATCGTTTCACATGACTGGCTTTAACAGTTAAGTTCATTACTGGTCTGATCATAATTACCTCCCTGTTAACAGTCATGAGATAAGTTATCAGTTTGTTAACGAGAGTTATCAAGTATGTTCACTACGAAGCTTTTCAATTTATTCACTACTAGAGCTTACAGTGTGGTTTCACTACGTAGAGCTTGATCAGTTATGTTCACTACGTAGAGCTTTATCAGTTATGTTTCACACGTGAGCTTACAAGTTAGTGTTCATACGTAGAGCTTTATCGGTTAGTGATTACGGTAGATTTGGTATGATCTAGTGTCCTATGATAACTGGTAGTAAGTGTAGTGTACACGGTAGTGAGTGGTATCGTTGTTACTAGTAGTGGTGGTAGTGACACTGGTAGTGGTGTAGTGTTTACTGGTAGTGGTGGTAGTGACACTGGTAGTGGTGGTAGTGATACTGGTAGTGGTGGTAGTGATACTGGTTAGTGGTGGTAGTGATACTGGTAGTGTGGTAGTGTGTAGTGATACTGGTAGTGGTGGTAGTGATACAGGTAGTGGTGGTAGTGATACTTGTAGTGGTGGTAGTGATACTGGTAGTGGTGGTAGTGATACTGGTAGTGGTGGTAGTGATACTGGTAGAGGTGGTAGTGACAATGGTAGTGGTGGTAGTGATACTGGTATGTGGTAGTGATACTGGTAGTGGTGGTTAGTGACACTGGTAGTGGTGGTAGTGATACTGGTAGTGGTGGTAGTGATACTGGTAGTGGTAGTGATACTGGTAGTGGTGGTAGTGTCACTGGTAGTGTGGTAGGTAACGGTAGGTGGTAGTGATACTGGTAGTGGTGGTAGTGAAATGGTAGTGGTGGTAGTGATACTGGTAGTGCTTAGTGATACTGGTAGTGGTGGTAGTGATACTGGTAGTGGTGGTAGTGATACTGGTAGTGGTGGTAGTGATACTGGTAGTGGTGGTAGTGATACTGGTAGTGGTGGTAGTGATACTGGTAGTGGTAGTGATACTGGTATGGTGGAGTGAATGGTAGTGTAGTGATACTGGTAGTGGTGGTAGTGATACTGGTAGTGGTGGTAGTGATACTGGTAGTGGTGGTAGTGATACTGGTAGTGGTGGTAGTGACACTGGTAGTCGTGGTAGTGATACTGGTAGTGGTGTAGTGAACTGGAAGTAATGGTAGTGACACTGGTAGTGGTGGTAGTGATACTGGTAGTGTGGTAGTGATACTGGTAGGGTGGTAGTGACACTGGTAGTGTGGTAGTGACACTGGTAGTAGTGGTAGTGAACTGGTAGTGGTGGTAGTGACACTGGTATAGTGGTAGTGACACTGGTAGTGGTAGTGACGGTTAGGTAGTGACACTGGTAGTGGTGGTAGTGACACTGGTAGTGGTGTGAACTGGTAGTAGTGGTAGTGACACTGGTAGTGGTGGTAGTGACACTGGTAGTAGTGGTAGTGACACTGGTAGTGGTGGTAGTGACACTGGTAGTGGTGGTAGTGACACTGGTAGTGTGTGAGTGGTAGTGACACTGGTAGTGGTGGTAGTGACACTGGTAGATGTATGGAGTGGTAGTGACACTGGTAGTGGTGGTAGTGACACTGGTAGTGGTGTGTAGTGACACTGGTAGTTGGTATACATGGTAGTAGTGGTAGTGACACTGGTAGTGGTGGTAGTGACACTGGTAGTAGTGGTAGTGACACTGGTAGTTGGAGAGTAGGTAGTGACACTGGTAGTGGTGGTAGTGACACTGGTAGTGTGGTAGTGACACTGGTGTGGTAGTGGACACTGGTAGTGGTGGTAGTGACACTGGTAGTAGTGCGTAGTGGAACACTGGTAGTGGTGGTAGTGACACTGGTAGTGTGGTAGTGACACTGGTAGTGGTGGTAGTGACACTGGTAGTAGGTAGTAATGTGGGAGGACACTGGTAGTAGTGGTAGTGACACTGGTAGTAGTGGTAGTGACACTGGTAGTAGTGGTAGTGACACTGGTAGTAGGTGGTAGTGACACGTATGGTAGTGACGTAGTGGTAGTGACACTGGTAGTGGTGGTAGTGACACTGGTAGTAGTGGTAGTGACACTGGTAGTAGTGGTAGTGACACTGGTAGTGGTGGTAGTGACACTGGTAGTGGTGGTAGTGACACTGGTAGTGGTGGTAGTGACACTGGTAGTGGTGGTAGTGATACTGGTAGTGGTAGTGATACTGGTAGTGGTGGTAGTGACACTGGTAGTGGTGGTAGTGATACTGGTAGTGGTGGTAGTGATACTGGTAGTGGTAGTGATACTGGTAGTGGTGGTAGTGACACTGGTAGTCGTGGTAGTGACACTGGTAGTGGTGGTAGTGACACTGGAAGTAATGGTAGTGACACTGGTAGTAGTGGTAGTGACACTGGTTGTAGTGGTAGTGACACTGGTAGTGGTGGTAGTGACACTGGAAGTAATGGTAGTGACACTGGTAGTAGTGGTAGTGACACTGGTAGTAGTGGTAGTGACACTGGTAGTAGTGGTAGCGCAATTACTAGAGCTCATAGTGAGAGGTGTAGGTGGAGGTGTGTGTGCTGGCTTGCCTGTCACTTGACACACGTGGCAACGTCGCACATGATCAGCTACTGTTTCCTTCATCTTTGGCCAAGTAAAATGTTTTGCCAGTTTACCGAGTGTCTTCTTGACACCCAAATGTCCTCCTATGGGACTATTGTGAGCAAAATCAATGGCTTGTTCACGAAATGTAACTGGTAACACAGCGAGATGCTTGACTGTGGTGGAAACACTATCAGCTGACCACTTATGTGTTTTATACTAATAGAATAAGGTTGGATTCTGAGGGCCCACCTCATGATCCTAGCATTTTTACTTTTCATAGTATTTATATAAGTGAGTGGATTGTGGTCAGAAAAAACGTTAATTTTAAATGGGGAAGTGCCCAAATACACGTCAAAATGTTCCAAGGACACCACAAGAGCTAGAGCCTCTTTCTCAATAGTGGCATAATTTTTCTGGTGTCGTTTTAGCTTATGTTGTTAGGATGTATATAAAATGTTCTCAGTTAGTCTTGATTGTCAAACTACTGTAATTATCGCTTGTCGCTCGTTATACTGCCGGCTTCTGAGCTGTGCTGTCCACGGAGCTATCACGTGATCGAGGGGGGGTGTCCTCACCTCTCGTGAAATTGTCAGTCTGCTGGAGACTCGCTTGGTGGTTGGACAGCTTGTCTGTCTGACAGTCTGCTGGAGACTCGCTTGCTGGTTGGACAGCTTGTCTGTCTGACAGTCTGCTGGAGACTCGCTTGCTGGTTGGACAGCTTGTCTGTCTGACAGTCTGCTGGAGACTCGCTTGCTGGTTGGACAGCTTGTCTGTCTGACAGTCTGCTGGAGACTCGCTTGCTGGTTGGACAGCTTGTCTGTCTGACGGTCTGCTGGAGACTCGCTTGCTGGTTGGACAGCTTGTCTGTCTGACGGTCTGCTGGAGACTCGCTTGCTGGTTGGACAGCTTGTCTGTCTGACAGTCTGCTGGAGACTTGCTTGGTGGTTGGACAGCTTGTCTGTCTGACGGTCTGCTGGAGACTCGCTTGCTGGTTGGACAGCTTGTCTGTCTGACAGTCTGCTGGAGACTCGCTTGCTGGTTGGACAGCTTGTCTGTCTGACGGTCTGCTGGAGACTCGCTTGCTGGTTGGACAGATTGTCTGTCTCATTATTCTTGTTAGTTCTGTAGAACTCTGTTCACAGAACATTGTAAAGACTTAGTGATTTTCGACGTTGTACTGAGGTTGTGTGTCACATTGACACTCTGAACATCTCAGGTCCTGAGCTTTAGCTTCTGACCTAATTTTGTACTGGTTCCTGTGTATTGTCACAGTCACAGTTTTACCTATGCTGAACATAGATTTAGTATTATGGGAGTTTGTAACTTTTGTGGAGGATCTGCAGATGGTCCCTACTTAGTGTCGTTATATTATTTCCCAGTTCCTGATTCTGTGTCGCTGTCGCTTGATATTGCATTGCTATTGGGCTTAGCATTCTTTGTTGTTCAAGCAGACTGTTTGGGTTGCCAGTCGGTCAAGAAGTTAGTTTATTTGAGGACTTTGTCAGTCACTTGTTTAAGTCTTATTCGAGTCTTGAGACATAGCTAACTACTTAAGAGCACTTACATGCATACACACACTTACTTGTACATATTTGTAATATCTTATTAAATGTTAATGTACCTGACGGTACTTAAGAATTATAAATGTGATATGTGCTTTCAGCACAATAATATTGAACTCGAGAGATTGATTTTATTTTGATTGCTGTAATTAATTTAATTTGATAATATACCTCTAGACAACTTACTACTTAATAAATTTATTAAATTTTAATTTCTCTAGTTAGTAGCCTACCAGTTGTAATTCTAAAGCACTATTGAACCATACTAAATTTTAATGGATAATTGGACAAGGATACTGACTACTTGTTACGAAAACCCAGTAACAGGCTGGATGCTAGAAGGGCAGTCCTTTCTAGTATTACCTGGAGATCTCTAAGCTTTTAGAATCGCGTTTTTTTTGTAACAGGTAGTGACACTGGTAGTAGTGGTAGTGACACTGGTAGTGGTGGTAGTGACACTGGTAGTGGTGGTAGTGACACTGGTAGTGGTGGTAGTGACACTGGTAGTAGTGGTAGTGACACTGGCAGTGATGGTAGTGACACTGGTAATAGTGGTAGTGACACTGGTAGTGGTGGTAGTGACACTGGTAGTAGTGGTAGTGACACGGGTAGTGGTGGTAGTGACACTGGTAGTAGTGGTAGTGACACGGGTAGTGGTGGTAGTGACACTGGTAGTGGTGGTAGTGACACTGGTAGTAGTGGTAGTGACACTGTCAGTAGTGGTAGTGACACTGGTAGTGGTGGTAGTGACACTGGTAGTGGTGGTAGTGACACTGGTAGTAGTGGTTGTGACACTGGTAATAGTGGTAGTGACACTGGTAGTGGTGGTAGTGACACTGGTAGTAGTGGTAGTGACACTGGTATTAGTGGTAGTGACACTGGTAGTGGTGGTAGTGACACTGGTAGTAGTGGTAGTGACACTGGTAGTGGTGGTAGTGACAGTGAAGTGTGTCAGGGACTGCTGGTAGTAACAGTGAAGTGTGTCACGGTCTGGTGGTAGTAACAGTGACGTGTGTCAGGGTCTGGTGGTAGTAACAGTGAAGTGTGTCAGGGTCTGGTGGTAGTAACAGTGAAGTGTGTCACGGTCTGGTGGTAGTAACAGTGACGTGTGCCACGGTCTGGTGGTAGTAACAGTGACGTGTGTCACGGTCTGGTGGTAGTAACAGTGAAGTGTGTCAGGGTCTGGTGGTAGTAACAGTGACGTGTGTCACGGTCTGGTGGTAGTAACAGTGAAGTGTGTCAGGGTCTGGTGGTAGTAACAGTGAAGTGTGTCAGGGTCTGGTGGTAGTAACAGTGACGTGTGTCAGGGTCTGGTGGTAGTAACAGTGAAGTGTGTCACGGTCTGGTGGTAGTAACAGTGACGTGTGCCACGGTCTGGTGGTAGTAACAGTGACGTGTGTCACGGTCTGGTGGTAGTAACAGTGACGTGTGTCACGGTCTGGTGGTAGTAACAGTGACGTGTGTCAGGGTCTGGTGGTAGTAACAGTGACGTGTGTCAGGGTCTGGTGGTAGTAACAGTGACGTGTGTCACGGTCTGGTGGTAGTAACAGTGACGTGTGTCACGGTCTGGTGGTAGTAACAGTGACGTGTGTCACGGTCTGGCAGTGAAATTGTATTTAATGCAGTGAAGACTAAAGTATTTGTTTCTTCTTGGAGCCAGGAGATGGCTGGCTGGTTGACTGGCTGGCTGGCTGGCTGGCTGGCTGGCTGGCTGGCTGGTCTACTGGCTGATATACTAGGTGGCTGACTGGCTGATGCACTGGCTGACTAGCTGATGCACTGGCTGACTGGCTGACTGGCTGATGCACTGGCTGACTGGCTGATGCACTGGCTGTCTGGCTGATGCACTGGCTGACTGGCTGATGCACTGGCTGACTGGCTGATGCACTGGCTGACTGGCTGATGCACTGGCTGTCTGGCTGATGCACTGGCTGACTGGCTGATGCACTGGCTGACTGGCTGATGCACTGGCTGACTGGCTGATGCACTGGCTGACTGGCTGATGCACTGGCTGACTGGCTGATGCACTGGCTGTCTGGCTGATGCACTGGCTGACTGGCTGATGCACTGGCTGACTGGCTGATGCACTGGCTGACTGGCTGATGGTCTGGCTGATGCACTGGCTGACTGGCTGATGCACTGGCTGACGCACTGGCTGACTGGCTGATGCACTGGCTGTCTGGCTGATGCACTGGCTGACTGGCTGATGCACTGGCTGTCTGGCTGATGGGCTGATGCACTGGCTGATTCACTGGCTGATGCACTGGCTAATGCACTGGCTGTCTGGATGATGCACTGGCTGTCTGGCTGATGCATTGGCTGTCTGGCTGATGCACTGGCTGATGTACTGGCTGACTGGCTGATGGGCTGATGCACTGGCTGATGCACTGGCTGTCTGGATGATGCACTGGATGACTGGCTGATGCACTGGCTGTCTGAATGATGCACTGGCTGACTGGCTGATGCACTGGTTGTCTGGCTGATGCACTGGCTGTCTGGCTGATGCACTGGCTGTCTGGCTGATGCACTGGCTGATGCACTGGCTGACTGGCTGGCTGATGCACTGGCTGACTGGCTGATGCACTGGCTGACTGGCTGATGCACTGGCTGACTGGCTGATGCACTGGCTGACTGGCTGATGCACTGGCTGACTGGCTGATGCACTGGCTGACTGGCTGATGCACTGGCTGACTGGCTGATGCACTGGCTGACTGGCTGATGCACTGGCTGACCACATCTTACTCGCACTGTTCTAGTCGTCAACTATTGCCTTCTTATTGTTCTATATATTTACTTTCTATTCTACCAGCTCCTCTTCCTCCTCCTCTATCACTTCCTTCTCCTCTTCCTCCCTCCCTCCTTCCTCTATTGCTTCTCCCACCTCCTCAATTCTTCTACCAGGGTAAACACCGTTTCCTGTTGCCAGGGTAAATGAGGCAGTCAGTTCCTTTGTTACTTCCCTTATTACTGTTTCTTCCCTTATCCTTCCATTATTCCATTCCTTATTACCATTGCTCCCTCCATTTTCCTCCTATTATGCCTTTTATCCATTTTTTCCATTTCTATTCCATTGTCATTCTACTTCCATTTCCATTTCTATTATCATTTTTCATGATTCTCCTTCCGTCCTGAAGTTGTAGATGAATCGGGGAGGCAATCAAAGAAAGAGGAGCATACTCCAGGTTTGAGTGCACCTGTGCCTCGTCTTGTAACCTCTACTGTCAAGCAAGTACCAGATAAACTCTAATGATATTATTTACTTGGCTGACTTGCTTGCAAGATTTACAACGTGATTCTTTATAGACTTTTTTGAGTCAAATTTAACACCAAGGATATCAACTTCATCTTCGAGTACCAACACTTTCCCATTATTGTTTCCACTGCTCCAGCATTACCATCATGGTGCCTAGAGACCATCATTTGTGTTTTCTCAGAAGCAACTGTGACCTGTCATCGATTACCCCAGGCTGATATAGCTGTTAGCTGGTGATTGATGTAACTTGAAGCAGTTGGTCAATGATATATCTTAGACCAGCTGGTCATTGATGTAACTGACAGCAGCTGGTAAATGATGCGACTTAGAGCAGCTGGCATTTCCTCTTTTGGATAAGTAAGTATCAGAGTACAGTCGTCTGCATATGTATGTGACTCTGGGATGAATTGAAAAAGGTTACTGAAGTAGACATTCCATAAGCACTCTTCCCTGTGGAGCACTGACACCAGTAGTGTGTCTTGCTGACTCTGTCCCATTGATAACTAGTCTTAGAGATCTACCTTGAAGGTAATCACTGAGGAGACACAGTGCAGAGCCACTGACTCCCAGTACTTTCAGTTTTGCCATGAGTCCCTGGTGCCATACTACACACCTGATTTTGGATTCCTCCAGCGACTGGTGCTATTTAGTGGAGAGGTTTAACAGCAGATTAGCAGCAGAATGACCTTTCCTAAAGCCATACTGACGGTCCAAAGGAGTGGCAGTGGAAAAACTCCGTCATCTGTGAGATTATTGTGTCAAGACTCTTGCCAGTGATTGACAGGAGTGACACTAGTCTGTAGTTGCTGATTTCCGCTCTCTTCTATTTTGTGTACAGGGACTATATTTGCATCGTTCCACATAAGTCATTTACACTGTGCTAGGCAGTTCTGAGAGATGACAGAGGTGCTGCTAGCTGGTCTGTACATCTACTCAGCAATCGTGGCTCACCTTACCTGGGCCCCCAGCCTTTTTAGGTCCAGGGATACACCTCCTCCTGCCTTATCGTCACCACTGACAATTTTGACACAGTTCTTGCAGCTAGCCAAGGAGGTTTCCTGGTTGGATCAGGAACCTGTATCTTGGCATCGAAGTGTTCAGCAGAGGTCAGCTTTCTCCTGACTGCTAGTAGAGGAGGTCCCATCCTACTGAGTTAGTGGTGGAATATATCAGGTGATTAACTTCGTCACTGATCAAGGACCACCAGGTTTAGCAGCCTACCCTACCTGACGCCAATTCCATTTTCGTGCCACCGTCCCATTAAGAGGACCCCCACTTGTACACTTCATCCAGGTGTCGACAGGCTGACCTGTGCAGGCTCCTGTTATAGTAGGCTGTCTCTTACACCTTTTCTAAACCTTGTACTTACCACTAGCCAGTGGAAATAAGTCACTTTCTCTGACTTCTAGTGTTATCCTAGGTAATTTACACTATGTATGATAACCGTACTTAAATGTATGTGCCTAAATAAACCTATTAGCTGCTACCCAGCACAATGCACTGACGAAAAAAGACCCCCCTGTACGGTAGGCCTTTGTGTCGGGGTGATCACCCGGCATAATGCCGTGACGAGAACTGTATGTACTCGTGTTGGAGATTAGATCGGGCTTTTCCTAAGAGCAAAGGGCCGGCCATTGTCGTCATTAACACAGCCATGTTGTGGGTGATTCTTAACCAACCTACTTACCTATCTCCCACCCTCCGTCCCTTCCTACCTGTCTCCCGCCATCCATACCTATCTCCCTCCGTCCCTTCCTACCTATCTCCCGCCATCCCTACCTACCTATCTCAC
>NC_069492.1:16840585-16863085 GCF_026875155.1 Cherax quadricarinatus | reverse complement strand
AGCCGGGCGGTGGTGCATATACTGAATCGGGTTCAGAAGCTATGAATCGACTCCTGCAACCACAATTAGGTGTGTACACTACCACACACACACATACACACACACACTCGCTGTTGCAGGGGTTAAAGGAGAAGTGGCATTGCCCCCCTCTCCCCCTCCTTCTCCCCCTCCCCTCCTCCTAGGGTGAAATTGTTGCAAGGTGAACCCTAGTCCTAGCTTCTGTCCCCCCTCCCCCTCCTACCCACTTTTCTCTTTTTCCCCCCTAACTCTCTATTATCTTTTCTCCCTCTTCCCCCTCTCTCTCCATTCATACTGCCTTCTCTTTCCACTCTCTCCTCCATATGTCCCTTTCTCTCTCTTCCCCCTCTCTCTCTCCATTCATACTGCCTTCTCTTTCCACTCTCTCCTCCATATGTCCCTTTCTCTCTCCCCTCCCACACATTCTCTTTCTCTCTCTCTCTCTCTCTCTCTCTCTCTCTCTCTCTCTCTCTCTCTCCCTCTCTCTCTCGTTTCACCAGGCCTGGGATAGTCTTCAGACAACTATCTTTAAACTGCCAGGCTATCAAAATTAACCTCAACAAAATTTATATGAGACTGTTGTGTCAATGTCAAGTTCTGGAGGCAAAATATAGACAAAAAAAAGAATTTTGACTGGCTTTTTTGAACGATTATTTTCCAAGCTGTTGTTTATAGTTAGAGAGAAAGAGAGATAGACTGGCAGGTGAAACTAAATAATACAACAGCCTAAAAAAAAAACCTTTACTGTCGTGAAATAAAACACAATAAAAACCAGCACAATAAAACAAGACGAATAAAAAACACTGAACAAGAAAATCTTGAAGTTTTACTTTCCCTGATAAACGTATAGAATACTTGTTTGTGTGTTTGTTTACGTCTGTGTGTGTGTGCAGTTTGTCTGTGTTTGTGTTTGTGTATTATTTGAGATCATGGAGTGATAACATACAGAAAAAAAACAGTAGCCAGTGTTTGGTATCACAGCAGACATAGATAAAACACTAGCCAGTGTTTGGCAGCACAGCAGACATAGATAAAACACTAGCCAGTGTTTGGCAGCACAGCAGACATAGATAAAACACTAGCCAGTGTTTGGTATCACAGCAGACATAGATAAAACACTAGCCATGTTTTGGTATCACAGCAGACATAGATAAAACACTAGCCAGTGTTTGGTATCACAGCAGACATAGATAAAACACTAGCCAGTGTTTGGTATCACAGCAGACATAGATAAAACACTAGCCAGTGTTTGGTATCACAGCAGAATAGATAAAACTCTAGCCAGTGTTTTGGCAGCACAGCAGACATAGATAAAACACTAGCCAGTGTTTGGCAGCACAGCAGACATAGATAAAACACTAGCCAGTGTTTGGCAGCACAGCAGACATAGATAAAACACTAGCCAGTGTTTGGCATCACAGCAGACATAGATAAAACACTAGCCAGTGTTTGGCATGAGAGCAGACATAGATAAAACACTAGCCAGTGTTTGGTATCACAGCAGACATAGATAAAACACTAGCCAGTGTTGTGGTCAGTCACTAGAAACATAGCTAAAACCTCAGCCATGTTTGCAGCACAGCAGACTAGAAAAACACTACCAGTAGTTTGGTAGGTAGCAGACCTGATAAAACACTAGCCAAGACTGGCCCCTACACAGACACAATCCAACCACTACTAGTGTATGTGGCCAGCCACGTAGATACACTTAGCAATTAGTTTGGTAGCACTCATGATATACGCTTCCATGTTTGCAGGCTGAGACATAGATAAACACTAGCAGTGTTGGTACAGCAGCTAGTAATCACTCCAGTGTAACTACAGAATAGTATTACTAGCCAGTTTGCAAGCTGTAAAGCTATACAAGTTGGTGAGCATACAGCGATTGTACACTGTAAACTAGCCAGATTCGACCTACAGCAAATAGATGAAGGCATACGTCAAGCTGTGAATATCAGGCCATGCATACAGCTTTAAACACTCGGTATTGTCTCAGGACTAGAGTAAACCCTCAATACTAAGACTTACGCTCAACACAGCCGATGTCAGCTTAGTGAATCACCAGAATTGTTCAAGCATTATAATACGCCCGATTTGCAAGGCTTAGTAAACAGCCATGTCAAGCTGTATTAATCAGCCAGATTGTCAAGCCTTAGATACACCATCACTTAATACAGCCATTGTCAAGCTTAGTAATACAGCCGATTGTCAAGCTTAGAATACAGCGATTGTCAAGCTTAGTCATACAGCCGATTGTAAGTCTTGTAATACAGCGATTGTTAACTTAGTTAATACAGCCGATTGTTCAGACTTAGTAATACAGCCGATTGTCAAGCTTAGTAATACAGCCGATTGTCAAGCTTAGTAATACAGCCGATTGTCTAGCTTAGTAATACAGCCGATTGTCAAGCTTGTAATACAGCCGATTGTCAAGCTTAGTAATACAGCCTGATTGTCAAGCTTGTAATACAGCCGATTGTCAAGCTTAGTAATACAGCGATTGTCAAGCTTAGTAATACAGCCGATTGTCAAGCTTAGTAATACAGCCGATTGTCAAGCTTAGTAATACAGCCGATTGTCAAGCTTAGTAATACAGCCGATTGTCAAGCTTAGTAATACAGCCGATTGTCAAGCTTAGTAATACAGCCGATTGTCAAGCTTGGTAATACAGCCGATTGTCAAGCTTGGTAATACAGCCGATTGTCAAGCTTAGTAATACAGCCGATTGTCAAGCTTAGTAATACAGCCGATTGTCAAGCTTAGTAATACAGCCGATTGTCAAGCTTGGTAATACAGCCGATTGTCAAGCTTAGTAATACAGCCGATTGTCAAGCTTGGTAATACAGCCGATTGTCAAGCTTGGTAATACAGCCGATTGTCAAGCTTAGTAATACAGCCGATTGTCAAGCTTGGTAATACAGCCGATTGTCAAGCTTGTAATACAGCCGATTGTCAAGCTAGTAATACAGCCGATTGTCAAGCTTGGTAATACAGCCGATTGTCAAGCTTAGTAATACAGCCGATTGTCAAGCTTGGTAATACAGCTGATTGTCAAGCTTGGTAATACAGCCGATTGTCAAGCTTGGTAATACAGCCGATTGTCAAGCTTGGTAATACAGCCGATTGTCAAGCTTGTAATACAGCCGATTGTCAAGCTTGTAATACAGCTGATTGTCAAGCTTGGTAATACAGCCGATTGTCAAGCTTGGTAATACAGCTGATTGTCAAGCTTGTAATACAGCCGATTTCAAGCTGTAATACAGCCGATTGTCAAGCTTGTAATACAGCCGATTGTCAAGCTTAGTAATACAGCCATTGTCAAGCTTGTAATACAGCGATTGTCAAGCTTGATACAGCGATATTCACTGTCATACAGCCGATTTCAACTAGTCAATACACGATTTCACTAACACCATCATCCACACAATCACACACATTCCACAGCTAACACATCACTATACACACCATTTCACACCTCCACATCACCACCGCCAATCACATCCTATCAACTCACATTCACATCACCATCACACCACTCACACACACCATCACACTCCACTCATCACCTCTCACCATTCCTACACCTACCATACACCTCCGCTCACACTCTCACCACCCACCTATCACCACACTCCATCAACATTCTCCGTCCATCCTTTCACTCCCTCATCCTCACACCCTCCATCCTCCTCCCTCCATCCTTCCTCCCTCCATCCCTTCCTCCCATCCACCTCCTCCCCTCCATCCTTCCTCCCTCCATCCTTCCTCCCTCCATCCTCCTCCCTCCATCCTTCCTCCCCTCCACATCCTTCCTCCCTCCATCCTTCCTCCCTCCATCCTCCTCCCTCCATCCTTCCTCCCTCCATCCTTCCTCCTCCATCCTCCTCCCTCCATCCTTCCTCCCTCCATCCTTCCTCCCCTCCATCCTCCTCCTCTCCCCCTCCATCCTCCTCCCTCCATCCTTCCTCCCTCCATCTCCTCATCCTCCTCCTCCTTCCTCCCCTCCATCCTCCTCCTCCTCTCCATCCTTCTCCCTCCATCCTCTCCATCCTTCCTCCTCTCCATCCTTCCTCCCTCCCATCCTCCTCCCTCCATCCTCCTCCCTCCATCCTTCCTCCTCCATCCTCCTCTCCCCTCCATCCTTCCTCCCTCCATCCTTCCTCCCTCCATCCTCCTCCCTCCATCCTCCTCCCTCCATCCTTCCTCCCTCCATCCTTCCTCCCTCCATCCTCCTCCCTCCATCCTTCCTCCCTCCATCCTTCCTCCGTCCATCCTCCTCCCTCCATCCTTCCTCCGAACATCTTCCTCCCTCCATCCTTCGTCCGTCCTCCTACCTCCATCCTTCCTCTCTCCATCCTTTCTCCCTCCATCCTTCCTCCATCCTCCTCCCTCCATCCTCCCTCCCTCCATCCTTCCTCCCTCCATCCTCCTCCCTCCATCCTTGCTCTCATCTCCTTCTTCTTCCTACCAAACTGACTGCACCCCAGTGTAGGATATTCCATCCTAACAGATTGTAATTCCCAAGTAATAGTAACTCCAGTACTGCTGGAGGCTAACTTTGGTAGTCACTCAACCATAGGTTAGGTTTTAAGTAAGGTTCCTTTAGGTTAGGTTAGGTTAGGATAAGTTAGGTTAGGTTAGGATAGGTTAGGTTAGGATACGTTAGGGTAGGGAAGGTAAGGTTCCGTTAGATTAGGTTCCGTTAGGTTAGGTTCCATTAGGTTAGGTTAGGTTACGTTACATTAGGTTAGGTTCTGTTAGGTTAGGTTAGGTTAGGTTAGGTTAGGTTAGGTTAGGTTACGTTAGGTTAGGTTCTGTTAGGTTAGGTTACGTTAGGTTCTGTTAGGTTAGGTTTGTCAGGAAACAGGACAAGTGTTTACCGACACGGGTCTTCGTTGATGACCCGCCGTTGAAGCTTATGGTCATCTGACCGAGGCCTTCCGCTGGCTTACCCCTCGACTCCCTTAAATATTCTGGTTATACTTATACCCACATAGTTACTGGTACTCAACCATAGTGGAATGTTTGACGATATCCTCAGACAATATCAACAGGTGTCAGTAGCCCTCATATACCGTTAACAGACATTGGTAAACCTCAGCTGCCGTTATTAACAGCTGTTAACAGTTATCAGTAAGACTCAATTAACGTTATCAACAGGCAACAATAGCTATCCGTAACCCTCTGTTACCGTTAATGGCCGTCAAACGGTCAAGTCTATTCAACAGACATTTCATGACTTCTGTATCTCGTGTGTGTGTGTGTGTGTGTGTGTGTGTGTGTGTGTGTGTGTGTGTGACGCCACATGGCTGACCCATCCTATCCCCGTCAGCCACATATCTGACCCATCCTACCCCCGTCAGCCCCCATATCTGACCCATCCTACCCCCGTCAGCCCCATATCTGACCCATCCTACCCCCGTCAGCCACATATCTGACCCATCCTACCCCCGTCAGCCACATATCTGACTCATCCTACCCCCGTCAGCCACATGGCTGACCCATCCCCATCCTACCCAACTTAACCATAACAGATCCATCCTAAGGCAAACCCATCACGTGTTGCAGTATTAATCCACAATTCCCTTACGGCAAACAGGATTATCCAACCCACATAATACGTCAGCTGTTTGTATTCCAGACTAGGGAGAATGCCCTTTGGGAAATGGGAAATAGGGATAAATGGGGAGGATAGAGGCAGGGAATGATTAGAAAGAGGGGAGAAGGGAGGGGTCAAATCTCCCCTCATCAGCATATGGTGAAGGGGGAAGGTCTGCCCATATGTTTACGAGGGAAGATAGTGCTGTGTGTCCCCTGTGAGGGGATACAGCTCTCTGGTATCCCTTTCCTCGTGTCAGGAGGGATACCTCCCTGAAAATTTACGCCTGTGATGGCCTAGGACCAGTAGTATTGGTTTAGGCTCACAAGAGAAGGACCAGAGTTCAATCCTGGGGCGAGAGGAAGCTTAGAGGTATGAAGGCACTTGAAACTAACAACGCCTAGTGGCCACTCAGAGGCACTCAGTGGCCACTCAGAGGCACTCAGTGGCCACTCAGAGGCACTCAGTGGCCACTCAGAGGCACTCAGTGGCCACTCAGAGGCACTCAGTGGCCACTCAGAGGCACTCAGTGGCCACTCAGAGGCACTCAGTGGCCACTCAGAGGCACTCAGTGGCCACTCAGAGGCACTCAGTGGCCACTCAGAGGCACTCAGTGGCCACTCAGAGGCACTCAGTGGCCACTCAGAGGCACTCAGTGGCCACTCAGAGGCACTCAGTGGCCACTCAGCACAGTGGCACTCAGTGGCCACTCAGAGGCACTCAGTGGCCACTCAGAGGCACTCAGTGGCCACTCAGAGGCACTCAGTTCTCCTGGAACATGAAACTCAGAGTTACTAAGAGGAGTGTCCAGTTAACTAAGTGTTCCTTTCCGTGTCCTCTTGTTCTGAATGTTCTAGTTATCCACCTTCACTACCTCAAGCCCACACTACACGCCCTGACACACACGCCCACACTACACGCCCTGACACACACGCCCACACTACACGCCCACGTAAAACTTTCGAATTTCCCCAAATTTATTTCAAGTAGGTTTAGGATACTAATCCAATTTGTTTTATCAGAAGACTGGCATGAAGGAGGAGAGAGAGAGAGGTAAGTTGAAGACTCTCTCTCTCTCTCTCTCTCTCTCTCTCTCTCTCTCTCTCTCTCCTCTCTCTCTCTCTCTCTCTCTCTCTCTCTCTCTCTCTTCTTTTCCCGTTCTCTTCTACCACCATCACCACCACTATATATATATATATATATATATATATATATATATATATATATATATATATATACATATATATATATATATATATATATATATATGTATATATATATATATATATATATAATATATATATATATATATATATATTATATGTATAGGGCAAGGAGGAATAACATCTTGTAGGAGGTGAGGAAGAGCCAGTTGTGAGTGTGGGGGAAGTTCGTGAGGCAGTAGGTAAAATGAAAGGGGTAAGGCAGCCGGGATTGATGGGATAAAGATACAAATGTTAAAAGCAGGTGGGGATATAGTTTTGGAGTGGTTGGTGCAATTATTAATAAATGTATGGAAGAGGGTAAGGTACCTAGGGATTGGCAGAGACATGCATAGTTCCTTTGTATAAAGGCAAAGGGGATAAAAGAGAGTGCAAAAATTATAGGGAATAAGTCTGTTGAGTATACCTGGTAAAGTGTATGGTAGAGTTATTATTGAAAGAATTAAGAGTAAGACGGAGAATAGGATAGCAGATGAACAAGGAGGCTTTAGGAAAGGTAGGGGGTGTGTGGACCAGGTGTTTACAGTGAAACATATAGTGAACAGTATTTAGATAAGGCTAAAGAGGTCTTTGTGGCATTTATGGATTTGGAAAGGCATATGACAGGTGGATAGGGGGGCAATGTGGCAGATGTTGCAAGTGTATGGTGTAGGAGGTAGGTTACTGAAAGCAGTGAAGAGTTTTTACGAGGATAGTGAGGCTCAAGTTAGAGTATGTAGGAAAGAGGGAAATTTTTCCCAGTAAAAGTAGGCCTTAGACAAGGATGTGTGATGTCACCGTGGTTGTTTAATATATTTATAGATGGGGTTGTAAGAGAAGTAAATGCGAGGGTCTTGGCAAGAGGCGTGGAGTTAAAAGATAAAGAATCACACACAAAGTGGGAGTTGTCACAGCTGCTCTTTGCTGATGACACTGTGCTCTTGGGAGATTCTGAAGAAAGTTGCAGAGATTGGTGGATGAATTTGGTAGGGTGTGCAAAAGAAGAAAATTAAAGGTGAATACAGGAAAGAGTAAGGTTATGAGGAATACAAAAAGATTAGGTGATGAAAGATTGAATATCAGATTGGAGGGAGAGAGTATGGAGGAGGTGAATGTATTCAGATATTTGGGAGTGGACGTGTCAGCGGATGGGTCTATGAAAGATGAGGTGAATCATAGAATTGATGAGGGAAAAAGAGTGAGTGGTGCACTTAGGAGTGTAGACAAAGAACTTTGTCTGGAGGCAAAGGGGAATGTATGAGAGTGATAGTTTTACACACGTCTCATATGGGTGTGAACTGGAGTGCTGAGATGTGGCAGCAGGGATGCTGGAGCAGTGGAGATGTCAGTCTGAGGGCAAGTGTGGTGGAATATATGCAGAGAGATTCGTGTTTGGAAGTTAAGGGAGTCGGGATACAAAACTGTTGTCCAGAGGTGGGAAGGGTTGTTGAGGTGGTTCGGACATGTAGTAGAATGGACGAAACAAAGACTTCAAGTGTATCAGTCTGTAGGGAAGGAAGGCGGGTTGGGCCGCCTAGGAAGGGTTGCGAGGGAGGGGTAAAGGAGTTTTGTGCGAGGGGCTTTGGACTTCCAGAGGTGCGTGAGCGTGTCATTAGTGTTTAATGAGACAAATGGTTTTTAATAACTTGACGGTGTTGGAGTTGAGATCCAAATAACATTTTAAGATTCGCAAACCGCATGCCGGACTTGAGTCCTGAGATGGATCAGTCCTCATCTCTGAAGGAGGGTTGTTAATTTCGTTTACAACACTGTAAACACCCTTCTGGCAAGACAGTGATGTAGTGAATGATGGTGAAAGTTTTTCTTTTTCGAGGCCACCCTGCCTTGGTGGAATCGGCGTGTGAAAATAAAATAAAATATATATATATATATATATATATATATATATATATATATATATATATATTATATTTTATTATATATACCGGGATTACCCACGAGCGAGCGGTATTGATCAATAACAACAGTGCGACTAGCCAAGGATTCGAATCCATGTTGTACTGGCCCGCCTCATGGTGAGCGAAAACCACATGACGCTCTAACCCACAGGACCACAAAATCCTACAAGAACTAAGCACTCAGCCAAGCTGGGTGTGTTACCTTGGTCCTAGGAGATACAGTGGTGTGGGTGCATCAGGTACCCATATCACCTCAGCCTTGACAGGAAGTGATCAGTCCCTCAGCCCTGACAGGTGGTGGTCAGTCCCTCAGCCCTGAGAGGTGGTGGTCAGTCCCTCAGCCTTGACAGAAGGTGGTCATGCAGTCCCTCAGCCTTGACTGGTGGTCATGCAGTCCCTCAGCCTTGACAGATCATCATGCAGTCCCTCAGCCTTGACAGGTGGTCATCATGCAGTCCCTCAGCCTTGACAGGTGGTCATGCAGTCCCTCAACCTTAACAGGTGGTCATCATGCAGTCCCTCAACCTTGACAGGTGGTCATGCAGTCCCTCAGCCTTGACAGGTGGGTCATGCAGTCCCTCAGCCTTGACAGGTGGTGGTCATGCAGTCCCTCAGCCTTGACAGGTGGTGGTCATGCAGTCCCTCAGCCTTGACAGGTGGTGGTCATGCAGTCCCTTAGCCTTGACAGGTGGTCATGCAGTCCCTCAGCCTCCTATCATGGTAGTTATGGTAGTTCCTTGTATGGGTATCACTATACTATACACATCTCATACACACCATACACAAGGTACACCAAACCTTCACAGTATCCTAAAGGCTTCAGCACAGAGACGAAATCCTTCAGAATCTAACTTCAGAAGACCAAACTCCTTCTCATATCATGAGCAACATCCTGAAGTCTCCAGTGAGAAAAGAATTTCAGTTGGAGTCTGGAATTTGGATCGAGGAAGTTAGTCTACGTGCTGGGTGTGTGGAATGAGAGGAAGGTGACAGGGGTGCTCATAACCCAAGGGATGAGGGTTCGATCCCAGGGCAGGGAGAGACCTAAGGGTACGTTATAGCGGCTCTTCTTTCAGTCATAGGGCCTTTGTTCATAGCTGAAGGAACAAGGTTCGATTCTGGACATAGTGGAAATGATAACTTAAGACACCTGTGCAACTCTTGGGTATCTTTATTGAGGAAACGTTTCGCCCCACAGTGGCTTCAGTCCTATACAAAGAAGAATGGTGATGATCAGAAGGAGTTGGAGGTTATCAGTCCCTGAGTCTGGAATCGATGTAATTAGACTGATTACCTCAAACTTATGATCCTCACCATAGGACTGATGAAGCCATTGTGTGGGCGAAACGTTTCCTCAAAGATACTAATTTATCAACCTGTCGGTTTACCTAGCAGTAAATAGGTACCTGCTTGGGGCTGTATAAGGAAAGCCACACCTATGGACCAGCTTCCCTACACGTAATCCCTGCTTACTTAGCAGTAAATAGGTACCTATGGACAAGCTTCCCTACACGTTATCCCTGCTTACCTAGCAGTAAATAGGTACCCGTGTGTTAATACTTAAGGTTGTGTTTCCTTACACCTGCTGTCCCTATTCACCTAGCAGCAAATAGATACCTATCTCGTGTCCTGTGATAGAAAAGGCAACTCATACCTCTCTTCTCTGTTCACCTAACAGTAAATAGGTACCAGGATGCTATGGGTGGAATCCTGGACAGTAAAGGTATATATTAACCCTGTCATACTATATCAATAACTTATTTTGGCATTCGTAGTCAAGAAATTAGCACAATTATGCAAGAATATCTCAATTTAAGTAGAAGTAGCAAGACGTACTTCTACTTACACTTAGGTCACACTACACGTGCATGTACAAGCATATATATGTATATATACACATCCCTCTGGGTTTTCTATTTTCTTACTAGTTCTTGTTCTTGTTTATTTCCTCTTATCTCCATGGGGAAGTGGAACAGAATTCTTCCTCCGTAAGCCATGTGTGTTGTAAGAGGCGACTAAAATTCCGGGAGCAAGGGGCTAGTAACCCCTTCTCCCGTATAAATTACTAAATTTAAAAAGAGAAACTTTCGTTTTTCTTTTTGGGCCACCCTGCCTTGGTGGGATACGGCCGGTTTGTTGGGAAAAAAAATCTCAATTTAAAATTCGGCCAGGATAAAATTTGTCTGGATAGAAGCAGTATTGAGAGGGATGTTTAGGAAGACCAGACGGAGGTTGTGGTATGCAAATGATTCTATGTATGGTTGTATAGGGGGTAAGAGAGAGAGAGAGAGAGAGAGAGAGAGAGAGAGAGAGAGAGAGAGAGAGAGAGAGAGGAGAGAGAGAGAGAGAGAGAGAGAGAGAGAGAGAGAGAGCTACAGTTCCTTCCCATCTCCATTACTAGGCTACACACCAACACCATACCAGACCACACACCCTCCCCATCACCCATACCAGACCATACACCCTCCCCATCACCCATACCAGACCATACACCCTCACCATCACCCATACCAGACCATACACCCTCCCCATCACCCATACCAGACCATACACCCCCCCCATCACCCACTACCGACCATACACCCTCCCCATTACCCATACCAGACCACACACCCTCCCCATCACCCATACCAGACCATACACCCTCCCCATCACCCATACCAGATCATAACACCCTCCCCATCACCCATACCAGACCACACACCCTCCCCATCACCCATACCAGACCACCACCTACACCCTCCCCCATCACCACATACCAGACCACACACCCCTCACCCATCATCCATACCAACACACACACCCTCCCCATCACCCATACCAGACCACACATCCTCCATCACCCATACCAGACCACACACCCTCCCCATCACCCATACCAGACCACACACCCTCCCCATCACCCATACCAGACCACACACCCTCCCCATCACCCATACCAGACCACACACCCTCCCCATCACCCATACCAGACCACACACCCTCCCCATCATCCATACCAGACCACACACCCTCCCCATCACCCATACCAGACCACACACCCTCCCCATCACCCATACCAGACCACACACCCTCCCCATCATCCATACCAGACCACACACCCTCCCCATCACCCATACCAGACCACACACCCTCCCCATCACCCATACCAGACCACACACCCTCCCCATCATCCATACCAGACCACACACCCTCCCCATCACCCATACCAGACCACACACTCACCCTCCTCCCCATCACACCATACCAGACCACACACCCTCCCCATCCATCCATACCAGACCACACACCCTCCCCATCACCCATACCAGACCACACACCCTCCCCATCACCCATACCAGACCACACACCCTCCCCATCACCCATACCAGACCACACACCCTCCCCATCACCCATACCAGACCACACACCCTCCCCATCACCCATACCAGACCACACACCCTCCCCATCACCCATACCAGACCACACCCCTCCCCATCACCCATACCAGACCACACCCCTCCCCATCACCCATACCAGACCACACACCTCCCCATCACCCATACCAGACCACACACCTCCCCATCACCCATACCAGACCACACACCTCCCCATCACCCATACCATACACACACCTCCCCATTCCCTACGACCACACCAACCAGGCACACTCACCATCCCATGTCACCAGCGCTAGAAGCCACATTTCCCAAAATGTCTGCTACTCTTCCCCACACAAATCCCTCTCATGGTAGCTCACTGTCTCTTGCTCCCTCTCCCACTTTTTCATTGGACTTTTTTTTTTTTGTCTGAGTACAGGCACTTCTCCAGCATGACATTTTCTAGTCTGATTGGTGTGGGATCTGAGTACTGCGGGGATTTCTGGTCTGATTGGTGTGGGATCTGAGTACTGAGGGGATTTCTGGTCTGATTGGTGTGGGATCTGAGTACTGAGGGGATTTCTAGTCTGATTGGTGTGGGATCTGAGTACTGAGGGGATTTCTGGTCTGATTGGTGTGGGATCTGAGTACTGAGGGGATTTCTGGTCTGATTGGTGTGGGATCTGAGTACTGAGGGGATTTCTGGTCTGATTGGTGTAGGATCTGAGTACTGAGGGGATTTCTGGTCTGATTGGTGTGGGATCTGAGTACTAAGGGGATTTCTGGTCTGATTGGTGTGGGATCTGAGTACTGAGGGGATTTCTGGTCTGATTGGTGTGGGATCTGAGTACTGAGGGGATTTCTAGTCTGATTGGTGTGGGATCTGAGTACTGAGGGGATTTCTGGTCTGATTGGTGTGGGATCTGAGTACTGAGGGGATTTCTGGTCTGATTGGTGTGGGATCTGAGTACTGAGGGGATTTCTAGTCTGATTGGTGTGGGATCTGAGTACTGAGGGGATTTCTAGTCTGATTGGTGTGGGATCTGAGTACTGAGGGGATTTCTGGTCTGATTGGTGTGGGATCTGAGTACTGAGGGGATTTCTAGTCTGATTGGTGTGGGATCTGAGTACTGAGGGGATTTCTGGTCTGATTGGTGTAGGATCTGAGTACTGAGGGGATTTCTGGTCTGGTGTGGGATCTGAGTACTGAGGGGATTTCTAGTCTGACTGGTGTGGGATCTGAGTACTGAGGGATTTCTAGTCTGATTGGTGTGGGATCTGAGTACTGAGGGGATTTCTGGTCTGATTGGTGTGGGATCTGAGTACTGAGGGGATTTCTGGTCTGATTGGTGTGGGATCTGAGTACTGAGGGGATTTCTGGTCTGGTGTGGGATCTGAGTACTGAGTGGATTTCTAGTCTGACTGGTGTGGGATCTGAGTACTGAGGGGATTTCTGGTCTGATTGGTGTGAGATCTGAGTACTGGGGGGATTTCTGACTTGTATGTGGTCTGAAATGGGATGGGATATTTGCATCAAAACATACAAGTACCAAATTTCTGATTTCCACACAATCAAGTGTGGAATTGCTTGAGAATCCAAGGCAATCAGCTTTTATGAATTCTCATCAGTGAGATTTACAGACATACCTGGAGTTTACCTGGAGAGAGTTCCGGGGGTCAACGCCCCCGCGGCCCGGTCTGTGACCAGGCCACCTAAGTTATAAGCAATAATAATGTATGTCCGTCTCTGATGCTAGGAGTTTGTAATGTAGCAGACGAGAAGAGTTTTCTTGGCATTTCTGGTGCATAAGGAATAGTTTCTTAGTGTCACTCTTACCTATTAGGTAGGAAGGTAGGTAGGAAGGTAGGTAGGATAGGTGTGTGTGTGTGTTGTGTGTGTGTGTGTGTTGTATGAAATTAGATCTCCCTGTTTTTTTCCAATATTCACTCGGTACTAAGCAGTGTTTGGGAGTTCCGGCCAGGACAAAGTTGTAGCCAGACTGGTATTGTTGCCTGCCTGGTATTGACGTTGCCTGCCTGGTATTGACGTTGCCTGCCTGGTACTGACGTTGCCTGCATGGTATTGACGTTGCCTGCCTGGTACTGACATTGCCTGCCTGGTATTGACGTTGCCTGCCTGGTACTGACATTGCCTGCCTGGTATTGACGTTGCCTGCCTGGTACTGACGTTGCCTGCCTGGTACTGACGTTGCCTGCCTGGTACTGACGTTGCCTGCCTGGTACTGACGTTGCCTGCCTGGTACTGACGTTGCCTGCCTGGTACCGGAGTCATAACAGCACAGGAATTTAATCTCCACCATTGCAACGAATCAAAGGTCCACATTGAAAAGGCCTAATTTTGGGAACACGTGATAGGAATCAACGTTTCGCCCCCAGTGACCCAGGGTAACTGTGTTACCAGGCTTTGTGTTCTGTGAATGGTGCTTATTGCACAACTTTATTGGGTGAAACACTGTCGCTCGCCGCTATTTTATTTTTTTCTGTCCCTTCAGGACCAGCGGGAAGCTGGTCTGTGGTCTGGTGGCTCGTGGTCACTGTAGGACCCACTGCTTGGCTGGTCTGTGGTTTGGTCGCTTGTGGTCACTGCAGGACCCACAGCTTGGCTGGTCTGTGGTCTGGTGGCTCGTGGTCACTGTAGGACCCACTGCTTGGCTGGTCTGTGGTCCGGTCTGTGGTCTGGTCAGTGACTGATAGGAAGAACGAAATGTCGCTTGGAAGCAGAGATTATTGAGCTCAGGGAACGGTGAATCTGAACCCAATCCTGGTGATTCTGGACTCAGAGGCCAGTCTGTTAACCACTGAGCCATGCCGGTCTGTGGTTGGTCACGGAACTTATGAAACGATTCCCACCCGTTTAGCATGATTGTTTGCAATCGGTCACGGAGATTCGTGAAAGACTGTGGATTTGAAGCGTCGATTGAGAGTGGTTACCCTGACCAAGTTCCCTCGTGCATGTCGAGTCCTTATTTAAGGTTTCCTGGTGCCCACCGTTCTTTTGTTTCAATCGTGACACGTACGATTCGTGGCAAGATAGTTGGTACCTGCCCAGCTTGATGACGTAGCCTCTGACGCATATCTCTCATCTGCACGTCAGCACCTGCTTATTATAAGGTACTTTACCCGTTTGCAAACGACATTGCTTTCATGTGAAGCGGTTGAGGTGTGCAAGCATGGGATCAGTCCCCTCCCCCAGCAGCAGCAGCAGCAGCAGCAGCAGCAGCAGCAGCAGCAGAACTGTCATCTGCAACATCAGCAACACTGCTGAAAATGGTATAGAATACCGACAAGTTGAAGATTAAGACACATGTACAACAGTTGGGTCTCTTTATTGTTGAAACGTTTCGCCTACACAGCAGGCTTCTTCAGTCACGTGCAGAGGCAGCAGTAGTACTTCCGTCCTGCCGAGTATGCAACGGAAACCTGTAATTGTTTTACATGATAGGATTGCTGGTGTGTTTTTTGTCTCATAAATACGCGGGATAACAGATATATCTTGCTACTTCTACTCACACTATGATGTACCTTTCTCGCCTATGTTTCAAGGGGTACAATTCAAACAGCATAAAACGTTCGCAGTAGTTCAGATATTCAATTAAGTGTATACGGGTACTAGAAGCTGTGTTTACATTTTTCAGGTCAGCAATCTGTCCTGCCGTCAAGGTGGGCATCAGTATAGAGCAGTACTCCAGCCTGCAGAGACCAAGTGACTTGATTATACTCTACTTCTAGCCTTTTAGTTATTTACTCATGTAAGATCCTTTTGCATTATCACTCCTAAATCTCGCACATGGAATTCTTTCTTGAAGGATTTTAGTTTGTCCTGTATTCTGTCAGTTGTCGTCTGAGGCCCACTGGAAGACTGTTTATATCGGCTTTAATTTGCTACCTTCTGGAAGTCACTCTCGTAGAGACTCTGGTAGTAGCAGTAGTAGGAGGTACGCCGGTGCTGTCCCGGCCGGGGGTCTTTTCCAGATGGTAACTCGGCAAGACTATGGTGTTATCAGAATAAGATGCTACACTGACATAATTCATGTCTTTCCGATGTCGAAAATAAGAATAAGACACAGAAAGGACGATTGCTTTGCCTTGAGGAACAGAGCTTTTCACTGTGGCAGCCTCCGACTACACTGTTTAGTACTATCTGGGATCTATTCGATAAGTTAACTATCCATCAGCCCACTTTTCCAGCTATTCCTTTAGCACAAATTTTGTGTGCTATCACACCATGGTCACACTGGTTGAAGGGTTTTGAAAAGTTACCGTATACAACACCATCATTGATCTTGTCTGGAGTATCCAGGACAGTGTCAAGTTGATCCAGCAACTGTTTAAAACAGAAGTAACCTGGTATAAACCCATGTTATTCTGGATCATGCAATTATTGCTATTACACGTAACTCGTAATCTTTCTTCTTAGAACTTGTTCAAAGATTTTGACGTCTGAAGTGCTAGTGGTCTACAGATTTTTTGGCAGTTGCTTTAGTGCCATCTTTGCTAAGTGGAGCAGTATCGGCGGTTTTTAATGACTGACATGGCACATGTGACCCAATCCTCCGCCATGCATAAAATAATGGTTTCTGGATATTTTTGATGAATAGGGCGTTTCAGAGTGTATGGACATGTTGTCGACGGCTTCTTCAACTGGGAAGACGCACATCAAAAACTGCGAATACATCGGCAGCGTATCAAGTCTCGCGTACAAAAAAATATCGTGAGGGTCGTCGACCATCACTGGTGTATGGTTCAGTAAACACAGAGTCGTATTGTGACTTAAGTAATTCGTCACTGAGTGTTTAATCTACTTTAAGGCCCGATATTGGATGTGGTTTTGCCCTAGATTTTACTGCCTCTGCCTCTCTTGGACTCGGTATGAAGCAATCACTTTAAGCTCGGTGTTCTCCACTTTCCTAACCAGAGTTTTGCTTCATGCTTCAGAGAGTCTGCTGCGTCTGGCAAGATTTGTTGTCCATAGTGTTGCTTGTAGAAGGAACTCTCTTTCTCTCTCTCTCTCTCTCTCTTCTCTCTCTCTCTCTTTCTCAGGTACACTACCACTCTCCTACAACACATCTCTTCCTCTTCTCGTCTTATCTGTTCCCTTCTTTCCATCTACTGCCTTCATGTTTACACTAGATGACAGTAAAGATATTTCTCTCCTCTCACCCAGGTGTTCTCTCTCCTCTCACCCAGGTGTTCTCTCTCTACCTGGATCTCCTCCTTTACTCTACAGTTACATATGTGAGCTAAATATCAATTACCAATGTTTGAAATCAGAGATAATCAAACCTTCCCAACCTATTTCATTAAGGTCGCCATTGATTTGGTCCCAATAAATATTCATCTAACTAAATTTGCTGAAGTCGCCCTTGTGATTAATCACCTCTATGTCTGAGTCCACCGTTCATGTCTAAACCTCCATTATGTTGTGGACTGAGACAGTCTTCGACACCATTACGTCGCGGACCAGGTCCTCGTTCCTCACTAAGTTCAGCACTCTCAACTTACTGCATAGATTTAATAATTCTGTTGTCATGGGACTGGTCTTCCAGCCTTTCCATAGACTCTGCAACTGCAGTCCTTGTTGCATTCTTCCATTTAATGTCTGGAATTGAAGATATATTTTGGGTAGGGTTTGACAGGCTTGCAAGATAATGATTGATCTCCAGGAAGTGGTCCTTGAGGAGTTGAATAGACGGGCCTTAAGTTGTATCCAGCGGTTTATATACAGGCATAACCTGTCCACCTGTCTCACGAACTACTGTTCTTACCAGCTATCTGCTTCACGTACGTTTCTTTCCAGCTGTCTCACGTACGCTTCTTACCAGCTGTCTCACGTATGCTTCTTACCAGCTGTCTCACGTACGCTTCTTACCAGCTGTCTCACGTACGCTTCTTACCAGCTGTCTCACGTATGCTTCTTACCAGCTGTCTCACGTACGCTTCTTACCAGCTGTCTCACGTACGCTTCTTACCAGCTGTCTCACGTACAATTATTAGCTGTTTTTCACGTACGTTTCTTGCCAGCTGTCTCACGTACGCTTCTTACCATTTATATCTCACGTACGCTAGTCCTTGCGAGCTTTCTACGTACAACAGTCCTTAAAAAAAGGCTGCCTCACGTACGAAACTTCATTTTAGATGCCTCCCGCGTACACCCGTCCGTGCCACCCCAGCTCACGTACCTGACACACTATACTATATACTTTTACCACCCGACTTTACGCCTCTCTGGGCGAAATTAAGTACCAGCTGCCTATCATATAATATACCCAATAATTACACCATCTGCCTTAATTACCTTAACCATGCAATTACCTAAAAGGAATCAAGCCTGTTACAAAAAAACCCACTGTGGGTATTTATTCCAGTGGCAGAAATCTTTTTTCCCCACTTTACCCAACAGTGGGAGTGGGAAGCAAAGTGGATCTGATTGGCCTGGCGTTGGTAATCAGAGCTGGTAATCAGAGGTTAGCCCAGCCGCTCCTGAGAGGACACGCCAGACCAGAATTTGGAATTCCCGGACCAGAATTTACTTGGCTTTTCTTGTCAGAATTTAATGCTGGGAACTTAGAAAAAATTTAGGGGATTTGGGTTACTTTACGTAACCTCTCTGATTTTTAAGTTACTTAAAAATGTTACTTAAAACTGGATTCAACGAGGAGTTAAAGGAAAGTCAAAAATCAATAATTCTTTGAAAAAAAACAAAAAAATCACTGATTTCAGAGTTAAAAAGGCTTAGGGAAGTCAAATTGTCTTCGGTGCGCAATAATTTGGATTCCACATCACCCGGAATCCAACTCAGGCGTTTAGAGCGTCAAAAAAGAGACGGTCCAGGAGCATCAATGGTCGTCAGACACGTGTTTTGAATAATCCACTTCCAAGAGAGAGTCAAACCTGTCTTCCAGTCCACATTATTCCAGTCCCACTGATTTGGGAACCTCCTGCCTCGAATATTAATACCTGGAGGGTGGGTATGTCACCCTGAGGGTGGGTATGTCACTCTGAGGGTGGGTATGTCACCCTTAGGGTGGGTATGTCACCCTGAGGGTGGGTATGTCACCCTGAGGGTGGGTGTGTCACCCTGAGGGTGGGTATGTCACTCTGAGGGTGGGTATGTCACCCTGAGGGTGGGTGTGTCACCCTGAGGGTGGGTATGTCACCCTGAGGGTGGGTGTGTCACCCTGAGGGTGGGTGTGTCACCCTGAGGGTGGGTATGTCACCCTGAGGGTGTGTATGTCACCCTGAGGGTGGTGTGTGTCACCTGAGGGTGGGTATGTCACCCTGAGGGTGGGTGTGTCACCCTGAGGGTGGGTATGTCACTCTGAGGGTGGGTATGTCACCCTGAGGGTGGTATGTCACCCTGAGGGTGGGTATGTCACCCTGAGGGTGGGTATGTCACCCTGAGGGTGGGTATGTCACCCTGAGGGTGGGTATGTCACCCTGAGGGTGGGTATGTCACCCTGAGGGTGGGTGTGTCACCCTGAGGGTGGGTGTGTCACCCTGAGGGTGGGTATGTCACCCTAAGGGTGGGTATGTCACCCTGAGGGTGGGTATGTCACCCTGAGGGTGGGTATGTCACCCTGAGGGTGGGTGTGTCACCCTGAGGGTGGGTATGTCACCCTGAGGGTGGGTATGTCACCCTGGGGGTGGGTATGTCACCCTGAGGGTGGGTATGTCACCCTGAGGGTGGGTATGTCACCCTGAGGGTGGGTGTGTCACCCTGAGGGTGGGTGTGTCACCCTGAGGGTGGGTATGTCACCCTGAGGGTGGGTATGCCACCCTGAGGGTGGGTATGTCACCCTGAGGGTGGGTATGTCACCCTGAGGGTGGGTATGTCACCCTGAGGGTGGGTATGTCACTCTGAGGGTGGGTATGTCACCCTGAGGGTGGGTGTGTCACCCTGAGGGTGGGTATGTCACCCTGAGGGTGGGTGTGTCACCCTGAGGGTGGGTGTGTCACCCTGAGGGTGGGTATGTCACCCTGAGGGTGGGTATGTCACCCTGAGGGTGGGTGTGTCACCCTGAGGGTGGGTATGTCACCCTGAGGGTGGGTGTGTCACCCTGAGGGTGGGTATGTCACTCTGAGGGTGGGTATGTCACCCTGAGGGTGGGTATGTCACCCTGAGGGTGGGTATGTCACCCTGAGGGTGGGTTATGTCACCCTGAGGGTGGGTATGTCACCCTGAGGGTGGGTATGTCCACCCTGAGGGTGGGTATGTCACCCTGAGGGTGGGTGTGTCACCCTGAGGGTGGGTGTGTCACCCTGAGGGTGGGTATGTCACCCTAAGGGTGGGTATGTCACCCTGAGGGTGGGTATGTCACCCTGAGGGTGGGTATGTCACCCTGAGGGTGGTGTGGTCACCCTGAGGGTGGGTATGTCACCCTGAGGGTGGGTATGTCCTCGCCTGGGGTGGGTATGTCACCCTGAGGGTGGGTATGTCACCCTGAGGGTGGGTTGTCACCCTGAGGGTGGGTGTGTCACCCTGGAGGGTGGGTGGTCACCCTGAGGGTGGGTATGTCACCCGAGGGTGGTATGCCACCCTGAGGGTGGGTATGTCACCCTGAGGGTGGGTATGTCACCCTGAGGGTGGGTATGTCTCACCCTGAGGGTGGGTGTGTCACCCTGAGGTGGGTATGTCACCTGAGGGTGGGTGTGTCACCCTGAGGGTGGGTGTGTCACCCTGAGGGTGGGTATGTCACCCTGAGGTGTGGTATGTCACCCTGAGGTGGGTATGTCACCCTGAGGGTGTGTATGTCACCCGAGGGTGGGTGTGTCACCCTGAGGGTGGTATGTCACCCTGAGGGTGGGTATGTCACCATGAGGGTGGGTATGTCACCCTGAGGGTGGGTATGTCACCCTGAGGGTGGGTATGTCACCCTGAGGGTGGGTATGCCACCCTGAGGGTGGGTATGCCACCCTGAGGGTGGGTATGCCACCCTGAGGGTGGGTATGCCACCCTGAGGGTGGATATGCATTACTTTAAAGTTAGAAATATCTAGGGTATTTTTGCACCCTTGTTGAGGGGCACAGATGCCCTGTCTGCGTTCTTCTCGCCCTGTCTGCGTTCCTCTCGCCCTGTCTGCGTTCTTCTCGCCCTGTCTGCGTTCCTCTCGCCCTGTCTGTATTCCTCCTGCCGTGTCTGCATTTCTTTCGCCCTGTCTGCTTTCCTCTCGCCCTGTCTGCGTTCCTCCAGCTGTCTGCGTTCCTCTCGCCCTGTCTGCGTTCCTCTCGCCCTGTCTGCGTTCTTCTCGCCCTGTCTGCGTTCCTCTCGCCCTGTCTGCGTTCTTCTCGCCCTGTCTGCGTTCCTCTCGCCCTGTCTGCGTTCCTCTCGCCCTGTCTGCGTTCTTCTCGCCCTGTCTGCGTTCCTCTCGCCCTGTCTGCGTTCCTCTCGCCTGTCTGCGTTCTCTCTCGCCCTGTCTGCGTTCCTCTCGCCCTGTCTGCGTTCCTCTCGCCCTGTCTGCGTTCCTCTCGCCCTGTCTGCGTTCCTCTCGCCCTGTCTGCGTTCCTCTCGCCCTGTCTGCGTTCCTCTCGCCCTGTCTGCGTTCCTGCCCTTTCGGCAAAGACCGAGAGAGAGAAATTAGGTTGGGAGATTTGTAAAGATTAAACTTGGAGAAGCTGGAGGAACCTGAAGGAACCCGAAGGAACTGAAGGAACCCGAAGGAACTGAAGGAACCTGGAGGAGCTGAAGGAACCTGGAGGAGCTAAAGGAGCACAAGAAACCTCAAGGAACGGTACACACACACACACACACACACACACACACACCACACACACGTAGGCACTGCAATGGATCAGAGAATAGCTTACAGGGAGACAACAACGAGTCATGGTACGTGACGAGGTATCACAGTGGGCACCTGTGACGAGCGAGGTACCACAGGGGTCAGTATTAGGATCTGTGCTGTTTTTGGTATATGTGAATGACGTAAAGGAAGGGATAGACTCAGAAGAGTCCTTGTTTGCAGATGATGTGAAGTTAATGAGGAAAATTAAATCTGTCGAGGATCAGGCAGGACTACAAAGAGACCTGGACAGGCTACAAGCCTGGTCCAGCAACTGGCTCCTGGAATTTAACCTCACCAATTGCAAAGTCATGAAGATTGGGGAAGGGCAAACAAGACCGTAGGCAGTATAGTTTAGGTGGCCAAAGACTGCAAATCTCACTCAAGAAAAAAGATCTGGGGGTGAGTATAACACCGAGCATATCCCCTGAGGCGCACATCAATCAGATAACTGCTGCAGCGTATGGGTGTCTGGCAAACCTATGGATAGCGTTTCGATATCTAAGTAAGGAATCATTTAAGACTCTGTACATCATTTACGTCAGGCCCATACTGGAGTATGCAGCACCAGTTTGGAATCCACACCTGCTTAAGCACGTCAAG
>NC_069492.1:16825585-16835585 GCF_026875155.1 Cherax quadricarinatus | reverse complement strand
CTGTAAGACTTTTACAAGATCAGACTATGGCTGTAAGACTTTTACAAGATCAGACTTTATGACTGTAAGACTTTTACAGGATCAGACTTTATAGCTGTAAGACTTTTACAAGATCAGACTTTATGGCTGTAAGACTTTTACAAGATCAGACTTTATGACTGTAAGACTTTTACAAGATCAGACTTTGTGGCTGTTAGACTTTTACAAGATCAGACTTTATGGCTGTAAGACTTTTACAGGATCAGACTTTATGGCTGTAAGACTTTTACAAGATCAGACTTTATGGCTGTAAGACTTTTACAAGATCAGACTTTATGACTGTAAGACTTTTACAAGATCAGACTTTATGGCTGTAAGACTTTTACAGGATCAGACTTTATGGCTGTAAGACTTTTACAAGATCAGACTTTGTGGCTGTTAGACTTTTACAAGATCAGACTTTATGGCTGTAAGACTTTTACAAGATCAGACTTTATAGCTGTAAGACTTTTACAGGATCAGACTTTATGACTGTAAGACTTAACAAGACCAGACTTTATAGTCAAACAAGAGTAAGACTTCTACCTCATCCTCTAAACCGGCTTAAACCCCGGGTTTACCTCCCGGGTTTACCTCCCGGGTTTACCTCCCGGGTTTACCTCCCGGGTTTACCTCCCGGGTTTACCTCCCGGGTTTACCTCCCGGGTTTACCTCCCGGGTTCACCTCCCGGGTTTACCCCCCGGGGTTTACCTCCCGGGTTTACCTCCCGGGTTTACCTCCCGGGTTTACCTCCCGGGTTTACCTCCCGGGTTTACCTCCCGGGTTTACCTCCCGGGTTTACCTCCCGGGTTCACCTCCCGGGTTTACCTCCCGGGTTTACCTCCCGGGTTTACCTCCCGGGTTTACCTCCCGGGTTTACCTCCCGGGTTTACCTTCCGGGTTTACCTCCCGGGTTTACCTCCCGGGTTTACCTTCCGGGTTTACCTCCCGGGTTTACCTTCCGCTGCTCCGCGGCTTCACTCGCCAAGTTATACTCACACTATAAAACGGTTTAACGGTTTAATATTACCGCTGGGCGCTCTGATAAACCGACAGCGATAAACCAGAGTCACCAACCGGGGTTTAAATTAGCTAAATGAGCCGTTTTCTCTCGTTTAAACGGGAAGAAATTGAAAATATAACCCGCAAGGCGAGTTTTGGGACGTTAAAAACGGCGTTTGTCTTTAAATATCTAAAACGGCCGTTTGCACTCTGTTTAACATAGGGCGTTTATATGGGACGTTTAAAACGGCGTTTGTCTTTAAATATCTAAAACGGCCGTTTGCATTCCGTTTAACATAGGGCGTTTATATGGGACGTTTAAAACTGCGTTTGTCTTTAAATATCTAAAACGGCCGTTTGCACTCCGTTTAACATAGGGCGTTTATATGGGACGTTTAAAACGGCGTTTGTCTTTAAATATCTAAAACGGCCGTTTGCACTCCGTTTAACATAGGGCGTTTATATGGGACGTTTAAAACGGCGTTTATGTCTTTAAATAACTAAAACGGCCGTTTGCACTCCACTGAAGATAACAGGGCGTTTATGTGTCTCTGAATATCTTAACGGCCGTTTGCACTCCGTTTAAGATAACAGGGCGTTGATATGGTAATGTGATAGCTTATAGAAGTGTGGATAGAGACTATAAAATTCTATACGACGGAGTTAACTGTCGTAACAGATGTAACGGGAAGCCTGGACCAACGGGAAGCCTGGACCAACGGAAAGCCTGGACCAACGGAAAGCCTGGACCAACGGGAAGCCTGGACCAACGGGAAGCCTGGACCAACGGGAAGTCTGGACCAACGGAAAGCCTGGACCAACGGGAAGTCTGGACCAACGGAAAGCCTGGACCAACGGAAAGCCTGGACCAACGGAAAGCCTGGACCAACGGGAAGTTTAGACCAACGGGAAGCCTGGACCAACGGGAAGTCTGGACCAACGGAAAGCCTGGACCAACGGGAAGCTTAGACCAACAGGAAACCACTGTCCACACACCCACTCACCGCCCACACACACCCACCGCCCACACACCCACTCACCGCCCCTACACACCCACTCACCGCCCCTACACACCCACTCACCGCCCCTACACACCCACTCACTGCCCCCACACACCCACCGCCCCCACACACCCACTCACCGCCCCTACACACCCACTCACTGCCCCCACACACCCACCGCCCCCACACACCCACTCACCGCCCCTACACACCCCACTCACTGCCCCCCACACACAACACACCGCCCCCCACACACCCACTCCACCGCCCCTACACACCCACTCACTGCCCCCGCACACACACACACCGCCCTCACACACCCACTCACCGCCCCTACACAACCACTCACTGCCCCCACACACAAAACACCGCCCCCACACACCCACCGCCCCCACACACCCACTCACCGCCCCTACACAACCACTCACTGCCCCCCACACACAACACACCGCCCCCACACACCCACTCACCGCCCCCACACACCCACCGCCCCCACACACCCACTCACCGCCCCCACACACCCACCGCCCCCACACACCCACTCACCGCCCCCACACACCCACCGCCCCCACACACCCACTCACCGCCCCCACACACCCCACCGCCCCCAACACCCACCCACCGCCACCACACACCCACCCATCGCCCACACACAACCACCCATCGCCCCCACACAACCACCCACCGCCCCTAAACACCCACCCACCGCCCACACACCCAGTGTAGTATAATCACGTGTTTTAATATCCAGCAGGGTGGGGGAAGGTGGGGGGAAGGGTGGGGGAAGGGTGGGGGGAAGGGTGGGGGGAAGTGTGGGGGAAGTGTGGGGTAGGACAGGTAGGTGGGGGGAATGGGGGGGGTGAAGCAAGAACAGCGTGGAAGACTTGGGAGGAATGGGGACTGGAAAGGTGATGGGTGTGCTGGCGAGACTCACGCCCACGTCCACACCCACACATCCACGCCCATACACCCACGCCCACACACCCACGCCCACACTCAAATCTCAGATCCACATGGTTGTAAAGCATCCCTTTTGTAACCTCCCTGGGCTGAGTGGTAGCAACACTGACCTTGCTACATACAAGTACCACGGTTCGAGTCTCCTGTGAAAGACCTGGGTGTAATAATATCACCTAAGATATCTATTAAACAGAAAAAAATCCAGCGTTAAAAAATACATAGATAACACGCACATAGACGAGAGGTGACCTTCACCTTTGATGAGTCGAGGCTTTCTACTCCCGGAGCCCGGCCATGGGTCAGGCTCGTCTGGTGTTAGCCTGGTCAATCAGGCTGTTGCTGCTGGAGGCCAGCTGTCCCGCATATTCATCACAGCCTGGTTTATCTGGCACCTGATGAAGATACTTGTCCAGTTTCCTCTTCAAGTCTACAACACTTGTTCCAGCAGTGTTTCTGATATCTTCTGGTAAGATGTTGAATAATCTAGGGCCACGAATGTTGATACAATGTTCCCTTATTATCCCCACCGCACCCCTGCTTTTCACTGGGGTTTCTTGCACTTTTTCCAATATTTCTCACTCCTGTATGTTGTTATGGCATGCGACCAGGCCCTCGAGTACTTTCCAGGTATATATTATCAAGTATCTCTCTCTCCTCCGCTCCAGTGAGTACAAGTTCAAAACTTTGAGGTGTTCCCAGTAATTTAAATGCTTTACCGGCTCTATGCTGTCCGTAAACGATCTCTGTATTTGTTCCAGCTCTGATATATGTCATGTCTTGAACAGGGCCGTCAACACCGAGCGATATCCCAGACGAGGGACCACTTTCGATTTGAAAAAAATTACCATTATATCATTTCCCTTGTTTTAAAGGTTCTCATTACTCACCCTGTCATCCTCCTGTCTGTCGTGACCTTTGTCTCATGTTCTCTGAAAGAAAGGTCAGCTGACATAATTATTCCCATATCTTCTACGTGTTCCTTTCGTTCCATTTGGTGACCCTGTTGAGTTATGTATACAGTGTTCCTTCTTTCCATACCTAAGCAGCTGGAACTTATCACCACTGAACGTTGTGTTGTTCTCCACTGCCCACTGGAAAACCCTGTTTATGTCTTCCTGCAATTTTTCAGTGTCCTCTACCGTAGTGACTTTCTTGCTTATTTTAGTGTCATCTGTAAATATTGATACGTAACTGTGACGGGTATTTTTATCTGTCTGCTGAAGATGAGAAACAGCGGAGGTGCCAGGACAGGGCCTTGAGGAACAGTTTTTTACCTCGCTGATGTTGGATTTTGTTAATTACTACTGCTATTTGTGTTCTGTGTTAGGAACCCAAAAATCCGTCTGCCTACCTTCCCCATAATGCCTAGGGCCCTCATTTTGTGTGCTATCACTCCACGATCACATTTGTCGAACGCCTGTGAAAAATCAGTGTAAATCCCATCTACGTTTTGGTTCCCTCCGACGCCTCCGTAATTCTGTCAAAATGGCTCAGCAGCTGTGACACCCGTAATCGTCCTGCTCCAAAACCGTGCTGGGTTGTGTTACGCTGGGCCATCAAGTTTGTAATTTACCGTCTCATCACTCTTACCAAGATTCTTATGATGTGGGAAGTTACTGCTACTGGTTTGAAATATTTAGCTAGTTCTCTACTTGTAAATGATCCAAGTTAGACCGAAACGTCGTGGTAAGCTCCTCTCTCACCTATGTACGGGTTGTGTATTGTTCCAGTCACCGTATTGTGCCTCTCTCTTCCTTACATGGCATAGCAAGAACTTTGAAAACACACACACACACACACACACACACACACACACATACACACACACACATTTCACAACAGTAAGGTCATTGTGTAAGAGGCTTAGCGAGCATTTTATTTCGCTTATGAAAGAAGATTATTCAAAATCCTTTCCGTTCCTCTTTTTCTGGCTTCATAGTTTTAAATTACGAAGGAACTCCAGAGATTATGGAGAGGGATGGAGTGGGTACATGAGATGGAGAGGGATGGAGTGGGTACATGAGATGGAGAGGGATGGAGTGGGTACATGAGATGGAGAGGGATGGAGTGGGTACAGAAGAGGGATGGAGTGGGTACATGAGATGGAGTGGGATAGAGTGGGTACAGGAGAGGGATAGAGTGGGTACATGAGATGGAGTGGGATAGAGTGGGTACAGGAGAGAAAACATTCAGTTCACCCACTCGGAAAGTTAGTGGGGTTTAAAACCTATCTACTACACGAGGGTCACGAAGGCTGCACCTCTTCACCACGAGACAGTAGTAATAATGTTGGTAACGGCTTGACAAAGCTCCTGGAGGGCGAAACGTTGCCACAATAAAATGTCACATTAGTTGCACTTGTGTCCTTTTACTTTACGAGACAGTAGGCCTCCAGCAGTGATCCTACCTCACAAACAGTGGCCTCACTGGTCTGACCACTCACCTGACAACACTTGCATAAATCTGCTCGATATCTTTATGGGCTACATGGGCGAAACGTCCTCTGCATGGGCTACATGGGCGAAACGTCCTCTGCATGGGCTACATGGGCGAAACTTTGCTAGAACACTGATCTCCAGGTTTCAAGCATTCTTGAACTAAGTAAACAATAGCTAGATTTTCACTGTTTTGTCACTGGCAGTGATATTTACACTGTACTCTGGCAGTGATATTTACACTGTACTCTGGCAGTGATATTTACACTGTACTCTGGCAGTGATATTTACACTGTACTCTGGCAGTGATATTTACACTGTACTCTGGCAGTGATATTTACACTGTACTCTGGCAGTGATATTTACACTGTACTCTGGCAGTGATATTTACACTGTACTCTGGCAGTGATATTTACACTGTACTCTGGCAGTGATATTTACACTGTACTCTGGCAGTGATATTTACACTGTACTCTGGCAGTGATATTTACACTGTACTCTGGCAGTGATATTTACACTGTACTCTGGCAGTGATATTACACTGTACTCTGGCAGTGATATTTACACTGTACTCTGGCAGTGATATTTACACTGTACTCTGGCAGTGATATTTACACTGTACTCTGGCAGTGATATTTACACTACTCTGGCAGTAATATTTACACTGTACTCTGGCAGTGATATTTACACTGTACAAAACTCTGGCAGTGATATTTACACTGTACTCTGGCAGTAATATTTACACTGTACTCTGGCAGTGATATCTACACTGTACTCTGGCAGTGATATTTACACTGTACTCTGGCAGTGATATTTACACTGTACTCTGGCAGTGATATTTACACTGTACTCTGGCAGTGATATTTACACTGTACTCTGGCAGTGATATTTTACACTGTACTCTGGCAGTGATATTTACACTGTACTCTGGCAGTGATATTTACACTGTACTCTGGCAGTGATATTTACACTGTACTCTGGCAGTGATATTTACACTGTACTCTGGCAGTGATATTTACACTGTACTCTGGCAGTGATATTTACACTGTACTCTGGCAGTGATATTTACACTGTACTCTGGCAGTGATATTTACACTGTACTCTGGCAGTGATATTTACACTGTACTCTGGCATGATATTACACTGTACTCTGGCAGTGATATTTACACTGTACTCTGGCAGTGATTATTTACACCTGTACTCTGGCAGTGATATTTACACTACTCTGGCAGTAATATTTACACTGTACTCTGGCAGTGATATTTACACTGTACTCTGGCAGTGATATTTACACTGTACTCTGGCAGTAATATTTACACTGTACTCTGGCAGTGATATCTACACTGTACTCTGGCAGTGATATCTTACACTGTACTCTGGCAGTGATATTTACACTGTACTCTGGTAGTGATATCTACACTGTACTCTGGCAGTGATATCTACACTGCACTCTGGCAGTGATATTTACACTGTACTCTGGCAGTGATATTTACACTGTACTCTGGTAGTGATATCTACACTGTACTCTGGCAGTGATATCTACACTGCACTCTGGCAGTGAATTTACACTGTACTCTGGCAGTGATATTTACACTGTGACAGTAGCTATACTATGCTAATAGTGATAAAACATCTCAGTATCTTCCATGTCGTGATCATGGCTCCCCTGGTCCTCACCAAACAAATTTCTACAAGATTTCCAAGTCTCCAGAAATGTTTCTAGAGAGCTCTCCAGAGAGGTTTCCGGGTAGGTTTCCGGGGAGGTATCCAGGGTGGTTTCCGGGGAGGTTTCCAGGGAGGTTTCCGAGGTTTCCAGAGAGGTTTCCAGGGGTTTCCGGGGAGGTTTCCAGGAAGGTTTCGGGGAGGTTTCCGGGGAGGTTTCCACAGAGGTTTCCGGGGAGGTTTCCAGATAGGCTTCCGGGGAGGTTTCCAGGAAGGTTTCCAGAGAGGTTTCCGGGGAGGTTTCCAGAGAGGTTTCCGGGAGGTTTCCAGGAAGGTTTCCAGAGAGGTTTCCAGGGGTTTCCGGGGAGGTTTCCATGAAGGTTTCGGGGAGGTTTCCAGAGAGGTTTCCGGGGAGGTTTCCAGAGTGGCTTCCGGGGAGGTTTCCAGATAGGTTTCCAGAGAGGTTTCCAGAGAGGTTTCCAGAGAGGTTTCCGGGAGGTTTCCAGATAGGTTTCGGGGAGGTTTCCAGGAAGGTTTCACTAGCTCAGAGACAAGAGTGTCCTCTCTGGCTCTTCCTCTTATCTGGTATCCTCTTCCCTTCGTTACTAATCCTCTTATCTCTGTTTCCCCCCCTTTCTTCCTCCTTTGTTCTCTCTGCTTTATCTCTATTCCTTTCTCTCTGCCTCATCTTTATTCTCTTTCTTCCTCTTTACTTTCTTTTTATTTTCTCTACTTCATCTTTATTCCATTCTCTCCAATCTGTGTTTCCTTTAATTCCTCTTTCATTTCCAACCTTATCCTATTTTGCTGTTTCTTGTTTTATTCTCTTTATACTTTGTTCTTTTCGTTATCTCTGTTTTTTTCTTTTTCTCTGTTCTCTTTTATTCTCTTTGTTCTGGTCAATTTTCGTTCTCTGTTATTTCTATTCTCTTCTTTACATTATTCTTCCTTCCTTTTTCATCCGTCTCTTCCATTCCCAGTATTTTTCCCCCCTTTCGTGTGTGTGTGTGTGGTGGGGTGTATGTGTGTTGTGTGTGTGTGTGTGTGTGTGGTTTTGGGGTGTGTGTGTGTATTTTGTGTGTGTGTGTGTGTGTGTGTGTTTTGTGTGTGTGTGTGTGTGTGTGTGTGTGTGTGTGTGTATGTGTGGGTTTTGGTGTGTGTGGTGTGTCTGTGTGTGTGTGTGTGTGTGTACTCACCTAGTTGTACTCACCTAGTTGAGGTTGCAGGGGTCGAGTCCGAGCTCCTGGCCCCGCCTCTTCACTGATCGCCACTGGGTCACTCTCCCCCCCTAGCCGTGAGCTTTATCATACCTCTGCTTAAAGCTATGTATGGATCCTCTCCACTACATCGTTTTCCCAAACTATCCCCCTTACTGACTACTCTGTGGCTGAAGAAATACTTCCTAACATCCCTGTGATTAAATCTGTGTCTTCACTTCCAACTGGTCCCCTTGTTACTGTGTCCAATCTCTGGAACATCCTGTTTTTGGGTCCACCTTGTCAATTCCTCTCAGTATTTGTATGTCGTTATAAATGTCCCCCTATTTTCCTCCTGTCCTCCAGTGTCGTCAGGTTGATTTCCCTTAACCTCTCCTCGTAGGACATACTCTTAGCTCTGGGACTAGTCCTTGTTGCAAACCTTTGCACTTCTCTGTTTCTTCACGTGCTTGGCTAGGTGTGGGTTCCAAACGGTGCCGCATACTCCAATATGGGCCTAACATAAAACGGTTACAGGGTCCTGAATGATTCCTTATTAAGATGTCGGAATGCTGTTCTGAGGTTTGCTAGGCGCCATATGCTGCAGCAGTTATTTGGGTTGATGTGCGCTTCAGGAGAGGGTGCCTGGTGTTTTTACTCCCCCCCAAGATCTTTTTCCTTTGAGTGGGGTTTTTGTAGTCTCTGACCCCCTAGACTGTACTCCGTCTGGGGCCTTTCTTTGCCCTTCCCCAATCTTCATGCCCTTTGCACTTGGTGGGATTGAATCCAGGAGCCAATTGCTGGACCAGGTCTGCAGCCTGTCCAGATCCCTTTGTAGTTCTGCCTGGTCTTCGATCGAGTGAATTCTTCTCATCAACTTCACGTCATCTGCAAACAGGGACACCTCAGAGTCTATTCCTTCCGCCCATGTCGTTCACAAATCCAGAAACAGCACGGGTCCTAGGACGGACCCCTGCGGGACCCCGCTGGTCACAGGTGCCCACTCTGACACCCCCTCGCCACGGGACCATGACTCGCTGCTGTCTTCCTGACAAGTATTCCCTGATCCATTGTAATGCCTCCCTGTTAAACCCTGCTTGGTCCTCCAGTTTTTGCACCAATCTCTTGTGGGAACGTGTCAAACGCCTTATGCAGTCCAAGAAAATGCAATCCACCCACCCTCTCTCTCTTGTCTTACTGGGTGTCACCATGTCATAGAACTCCAGTAGGTTTGTGACACAGGATTTTTCCCCTCCCTGAAACCATGTTTGGCTGCTGTTGATGAGATCATTCCTTTTTAGGTGTTCCACCACTCTTCTCCTGATAATCTTCTCCATGATTTTTTCATACTATACATGTCAGTGACACTGGCTGTAGTTTAATGCTTTATGTCTGTCTCCTTTTTTAAAGATTGGGACTAATTTGCTGTCTTCCATGCCTCAGGCAATTCTCCCTGTTTCGATAGATGTATTGAATATTATTGTTAGGGGGACACATAGCGCCTCTGCTCCCTCTCTCAATACCCATGGGGGGATGTTATCTGCCCCTTGCCTTTGAGGTATCTAGCTCACTCAGAAGCCTCTTCACTTCTCCTCGGTTGTGTGCACTGTGTCCAGCACTTGGTGGTGTGCCCCCACTCTCTGTCTTTCTGGAGTCCCTTCTGCCTCCTCTGTGAACACTTTTTGGGAATCTCTTGTTGAGTTTTTCACATACTTCACGGTCATT
>NC_069492.1:16788085-16820585 GCF_026875155.1 Cherax quadricarinatus | reverse complement strand
TTGTGTGTTGGTTGTTGTGGTGTGTGTTTGTGGTGTGTGTTGTTGTGTTTTTTGTGATGTGTGTGGTTGGTGTGTGTGTGTGTTGTGGTGTGTGTGTGTGTGGGTGTGTGTGTGTTGTGGTGTGTGTGTTGTGGTGTGTGTGTTGTGGTGTGTGTGTTGTGGTGTGTGTGTGTGTGGTGTGTGTTGGTGTGGTGTGTGTGTGTTGTGGGGTGTGTGTGTGTGTGTGTGTGTTGTGTGTGTGTGTGTGGTGTGTGTGGTGTGGTGTGTGTGGTGTCGTGTGTGTGGTGGATGTGTTGTTGGTGTGTGTGTGTGTTTGTGATGTTGTTGGTGGTGTGTGTGTTGTGGTGTGTGGTTGTGGTGTGTGTAAGGTGTTGTCTGTGTGGTGCGTTGCACTTTGCTGTTCCGTGTGTGAATGCGTGATGCGATGTGCAGGCACCATCTACTGCACCCATGGTGCTCACCTACACACACTGCCCTGTTGTGCACCACCACACTGCCACCTGGTGCCACCACCAAACACTGCCGAATGTGCCACACCCCATGCTCCAGGTCCCACCACACACTGCCGCCAGTGCTGCCACCACCACACACTGCCGCCCATGCTGCCACCACCACACACTGCCACCATGCTGCCACACCACACACTGCCGCCCATCTGCACCTCCCACACTGCCACCCAGGTGCCACCACCACACACTGCCACCCATGTGCCACCACCACACACTGCCACCCATGCTGCCACCACCACACACTGCCACCAGGCTGCCACCACCACACACTGCCACCCAGGGTGCCACCACCACACACTGCCGCCCAGGGTGCCACCACCACACACTGCCACCAGGCTGCCACCACCTCACACTGCCACCCATGCATGCCACCACCACACACTGCCACCCATGCTGCCACCACCACACACTGCCACCCAGGCTGCCACCACCACACACTGCCACCCAGGCTGCCACCACCACACACTGCCACCCAGGCTGCCACCACCACACACTGCCGCCAGGCTGCCACCACCACACACTGCCACCCATGCTGCCACCACCACACACTGCCGCCCATGCTGCCACCACCACACACTGCCGCCCATGCTGCCACCACCACACACTGCCACCCATGGCTGCCACCACACACACTGCCACCATGCTGCCACCACCACACACTGCCACCCAGGCTGCCACCACACACACTGCCACCATGCTGCCACCACCACACACTGCCACCAGCTGCCACCACCACACACTGCCGCCCATGCTGCCACCACCACACACTGCCACCCAGGCTGCCACCACCACACACTGCCGCCCATGCTGCCACCACCACACACTGCCACCCAGCTGCCACCACCACACACTGCCGCCCATGCTGCCACCACCACACACTGCCACCCAGCTGCCACACCACACACTGCCACCCATGCTGCCACCACCACACACTGCCACCCAGGCTGCCACCACCACACACTGCCGCCCATGCTGCCACCACCACACACTGCCACCCAGGCTGCCACCACCACACACTGCCGCCCATGCTGCCACCACCACACACTGCCACCCATGCTGCCACCACCACACACTGCCACCCAGGCTGCCACCACCACACACTGCCGCCTAGCTGCCACCACCACACACTGCCACCCAGGCTGCCACCATCACACACTGCCACCCAGGCTGCCACCACCACACACTGCCACCCAGGCTGCCACCACCACACACTGCCACCCAGGCTGCCACCACCACACACTGCCACCCAGGCTGCCACCACCACACACTGCCACCTGGCTGCCACCACCACACACTGCCACCCAGGCTGCCACCACACCCCTCCACCCAGGCTGCCACCACACACACTGCCCCCAGGCTGCCACCACCACACACTGCCACCCAGGCTGCCACCACCACACACTGCCGCCCATGCTGCCACCATCACACACTGCCACCAGGCTGCCACCACCACACACTGCCACCCAGGCTGCCACCACACACACTGCCACCCAGGCTGCCACCCCCACACACTGCCACCCAGGCTGCCACCATCACACCTGCCACCCAGGCTGCCACCACCACACACTGCCACCCAGGCTGCCACCACTCACACACCTGCCCCCAGGCTGCCACCACCACACCACTGCCACCCAGGCTGCCACCACCACACACTGCCCCCAGGCTGCCCACCATCACACACTGCCACCCAGGCTGCCACCACCACACACTGCCACCCAGGCTGCCACCATCACACACTGCCACCAGGCTGCCACCACCACACACTGCCACCCAGGCTGCCACCATCACACACTGCCACCTAGGCTGCCACCACCACACACTGCCACCTAGGCTGCCACCACCACACACTGCCACCCAGGCTGCCACCACCACACACTGCCACCCAGGCTGCCACCACCACACACTGCCACCTAGGCTGCCACCATCACACACTGCCACCCAGGATGCCACCACCACACACTGCCACCCAGGCTGCCACCATCACACACTGCCACCTAGGCTGCCACCACCACACACTGCCACCTAGGCTGCCACCACCACACACTGCCACCCAGGCTGCCACCACACACTGCCACCAGGCTGCCCCACACACTGCCACCCAGGCTGCCACCACCACACACTGCCACCTAGGCTGCCACCACCACACACTGCCACCCAGGCTGCCACCACCACACACTGCCACCCAGGCTGCCACCACCACACACTGCCACCCAGGCTGCCACACCACACACTGCCACCTAGGCTGCCACCACCACACACACTGCCACCCAGGCTGCCACCACCACACACTGCCACCCAGGCTGCCACCATCACACACTGCCACCTAGGCTGCCACCACCACACACTGCCACCAGGCTGCCACCACCACACACTGCCACCAGGATGCCACCACCACACACTGCCACCAGGCTGCCACCACTCACACACTGCCACCCAGGCTGCCACCACCACACACTGCCACCCAGGCTGCCACCACCACACACTGCCACCCAGGCTGCCACCACCACACACTGCCACCCCAGCTGCCACCACACACACACTGCCACCCAGGCTGCCACCACCACACACTGCCACCCAGGCTGCCACCACCACACACTGCCACCCAGGCTGCCACCACACACACTGCCACCCAGGCTGCCACCACCACACACTGCCACCCAGGCTGCCACCACCACACATGCCACCAGGCTGCCACCACCACACACACTGCCACAGGCTGCCACACCACACACTGCCACCCAGGCTGCCACCACCACACACTGCCACCCAGGCTGCCACCACCACACACTGCCACCCAGGGTGCACCACCACACATTGCCACCCCGGCTGCCACCACCACACACTGCCACCCAGGCTGCCACCACCACACACTGCCACCCAGGCTGCCACCACCACACACTGCCACCTAGGCTGCCACCACCACACATTGCCACCCAGGCTGCCACCACCACACACTGCCACCCAGGATGCCACCACCACACACTGCCACCCAGGCTGCCACCACCACACACTGCCACCCAGGCTGCCACCACCACACACTGCCACCCAGGCTGCCACCACCACACACTGCCACCCAGGCTGCCACCACCACACACTGCCACCCAGGCTGCCACCACCACACACTGCCACCCAGGCTGCCACCACCACACACTGCCACCAGGCTGCCACCACCACACATGCCACCCAGGCTGCCACCACCACACACTGCCCCCCAGGCTGCCACCACCACACACTGCCACCCAGGCTGCCACCACCACACACTGCCACCAGGCTGCCACCACCACACATGCCACCCAGGCTGCCACCACCACACACTGCCACCCAGGCTGCCACCACCACACATGCCACCCAGGCTGCCACCACCACACACTGCCACCCAGGCTGCCACCACCACACTGCCACCCAGGCTGCCACCACCACACACTGCCACCAGGCTGCCACACCCACACATGCCACCTAGGCTGCCACCACCACACACTGCCACCAGGCTGCACCACCACACACTGCCACCCAGATGCCAACCACCACACACTGCCACCCAGGCTGCCACCAACACACCAGTGCCACCCAGGCTGCCACCACCACACATGCCACCCAGGCTGCCACCACCACACATGCCACCCAGGCTGCACCACCACACAAATGCCACCCAGGCTGCCACCACCACACACTGCCACCCAGGCTGCCACCACCACACATGCACCCAGGCTGCCACCACCACACATGCACCCAGGCTGCACACCAAGCCACACATGCCACCCAGGATGCCACCACCACACACTGCCACCCAGGCTGCACCACAACCATACCATGCACCAAGGTGACCACCAACACATGCCACAGGCTGCCAGCACACCAACATAGCCAACCAGGCTGCACAACACAACATGCCACCCAGTGACGACACCAACAATGCATAGGATGCCACACCACACATGCACCTAGGCTGACCACCAACAGATGGACCAGGACTGGCAACCACACACACTGCAACACCAGGTGGACCACCACACAGTGACAGGCTGCCAGTCACAACAGGGTTGACACACAACAGGAGTGAGACCCGCCAACAGACTGTAGGACAGCCAGCAAACAGCAGTGAGACAGGCAGCACAGTAGTGAGACAGGCAGCAAGTAACAACAGGCAGCACAACAGGAGTGAGACAGAACAACAGGAGTGAGGACAGGCAGCAACAGAGTGAGGCACAGAACAGAGGTGACGACAGGCAGCAACAGGAACAGCCAACAGAGTGAGGACAGCAGCAACAGGAGTGAGGACAGGCAGTAACAGGGTGAGGACAGGCAGCAACAGGGTGAGGACAGGCAGCACAGGAGTGAGGACAGCAGCAACAGAGTGAGGACAGCAGCAACAGGAGTGAGGACGCAGCAACAGGAGTGAGACAGGCAGCAACAGGAGGACCAGCAACAGGAGTGAGGACAGGCAGCAACAGGAGTGAGGACAGGCAGAACAGGGTGAGGACAGGCAGCAACAGGAGTGAGGACAGCAGCAACAGGAGTGAGGACAGCAGCAACAGGAGTGAGGACAGGCAGCAACAGGAGTGAGGACAGGCAGCAACAGGAGTGAGGACAGGCAGCAACAGGAGTGAGGACAGGCAGCAACAGGAGTGAGGACAGGCAGCAACAGGAGTGAGGACAGGAACAGGAGTGACGACAGGCAGCAACAGGACAGCAACAAGAGTAAGGACAGACAGCAACAGGAGTGAGGACAGGCAGCAACAGGAGTGAGGACAGGCAGCAACAGGAGTGAGGACAGGCAGCAACAGGAGTGAGGACAGGCAGCAACAGGAGTGAGGACAGGCAGCAACAGGAGTGAGGACAGCAGCAACAGGAGTGAGGACAGGCAGCAACAGGAGTGAGGACAGGCAGCAACAGGAGTGAGGACAGGCAGCAACAGGAGTGAGGACAGGCAGCAACAGGAGTGAGGACAGGCAGCAACAGGAAGGGAGCAATGAGTGAGGACAGCAGCAACAGGAGTGAGGACAGGCAGCAACAGGTGAGGACAGAGCAACAGGAGTGAGGACAGGCAGACAGGAGTGACGAAGGACAGCACAACAGGAGTAGGACAGGCAGCAACAGGAGTGAGGACAGGCAGAAACAGGAGTGAGACAGGCAGCAACAGGAGTGAGGACAGGCAGCAACAGGGTGAGGACAGGCAGCAACAGGAGTGAGGACAGGCAGCAACAGGAGTGAGGACAGGCAGCAACAGGAGTGAGGACAGGCAGCAACAGGAGTGAGGACAGCAGCAACAGGAGTGAGGACAGCAGCAACAGGAGTGAGGACAACAGCACAGGATGAGGACAGGAAACGGAGTGACGACAGGCAGCAACAGGACAGCAACAAGAGTAAGGACAGACAGCAACAGGAGTGAGGACAGGCAGTAACAGGAGTGAGGACAGGCAGCAACAGGAGTGAGGACAGGCAGCAACAGGAGTGAGGACAGGCAGCAACAGGAGTGAGGACAGGCAGCAACAGGAGTGAGGACAGGCAGCAACAGGAGTTGAGGACAGGCAGCAACAGGGGTGAGGACAGAGCAGCAACAGGAGTGAGGACAGGCAGCAACAGGAGTGAGGACAGACAGCAACAGAGTGAGACAGGAGTAAGAGGAGGCAGGCAGCAACAGGAGTGAGGACCAGACAGCCAACAGGATGAAGGACAGGCAGTATACAGGAGTGAGGACAGCAGCTAACAGGGTGAGGACAGGAACAGGAGTGAGACAGGCCAGCAACAGGAGTTAGGACAGGCAGCAACAGGAGTGAGGACAGGCAGCAACAGGAGTGAGGACAGGCAGCAACAGGAGTGAGGACAGGCAGCAACAGGGGTGAGGACAGGCAGCAACAGGAGTGAGGACAGGCAACAACAGGAGTGAGGACAGACAGCAACAGTGTGACGTAAGGGGGGTAAGAGGGGGGGGAGTCAGTAGGTACGGTACATCTCACACTCTCACTACTTTAACTAAACATATTATAAGAAATAGGAATAGCAAATAACGGGGACAGTGAATATTACTATTCTACTCAAACACAGTTTATTATTAAGTCTTTGTACAATAATATATTTGGGAACAGGAGTACATTATTGTGGTTTAGATAAATGGGATGGTACACATAAGCAGTGAGACAGGGAACACAATCAACTTGACCAAAATGAATATAACTTACAATACAGTACAGAGGACAGTTCACTACAGGAACTAAGCCACAGGTCCCAAGACCTACACAGCACGAGTACTGCTCCAAGCCAGTACTCTGCCCAATGTCTCCAACAGTCTCTCCTCCCGAGACTCTCCAGCTCGGCTCTGCTCCCAGGCCAGAGCTCTGCCCGAATCTGTCTGCTCAGCTGTTCCTTGGGCTTATATTGTCCCGAGAGCACCCCCCACAATGAGGTGTGCACACGTGGTGTTGATCTGACGTCGAGGTCTGACCCCGTCCAGAACAAAAGACCTCAGTCTTAAGCCGAAAAGGCGTGGCACTGACAGACATTTGCCAAGGCAAGGTGTGACCATATAATTGGTTAAATTAGGTCTCCCCAGAGACCTCACAAGCCCAGCTGAACTACATCACAACAGGGGTAAGAACAGACAGCAACAGGGATGAGAACAGACAGCAAGAGGAGTGAGGACAGGCAGCAACATGAGTGAGGACAGGCAGCAACAGGAGGACAGGCAGCAACAGGAGGACAGGCAGCAACAGGAGTGAGGACAGACAGCAACAGGATTGAGGACAGACAGCAATAGGAGGACAAGGGAGCCTTCAAGCTGATATAAACCAAGTCTTCCAGTGGACCACTGATATAAACCAAGTCTTCCAGTGGACCACTGATATAAACCAAGTCTTCCAGTGGACCACTGATATAAACCAAGTCTTCCAGTGGACCACTGATATAAACCAAGTCTTCCAGTGGACCACTGACAGCAAGACAGTTCTGAACCAGTCGATACAAGAGAGGTCGAACACAACATTCGGGAGTGAGAATGTCAGTGGATCTCACATTCACGTAACACAGTGACACTATCATCACAATACACTTCAAGGAAGGTTCCTTGATGCTGGTGAGGGGATCGTAACCTAAGGAATTGGATCTGTGCTTAATTCCTTGAATTAAGCCTGGATGCCTTCCATACGAGGCCTGGTCTCAGACCGAGCCGCAGGGGCGATGACCCCCGAAACTCTCTCCAGGTATACCCCCACTCCACAGGCGCTATATAATCCTTACTGGTTTAGCGCTCCCCCTAATAATAAAAATATCGCAATAAGGATAATGATTGGCTGGATAATCATAACATGCAAAATAAGATTCACAGTGGAAATACGTCACTTCGATTTATCTTGTATCATCCTGGGTAATTTATACTTTATAAGTGTACTTATGTGTGTCTGTGGCTAAATAAACTTAATGTTTAAGTCACCTGTTCTCTCTAGGCTGGAATACTGTTGTGTGCTGAGAGACCTGGGAGTGATTATGTCAAGGAAAATAACAGCCAACATAATTAGACTTTCTGACAGCCTCCTTCAAGGCTGGAGAAACTACAGCTCAGGAGAATTAACAGAGAACCTTCACTGCTCGTATATATTCAATCAAACAGTTCAATAACTTTCTATTCTTGAAGTTCCTCACACTGTACTCCCTGGAACATAGGCGAGAAAGATACATCATAGTATATACCTCGGGATTCTAGAGTGATTAGTTCCACTGCTGGACACTACCATCAAAATGGAAGCAAGAGGACTGACAGACGGTGCAAAATGCCTTCAGTCACAATCTGAGGAATCATGAGTACACACAGAGAGAACTTGATAAGAAGGAACTTTTAAGTTCCTTAGATCAGTTCCTGATCAGCCAGGCTGTGGTTCCTATGTTGGTCCGTAGCTCGATCACTAGCGTACTCAGCTCAAACACTGAAGTCCGGGGATCGATCTCCCAGTACGGCTGGAAAACGTTAGGATGTGTTTCCATAAACACCTGCTGTCCATGTTCACCTAGCAGTAAGTAGGTACCTGGGAGTTAGTCTACTAACACCTGCTGTCACTGTTCACCTAGCAGTAAGTAGGTACCTGGGAGTTAGTCTAATACTTGCTGACACTGTTCACCTAGCAGTAAGTAGGTACCTGGGTGTTAGTGGACTGGCGTGGGTCGCATCCTGGGTCCAAACTGACCTAGTTTGCGGGAAATCCTCTGCATAACAAGGGACTTTCTATATGGTAGTATGTCATTGTTGTCAACTATGGTCTGTATACCTTGTACATGTACTTGTATACCTTGTACATGTACTTGTATACCTTGTACATGTACTTGTATACCTTGTACATGTACTTGTATACCTTGTACATGTACTGGTAGTAATAAAGATTATTAATATTATTAGTAGTATTATAGGGCGGGTATCAACAGCCTTAAGATCAGGTAAGTAACCAATTAGTCTGGTCTGAGACCGGGCCGCGGGGGCGGTGACCCCCCGAAATCGACTCCAAGGAGATAGATTACTTTATCTCCCTTTCTCCCTTTTCTCTCCCTCTTTTCCCCCTCTCCCTTTTTCCTTCCCCTCTCTCCCTATAACTTTTCCTACCTTCCACTGGTTTCTTCTCCCTTTTCTCTCCCCTATCCTCCCTTCTACATTCTCCTTCTCTCTCTCTCTTTCTCTCTCAGCAGACCCAAGACATCGCACGGTGTTATGAAGGTGGTCATTTAAACCGCGTGGTGTTGGGGAAGGAGAGGAGGTAGGGGGTTGGGGTGGCATGGTGGGGTAAGAATGGTGGCAGGAGAGATCGTATTAGTGGAGGATGTTGGAGAGAGGGGGAGAAGGCAGAGCTGGAGAGAAAAACGAGAGAGCAGGAAAACAGAGAAGAGACGAGGAAGAGAAGAAGAGGAGGAGAGGAGGAGAAGAAGAAGAGAGGAGGAGAAGAGGAGGAGAGGAGGAGAAGAAGAAGAGAGGAGGAGAAGAGGAGGAGAGGATCACTACCAGACCTTCACACAGAAACAATGACACCAAGAGATACCGTATGGCTCTCAGGAATATCAGAAAAAGAGTGCACAGTGTCCCACATGAGTGCACAGTGTCTCACAGGAGTGCACAGTGTCCCACAGGAGTGCACCGTATGCCACAGGGGCCCATAGGAGTGCGCCGTATGCCACAGGGGCCCATAGGAGTGCACCGTATGCCACAGGGGCCCATAGGAGTGCACCGTGTCCCACAGGAGTGCACCGTGTCCTACAGGGGGCCACAGGAGTGCACCGTGTCCCACAGGGGGCCACAGGAGTTCACCGTGTCCCACAGGGGGCCACAGGAGTGCACCGTATGCCACAGGGGGCCACAGGAGTGCACCGTGTCCCACAGGGGCCCATAGGAGTGCACCGTATGCCACAGGGGCCCATAGGAGTGCACCGTGTCCCACAGGAGTGCACCGTGTCCCACAGGAGTGCACCGTGTCCTACAGGGGCCCACCGTGTCCCACAGGGGGCCACAGGAGTGTACCGGGTTCGATCCGGTATGAAATATCAGTGGCCCTATATTCCCACAACAAGACATGGGGGTGGAAGGGAAAAGCCAAAAGAAAAGTATTGAGAGTCTCAACCCACCTTCCAGCACCCACCCCGACTCACCACCCACCCACAACAACCCACCCACCCACATAGCCACGGTGGCAAAGGAACATTCTGCTTTAATGTGGAGGTGGGTGGGACACACACACAGTCGATTCCCCTCAGACCTCAATGGCTAGGCCAGACCCGCGTAATTCATTTGCTTTGTTGCCAGCAAACCACAGGTCGTTAGACCTGTTTACACACTTTATCGAGTGTGAAAGCAAAGAGGTGAGTAAATGGTGGGAAGAGGTGTGCAAGGAGGAAGATGAGGAAGAAGAGAGGTACGCAGGAAGTATTAATGGCAGTAGATGGAATAATGGAATGCACAGTGTTGTAGAACACCTGTTGTAGTAGTAGTAATAGTAGTAGTAATAGTAGTAGTAATAGTAGTAGTAATAGTAGCAGTAATAGTAGTAGTAATAGTAGTAGTAATAGTAGTAGTAATAGTAGTAGTAATAGTAGTAGTAATAGTAGTAGTAATAGTAGTAGTAATAGTGTCGTAGTATTAGTAGTAATAGTAGTAGTAATAGTAATAATAGTAATAGTTATAGTAGCAGTAATAGTATAGTAGTAATATAGTAGTAGTAGTAACAGTAGTATTAGTAGTAGTAATAGTAGTAGTAGTAATAGTAGTAATAGTAGTAGTAGTACTAGTAGTAATAGTAGTAATAGTAGTAGTAGTACTAGTAGTAATAGTAGTAGTAGTACTAGTAGTAATAGTAGTAGTATTAGTAATTGTAGTAGTAGTAGTAGTAATAGTAGTAGTAGTAGTAGTAGTAATAGTAGTAGTAATAGTAGTAGTAGTAGTAATAGTAGTGGTAGTACTAGTAGTAGTAGTAATAGTAGTAGTAGTACTAGTAGTAGTAATAGTAGCAGCAGCAGAAGAAGAACGTAAGAAGGAGCACCACATCAGACCTACAGGCCCAAGCTAGTCAGGTCCAACTCACACCCACCCACACTACTCGGTAGTTTGTTCCACTCATCCACAACTCTATTACCAAACCAGTGCTTTCCTATATCCTTTCTAAATCTAATTTTTTTCCAACTTGAAACCATTGCTGCGAGTTCTGTCTTGGTTAGATATTTCCAGCACGTTATTTACATTCCTTTTATTTATTCCTGTTTTCCATTTATACACCTCGATCATATCCCCCCTAATTCTACGCCTGTCGAGAGAGTGCAGATTCAGGCCCCTCAGTCTATCCTCATAGGGAAGATTTCTGATACATGGGATCAACTTTGTCATCCTCCTCTGTACGTTTTCCAGAGCATTTATATCCATTCTGTAATACGGTGACCAGAACTGTGCAGCATAATCTAAATGAGGCCTAACCAGAGATATATAGAGTTGAAGAACATCCTGAGAACTCCTGCTAGTTATACTTCTTGATATGAAACCAAGAATTCTGTTCACTTTACTGTGAACGCTTATGCAATGTTGCTAACCAGAACTCCTAAATCTTTTTTCGTAATCAGTAATATTAAGATAACATTATTTAGCTTATAAGTGTCATGGTTATTTTCCTGTCCAAGGTTAAGAACTTAAACTGCATCTGCCATTTCTCCGACCACTGCATCGGTCTCTTCAGATCTTCCTGCTATACTCCTGTTAATTCGACGGCCTATTTCTGTATCATCGTCAAACTTGCTTATGTCACTATTTATTCCATCATCTATGTCGTTTATGTAAATTGTGAACCCCAAGGGACCCAACACTGGCCCCTGTGGAACAAGGAGCCCCATACTGACCCCTGTGGAACAACAAGGGACCCAACACTGACCCCTGTGGAACAAGGAGCCCCATACTGACCCCTGTGGAACAACAAGGGACCCAACACTGGCCCCTGTGGAACAAGGAGCCCCATACTGACCCCTGTGGAACAACAAGGGACCCAACACTGACCCCTGTGGAACACCATTTATGACGCGTTCTCATTTCTCCCCGTTTATTCAAACTCTCTGTTGCCTGTCAACCACGTCTTTATCGTGGAAACTTTTCTCCTATTCCTGAGCCTCGACTTCCCACAATAACCTACGATGTGGAACTCTATCAAAAGCCTTACTTAAGTCCATTTCCACAACATCTTATCCCATCAGCAGCAGCAGGAGGACGTAGTGTTAGTGGCAATAGTGATAGCAGCAGCACCCAGAAATTCATCACTGTGATATCACCTGATATTCCTTTTCTCAAGCCAGGAGTGGGAACCACAATACTACCCATCAGAACACCTAGACTACCAATCAGAACAATGGAACACCTAAAAACAACTGACAATCAGAAGACAAACACCTCACAGCTCACCAGACTAAGCTAATCAGAATGCGTAGAAACCTCAAACTTAGCAATCAGGACCGTCTTTCAAGTTTTTTTTGACTGATTTTAGCCTCTCGCGCGATTACCAGACACAGGATCGCCCCTTCAACGCTCTTTACACTAACCCTCACAGGTTTAGCGGCTGAATATAAATAAAAAATAAATCCATAACCCTATATATAGTCAGGTCACATGACCACCTGACCTGAAGGTCACTGGTCTTAATTAAGGTCAGGTGGTCACGTGACCTGATCTTTGGAAACATCAAACAACCCAATTAGGGGCTAATGGCTTCCCAAAACGCTCGTCAAACGAACAATAAAAACTGGTTCTAGACGCGTATGAGAGACGTATATCCCAGCCAATCATCGCTCGGCTGTCACACACGCAATCTGACGGGGAGGAACCGGGGGCACCTGGGTTCGATATCCGTGCAGGACGAAACGTATTGGGCGAAAGGAGTGAGTCATAATTCTTTATTTAAATACATCGATATATCAGTATATTCTGACCAGAATTTTAACTCCAACAGAAATGTGTTGAGGGAGATGTGCTGAGGGAGATGTGCTGGAGGAAACGTGTTGAGGGAGATGTGCTGAGGGAGATGTGCTGGAGGAAACGTGTTGAGGGAGATGTGCTGGGTGAGATGTGTTAGGGGAGATGTGTTGAGGGAGATGTTTGGGAGAATGTGTTTGGGTGGAGAATGATAGATATAGTATGAGTAAACAAGCAGGAAGTATATACAGAGTATATAAGTAGTATGGTAATAATAGTAGTAGTAGTAGTAACAACAGTATTAGTAGTAACAACAGTAGTAGTAACAGTAGTAGTGGTAATAACAGTAGTATCAGTAGTAATAACAGTAGTATTAGTAGTAATAACAGTAGTATTAGTAGTAATAACAGTAGTATTAGTAGTAATAACAGTAGTATCAGTAGTAATAACAGTAGTATTAGTAGTAATAACAGTAGTATTAGTAGTAATAACAGTAGTATTAGTAGTAATAACAGTAGTATTAGTAGTAATAACAGTAGTATTAGTAGTAATAACAGTAGTATTAGTAGTAATAACAGTAGTATTAGTAGTAACAGTAGTATCAGTAGTAATAACAGTAACAGTGTGAGGTAAGTGTCCCCAGCGTAAGTACCATTACATGTGTACGTATACCGTGATGTTATGGTGCTCCCATCACGGTATATGTACACATGATGTGAAGTACACATGATTTGATGTACACTTGTGAAGTACACATGTGATATACACGTGATATACACATGTGATGTACACATGATGTACCTGACATGCCACATGCGTATATATTTTTAAGATATATATCTGTGTATATACGCAGGATATATATACACTGATCTCAGTGTGTATACACTGAGAAAAGTATACATGTCAATATATATACAACAAGAAATGTATATATGTGAGTATACATACTGCATTACATAGGCCCGTAAACAGTGTAATTCCAGGCCAATAATGACTCGTGTGGTCGATAGGCCTCCCATCAATAGGCCTAGTGGAGAGCCTAAACTTACACGTCTACAATCTTAATCAGGTTACCTGTTGATGGTTCCGGGGGGTCATCCCCCCCCCCGTGGAAGCAGTGAAGACTCGACCCACCGTCACTAAACACACAGTAAACAGTGAAGACTCGACCCACCGTCACTATAAGCTGTGGTGTACCTGAACTTTGCTCTTTAAATTAGACGTTTTTCTAACTGGAAAAAGAGGTGTTGGTGGTGTTCCAGTGTTGTAACAACACCAGGTGGTGTTGGTGGTGTTCCAGTGTTGTAGCAACACCAGGTGGTGTTGGTGGTGTTCCAGTGTTGTAGCAACACCAGGTGGTGTTGGTGGTGTTCCAGTGTTGTAGCAACACCAGGTGGTGTTGGTGGTGTTCCAGTGTTGTAGCAACACCAGGTGGTGTTGGTGGTGTTCCAGTGTTGTAGCAACACCAGGTGGTGTTGGTGGTGTTCCAGTGTTGTAGCAACACCAGGTGGTGTTGGTGGTGTTCCAGTGTTGTAGCAACACCAGGTGGTGTTGGTGGTGTTCCAGTGTTGTAACAACACCAGGTGGTGTTGGTGGTGTTCCAGTGTTGTAGCAACACCAGGTGGTGTTGGTGGTGTTGGTGGTGTTCCAGTGTTGTAGCAACACCAGGTGGTGTTGGTAGTGTTCCAGTGTTGTAGCAACACCAGGTGGTGTTGGTGGTGTTCCAGTGTTGTAGCAACACCAGGTGGTGTTGGTGGTGTTCCAGTGTTGTAGCAACACCAGGTGGTGTTGGTAGTGTTCCAGTGTTGTAGCAACACCAGGTGGTGTTGGTGGTGTTCCAGTGTTGTAGCAACACCAGGTGGTGTTGGTGGTGTTCCAGTGTTGTAGCAACACCAGGTGGTGTTGGTGGTGTTCCAGTGTTGTAGCAACACCAGGTGGTGTTGGTGGTGTTCCAGTGTTGTAGCAACACCAGGTGGTGTTGGTGGTGTTCCAGTGTTGTAGCAACACCAGGTGGTGTTGGTGGTGTTCCAGTGTTGTAGCAACACCAGGTGGTGTTGGTGGTGCTCCAGTGTTGTAGCAACACCAGGTGGTGTTGGTGGTGGCCTGGTGGTTAACGCTCTGGCTTCACACGGTGAGGGCCTGGGTTCGATTCCCAGCCAGAGTAGAAACATTGGACGTGTTTCTTTCCACCTGTTGTCTATGTTCCCCATCAGTAAAATGGGTACCTGGGTGTTAGTCGACTGGTGTGGGTCGCATCCTGGGACACTGACCTAAGGAGGCCTGGTCACAGACCGGGCCGCGGGGGCGTTGACCCCCGGAACTCTCTCCAGATAAACTCCAGAAACACCAGGTGGTGTTGGTGGTGTTCGTGTTGTAGCAACACCAGGTGGTGTTGGTGGTGTTCCAGTGTTGTAGCAACACCAGGTGGTGTTGGTGGGGTTCCAGTGTTGTAGCAACACCAGGTGGTGTTGGTGGTGTTCCAGAGTTGTAGCAACACCAGGTGGTGTTGGTGGTGTTCCAGTGTTGTAGCAACACCAGGTGGTGTTGGTGGTGTTCCAGTGTTGTAGCAACACCAGGTGGTGTTGGTGGTGTTCCAGTGTTGTAGCAACACCAGGTGGTGTTGGTGGGGTTCCAGTGTTGTAACAACACCAGGTGGTGTTGGTGGTGTTCCAGTGTTGTAACAACACCAGGTGGTGTTGGTGGTGTTCCAGTGTTGTAGCAACACCAGGTGGTGTTGTTGGTATTCCAGAGTATGTTGTAGCAACACCAGGTGGTGTTGGTGTTTCAGAGTGTGTTGTAGCAACACCAGGTGGTGGTGGAGTTTCAGAGTGTGTTGTAGCAACACCAGGTGGTGTTGGTGGTGTTGGTGGTGTTCCAGTGTTGTAGCAACACCAGGTGATGTTGGTGGTATTCCAGAGTATGTTGTAGCAACACCAGGTGGTGTTGGTGTTTCAGAGTGTGTTGTAGCAACACCAGGTGGTGGTGGTGTTTCAGAGTGTGTTGTAACAACACCAGGTGGTGGTGGTGTTTCAGAGTGTGTTGTAGCAACACCAGGTGGTGGTGGTGTTCCAGAGTGTGTTGTAGCAACACCAGGTGGTGGTGGTGTTGGTGGTGTTCCAGAGTATGTTGTAGCAACACCAGGTGGTGGTGGTGTTCCAGAGTATGTTGTAGCAACACCAGGTGGTGGTGGTGTTCCAGAGTATGTTGTAGCAACACCAGGTGGTGGTGGTGTTGGTGGTGTTCCAGAGTGTCTTGTAGCAACACCTAGAGGAGGAAGAGGTGGAGTTCAACTCCAGGAAGAGAGGTTTACTCACCTAGTTGTGGTTGCAGGGGTCGAGTCACAGCTCCTGGCCCCGCCTCTTCACTGATCGCTACTAGGTCACTCCCTGAACCGTGAGCTTTATCATACCTCTTAAGGTGTGTGTGTGTGTGTGTGTGTGTGTGTGTGTGTGTGTGTGTGTGTGTGTGTGTGTGTGTGTGTGTGTGTAAAAATAATTGGCTGGGAAACACCGTCAAATATCTGAGAGGAACATAGATGAAGGTGTTAATAATCTAACATCTACGTTAACCTGACACATATTTCTGTTCTATATTACATATATGGTACATTGTACATACGTGGTACATTGTACATACGTGGTACATTGTACATACGTGGTATATTGTACTTAAGTGGCACATAGTACATGTGGCACATAGTACATACGTGGTACATAGTACATACGTGGTACATAGTACATACGTGGTACATAGTGCATACGTGGTACGTGGTACATAGTGCATACGTGGTACGTGGTACATAGTGCATACGTGGTACATAGTACATACGTGGTATATTGTACTTAAGTGGCACATAGTACATGTGGCACATAGTGCATACGTGGTACATAGTACATACGTGGTACATAGTGCATACGTGGTACATAGTGCATACGTGGTACATAGTACATACGTGGTACATAGTACATACGTGGTACATAGTACATACGTGGTACATAGTACATACGTGGTAAATAGTACATACGTGGTACATAGTACATACGTGGTACATAGTACATACGTGGTACATAGTACATACTGGTACATAGTACATACGTGGTACATAGTACATACGTGGTACATAGTACATACGTGGTACATAGTACATACGTGGTACATAGTACATACGTGGTACATAGTACATACGTGGTACATAGTACATACGTGGTACATAGTACATACGTGGTACATAGTACATACGTGGTACATAGTAAATACGTGATACATAGTACATACGTGGTACATAGTACATACGTGGTACATAGTACATACGTGGTACATAGTACATACGTGGTACATAGTACATACGTGGTACATAGTACATACGTGGTACATAGTACATACGTGGTACATAGTACATACGTGGTACATAGTACATACGTGGTACATAGTACATACGTGGTACATATAACTCGTGTAAGTCACTGAGTACGACTCTCAGTGCAACAGGGTGAGCATAACACAGTATTGTTCAGTGAGTACAAGACTGAGTATAACTCACTGAGTACAAGAGTGAGTATAACTCACAGTGTACAAGACTGAGTATAACTCACAGAGTACAAGAGTGAGTATAGCTCACAGAGTACGAGACTGAGTATAACTCACAGAGTACAAGAGTGAGTATAACTCACAGAGTACAAGACTGAGTATAACTCACAGAGTACAAGAGTGAGTATAACTCACAGAGTACAAGACTGAGTATAACTCACAGTGTACAAGACTGAGTATAACTCACAGAGTACAAGACTGAGTATAACTCACAGAGTACAAGAGTGAGTATAACTCACAGAGTACAAGACTGAGTATAACTCACAGTGTACAAGACTGAGTATAACTCACAGAGTACAAGAGTGAGTATAACTCACAGAGTACAAGAGTATAACTCACAGTGTACAAGACTGAGTATAACTCACAGAGTACAAGGGTGAGCATAACTCACAGAGTACAAGACTGAGTATAACTCACCGTGTACAAGACTGAGTATAACTCACAGAGTACAAGACTGAGTATAACTCACAGTGTAGAAGACTGAGTATAACTCACAGTGTACAAGACTGAGTATAACTCACAGAGTACAAGACTGAGTATAACTCACAGAGTACAAGATTGAGTATAACTCACAGTGTACAAGACTGAGTATAACTCACAGAGTACAAGACTGAGTATAACTCACAGTGTACAAGACTGAGTATAACTCACAGAGTACAAGACTGAGTATAACTCACAGTGTAGAAGACTGAGTATAACTCACAGTGTACAAGACTGAGTATAACTCACAGAGTACAAGACTGAGTATAACTCACAGTGTAGAAGACTGAGTATAACTCACAGTGTACAAGACTGAGTATAACTCACAGTGTACAAGACTGAGTATAACTCACAGTGTACAAGACTGAGTATAACTCACAGAGTACAAGACTGAGTATAACTCACAGTGTAGAAGACTGAGTATAACTCACAGTGTACAAGACTGAGTATAACTCACAGAGTACAAGACTGAGTATAACTCACAGAGTACAAGATTGAGTATAACTCACAGTGTACAAGACTGAGTATAACTCACAGAGTACAAGACTGAGTATAACTCACAGTGTACAAGACTGAGTATAACTCACAGAGTACAAGACTGAGTATAACTCACAGTGTAGAAGACTGAGTATAACTCACAAGTGTACAAGACTGAGTATAACTCACAGAGTACAAGACTGAGTATAACTCACAGTGTAGAAGACTGAGTATAACTCACAGAGTACAAGACTGAGTATAACTCACAGTGTACAAGACTGAGTATAACTCACAGAGTACAAGACTGAGTATAACTCACAGTGTAGAAGACTGAGTATAACTCACAGTGTACAAGACTGAGTAAACTCACAGAGTACAAGACTGAGTATAACTCACAGTGTAGAAGACTGAGTATAACTCACAGTGTACAAGACTGAGTATAACTCACAGTGTACAAGACTGAGTATAACTCACAGAGTACAAGACTGAGTATAACTCACAGTGTACAAGACTGAGTATAACTCACAGAGTACAAGACTGAGTATAACTCACAGAGTACAAGACTGAGTATAACTCACAGAGTACAAGACTGAGTATAACTCACAGAGTACAAGACTGAGTATAACTCACAGAGTACAAGACTGAGTATAACTCACAGAGTACAAGACTGAGTATAACTCACAGTGTACAAGACTGAGTATAACTCACAGTGTACAAGACTGAGTATAACTCACAGAGTACAAGACTGAGTATAACTCACAGTGTAGAAGACTGAGTATAACTCACAGTGTACAAGACTGAGTATAACTCACAGTGTACAAGACTGAGTATAACTCACAGTGTACAAGAGTATAACTCACAGTGTACAAGAGTAAGTATAACTCACAGTGTACGAGAGTATAACTCACAGTGTACAAAGAAGTATAACTCACAGTTACAAAGATAACTCACAGTGTACAAGAGTATAACTCACAGTGTACAAGAGTAAGTATAACTCACAGTGTACGAGAGTATAACTCACAGTGTACAAGAGTAAGTATAACTCACAGTGTACGAGAGTATAACTCACAGTGTACAAGAGTAAGTATAACTCACAGAGTACAAGAGTATAACTCACAGTGTACAAGAGTATAACTCACAGTGTACAAGAGTATAACTCACAGTGTACAAGAGTATAACTCACAGTGTACAAGAGTAAGTATAACTCACAGTGTACAAGAGTATAACTCACAGTGTACAAGAGTAAACTCACAGTGTACAAGAGTATAACTCACAGTGTACAAGAGTATAACTCACAGTGTACAAGAGTAAGTATAACTCACAGTGTACAAGAGTATAACTCACAGTGTACAAGAGTATAACTCACAGTGTACAAGAGTATAACTCACAGTGTACAAGAGTATAACTCACAGTGTACAAGAGTATAACTCACAGTGTACAAGAGTATAACTCACAGTGTACAAGAGTAAGTATAACTCACAGTGTACAAGAGTATAACTCACAGTGTACAAGAGTATAACTCACAGTGTACAAGAGTAAGTATAACTCACAGTGTACAAGAGTATAACTCACAGTGTACAAGAGTAAGTATAACTCACAGTGTACAAGAGTATAACTCACAGTGTACAAGAGTAAGTATAAACTCACAGTGTAACAAGAGTATAACTCACAGTGTACAAGAGTATAACTCACAGTGTACAAGGAAGTATAACTCACAGTGTACAAGAGTAAGTATAACTCACAGTGTACAAGAGTATAACTCACAGTGTACAAGAGTATAACTCACAGTGTACAAGAGTAAGTATAACTCACAGTGTACAAGAGTATAACTCACAGTGTACAAGAGTATAACTCACAGTGTACAAGAGTAAGTATAACTCACAGTGTACAAGAGTATAACTCACAGTGTACAAGAGTAAGTATAACTCACAGTGTACAAGAGTATAACTCACAGTGTACAAGAGTAAGTATAACTCACAGTGTACAAGAGTAAGTATAACTCACAGAGTACAAGAGTAAGTATAACTCCTGACAGTGATACAAAGTGAGTATAACTCACAGTGTACAAGAGTAAGTATAACTCACAGTGTACAAGAGTATAACTCACAGTGTACAAGAGTAAGTATAACTCACAGTGTACAAGAGTATAACTCACAGAGTACAAGAGTAAGTATAACTCACAGTGTACAAGAGTGAGTATAACTCACAGTGTACAAGAGTAAGTATAACTCACAGTGTACAAGAGTGAGTATAACTCACAGTGTACAAGAGTAAGTATAACTCACAGTGTACAAGAGTATAAACTCACAAGTGGTAAACAAGGTAAGTATAAACTCACAGAGTACAAGAGTAAGTATAACTCACAGTGTACAAGAGTATAACTCACAGTGTACAAGAGTAAGTATAACTCACAGAGTACAAGAGTAAGTATAACTCACAGTGTACAAGAGTATAACTCACAGTGTACAAGAGTAAGTATAACTCACAGAGTACAAGAGTATAACTCACAGTGTACAAGAGTAAGTATAACTCACAGAGTACAAGAGTGAGTATAACTCACAGTGTACAAGAGTGAGTATAACTCACAGTGTACAAGAGTAAGTATAACTCACAGAGTACAAGAGTGAGTATAACTCACAGTGTACAAGAGTGAGTATAACTCACAGTGTACAAGAGTAAGTATAACTCACAGTGTACAAGAGTAAGTATAACTCACAGAGTACAAGAGTGAGTATAACTCACAGTGTACAAGAGTAAGTATAAACTCACAGTGTACAAGAGTGAGTATAACTCACAGTGTACAAGAGTAAGTATAACTCACAGTGTACAAGAGTAAGTATAACTCACAGAGTACAAGAGTGAGTATAACTCACAGTGTACAAGAGTAAGTATAACTCACAGAGTACAAGAGTGAGTATAACTCACAGTGTACAAGAGTAAGTATAACTCACAGTGTACAAGAGTGAGTATAACTCACAGTGTACAAGAGTGAGTATAACTCACAGTGTACAAGAGTAAGTATAACTCACAGAGTACAAGAGTAAGTATAACTCACAGAGTACAAGAGTGAGTATAACTCACAGTGTACAAGAGTAAGTATAACTCACAGTGTACAAGAGTGAGTAATACACTCACAGTGTACACAGAGTAAGTATAACTCACAGTGTACAAGAGTGAGTATAACTCACAGTGTACAAGAGTAAGTATAACTCACAGTGTACAAGAGTGAGTATAACTCACAGTGTACAAGAGTAAGTATAACTCACAGTGTACGAGAGTATAACTCACAGTGTACAAGAGTAAGTATAACTCACAGAGTACAAGAGTATAACTCACAGTGTACAAGAGTAAGTATAACTCACAGAGTACAAGAGTGAGTATAACTCACAGTGTACAAAGAGTAAAAGTATTAAACTCACAGAGTACAAGAGTATAACTCACAGTGTACAAGAGTAAGTATAACTCACAGAGTACAAGAGTATAACCACTGTAAAGAGTAAGTCTCACAGAGTACAAGAGTATAACTCACAGTGTACAAGAGTAAGTATAAACTCACAGGTAAGAGTGGACAAGAGTATAACTCACAGTGTACAAGAGTAACTCACAGGACATATAACTCACAGAGTACAAGAGTATAACTCACAAGTACAAGTAGTAAAACAGTACAAGAGTAAGTATAACTCACAGAGTACAAGAGTAAGTATAACTCACAGAGTACAAGAGTATAACTCACAGAGTACAAGAGTAAGTATAACTCACAGAGTACAAGAGTATAACTCACAGTGTACAAGAGTAAGTATAACTCACAGAGTACAAGAGTATAACTCACAGTGTACAAGAGTAAGTATAACTCACGACAGAGTACCAAGAGTAAGTATAACTCACAGAGTACAAAGAGTATAACTCACAGTGTACAAGAGTAAGTATAACTCACAGAGTACAAGAGTATAACTCACAGTGTACAAGAGTAAGTATAACTCACAGAGTACAAGAGTATAACTCACAGAGTACAAGAGTAAGTATAACTCACAGTGTACAAGAGTAAGTATAACTCACAGAGTACAAGAGTAAGTATAACTCACAGAGTACAAGAGTATAACTCACAGTGTACAAGAGTAAGTATAACTCACAGAGTACAAGAGTATAACTCACAGAGTACAAGAGTAAGTATAACTCACAGAGTACAAGAGTAATAACTCACAGGTACAAGAGTAAGTATAACTCACAGAGTACAAGAGTATAACTCACAGAGTACAAGAGTAAGTATAACTCACAGAGTACAAGAGTAAGTATAACTCACAGAGTACAAGAGTATAACTCACAGTGTACAAGAGTAAGTATAACTCACAGAGTACAAGAGTAAGTATAACTCACAGAGTACAAGAGTATAACTCACAGAGTACAAGAGTAAGTATAACTCACAGTGTACAAGAGTAAGTATAACTCACAGTACAGAGTATAACTCAAGTGTACAAAGAAGTATAACTCACAGAGTAAAAGAGTATAACTCACAGTGTACAAGAGTAAGTATAACTCACAGGTACAAGAGATATAACTCACAGTGTACAAGAGTATAAACTCACAGTGTACAAGAGTAGTATAACTCACAGAGTACAAGAGTATACACTACAAGTACAGTGTACAAGAGTAAGTATAAACTCACAGAGTACAAGAGTATAACTCACAGTGTACAAGAGTAAGTATAACTCACAGGTACAAGAGTTAACTCACAGGTACAAGAGTATAACTCACAGTGTACAAGAGTGAGTAATAACTCACAGGTACAAGAGTATAACTCACAGTGTACAAGAGTATAACTCACAGTGTACAAGAGTGGTATAACTCACAGTGTACAAGAGTATAAACTCACAGTGTACAAGTGAGTATAACTCACAGTGTACAAGAGTATAACTCACAGTGTACAAGAGTATAACTCACAGTGTACAAGAGTGAGTATAACTCACAGAGTACAAGAGTATAACTCACAGTGTACAAGAGTATAACTCACAGTGTACAAGAGTAAGTATAACTCACAGTGTACAAGAGTATAACTCACAGTGTACAAGAGTATAACTCACAGTGTACAAGAGTGAGTATAACTCACAGAGTACAAGAGTATAACTCACAGTGTACAAGAGTGAGTATAACTCACAGTGTACAAGAGTATAACTCACAGTGTACAAGAGTATAACTCACAGTGTACAAGAGTGAGTATAACTCACAGTGTACAAGAGTATAACTCACAGTGTACAAGAGTATAACTCACAGTGTACAAGAGTATAACTCACAGAGTACAAGAGTATAACTCACAGTGTACAAGAGTGGTATAACTCACAGTGTACAAGATGGTATAACTCACAGAGTACAAGAGTATAACTCACAGTAGTAATCAAGGTCAAGAGTATAAACTCACAGTGTACAAGAGTATAACTCACAGTGTACAAGAGTATAACTCACAGTGTACAAGAGTAGTATAACTCACAGATGTACAAGAGTATAACTCACAGTGTACAAGAGTATAACTCACAGTGTACAAGAGTGAGTATAACTCACAGTGTACAAGAGTATAACTCACAGTGTACAAGAGTATAACTCACAGTGTACAAGAGTAAGTATAACTCACAGTGTACAAGAGTATAACTCACAGTGTACAAGAGTATAACTCACAGTGTACAAGAGTGAGTATAACTCACAGTGTACAAGAGTGAGTATAACTCACAGAGTACAAGAGTATAACTCACAGTGTACAAAGTGAGTATAACTCACAGTGTACAAGAGTAGTATAACTCACAAGTGTACAAGAGTATAACTCACAGTGTACAAGAGTATAACTCACAGTGTACAAGAGTATAAACTCACAGTGTACAAGAGTAGTATAACTCACAGAGTACAAGAGTGGTATAACTCACAGTGTACAAAGAGTATAACTCACAGTGTACAAGAGTAGTATAACTCACAGTGTACAAGAGTAATAACTCACAGTGTACAAGAGTAAGTAAACTCACAGGTACAAGAGTAGTATAACTCACAGTGTACAAGAGTATAACTCATCAGTGTACAAAGTAAGTATAACTCACAGTGTACAAGAGTAATAACTCACAGAGTAACTCAGAGTAGTATAACTCACAGTGTACAAGAGTATAACCAAGGTACAAGATATAACTCACAGTGTACAAGGTAAGTATAACTCACAGTGTACAAGAGTATAACTCACAGTGTACGAGTATAACTCAGTACAGAGTGAGTATAACTCACAGGTACAAGAGTATAACTCACAGTGTACAGAGAGATATAACTCACAGTGTACAAGATGAGTATAACTCACAGTGTACAAGAGTGAGTATAAACTCACAGTGTACAAGGAGTAATAACTCACAGTGTACAGAGAGTATAACTCACAGTGTACAAGTAAGTATAACTCACAGTGTACAAGAGTATAACTCACAGTGTACAAGAGTAAGTATAACTCACAGTGTACAAGAGTATAAACTCACAGTGTACAAGAGTAAGTATAACTCACAGTGTACAAGAGATAACTCACAGTGTACAGGTAATATAACTCACAGTGTACAAAGAGTATAACTCACAGTGGTATCATGCAAGAGTAAGTATAACTCACAGTGTACAAGAGTATAACTCACAGTGTACAAGAGTAAGTATAACTCACAGTGTACAAGAGTATAACTCACAGTGTACAGAGTAAGTTAACTCACAGTGTACAAGTAGTATAACTCACAGTGTACAAGAGTAGTATAACTCACAGTGTACACAGAGTAGTATAACTCACAGTGTACAAGGTAGTATAACTCACAGTGTACAAGGTATAACTCACAGTGTACAAGAGTAGTATAACTCACAGAGTACAAGAGTATATAACTCACAGTGTTACAAGAGTAGTATAACTCACAGTGTACAAGAGTATAACTCACAGTGTACAAGAGTGAGTATAACTCACAGTGTACAAGAGTATAACTCACAGTGTACAAGAGTGAGTATAACTCACAGAGTACCAAGAGTGAGTATAACTCACAGTGGTACAGAGTGAGTATAAACTCACAGTGTACAAGAGTATAACTCACAGTGTACAAGTAGTATACTCCAGTGTACAAGAAGTCTCCATGGTTGACTCAGAGGTGGTTACCAGTGTCAAGTGAGTTAACTCCGTTAGTGTATCACAGGTAAGTATACTCCGTGTACGAGATTAACTCCAGTGTACAAGGTAGTATACTCACAGGTACAAGAGTACTCACAGTGTACAAGTAAGTATACTCACAGTGTCAAGAGTATAACTCACATGTCAAGTGGTAAACTCACAGTGTCTTAACTTCCAGTTGTCTAGATACTTACTCACTAGTGTAAAGTAGGGCATTACTCACAGTGTAGAGTAAGTATATCTCCTGTACCGTTCTCCAGTGGATTCCAAGTAGTAAACTTCACAGTGGGTACGTGTGGTAGTAACTCCCAGTGTACTTGCAGTGGAGTATAACTCACAGTGTACCAAGGGAAAGTATAACTTTCACAGTTGGCTTCAAGGTCCAGTGGACTCTCAGGTACAGACCCTTCCACATGTTGGGATTCCTCCAGTTGGGACCCCCCCAGTGGATAACTCCTGGGGCCCTCCCAGTGTGATTCACCAGGTGACCCTCCCCAGGTGACTTATTTGGACCCTCCCCAGTGGGATTCACCAGTGGGACCCCTCCCCAGTGGGACTCTCCATTGGGACCCTCCCCAGTGGGATTCACCGGTGGGATCCTCCCCAGTGGGATTCACCGGTGGGACCCTCCCCAGTGGGATTCTCCAGTGGGTCCCTCCCCAGTGGGACTCTCCAGTGGGACCCTCCCCAGTGGGACTCTCCGGTGGGACCCTAATGGGACCCTCCCCAGTGGGACCCTCCCCAGTGGTCCTCGAGAATTTCGAGTCCCTCTGGAGTCTACAAGACTCTTCTTGCAACCTGGAGAGTGACTGACTTGACTGGAGTGGCCGTTAAGTGGGAGTCAGGTGGTTTTAGGTGGTGGCTACCACTATAAGTGGCAGTCAGGTGGTTTGTAAGTGGTCACCACTTACTGTGAGAGACGCTGAGGGTGGGAGAGAGAGAGAGAGAGAGAGAGAATCACTGCACCTCGTTTGAAGAGGATAGAGAATTGAAGAGTCTTGGTTCCTTTACACTTAGTTATTTTGCTATTTAAGTTACTACTCTCAGAGTTAAAATTTTCATCTAATATTTCTTAGTGTGAGACATACCTGTGATGTACCTGTGATGTACCTGTGATGTACCTGTGATGTACCTGTGATGTACCTGTTGTGTACCTGTGATGTACCTGTGATGTACCTGTGATGTACCTGTGATGTACCTGTGATGTACCTGTGATGTACCTGTTGTGTACCTGTGATGTACCTGTTATGTACCTGTGATGTACCTGTGATGTACCTGTGATGTACCTGTGATGTACCTGTGATGTACCTGTGATGTACCTGTGATGTACCTGTGATGTACCTGTTATGTACCTGTGATGTACCTGTGATGTACCTGTGATGTACCTGTTATGTACCTGTGATGTACCTGTGATGTACCTGTGATGTACCTGTTGTGTACCTGTGATGTACCTGTGATGTACCTGTGATGTACCTGTGATGTACCTGTGATGAACCTGTGGTGTACCTGTGATGTACCTGTGATGTACCTGTGATGAACCTGTGGTGTACCTGTGATGTACCTGTGATGTACCTGTGATGTACCTGTGATGTACCTGTTGTGTACCTGTGATGTACCTGTGATGTACCTGTGATGTACCTGTGATGTACCTGTGGTGTACCTGTGATGTACCTGTGATGTACCTGTGATGTACCTGTGATGAACCTGTGGTGTACCTGTGATGTACCTGTGATGTACCTGTGATGTACCTGTGATGTACCTGTGGGGTACCTGTGATGTACCTGTGATGTACCTGTGATGTACCTGTGATGTACCTGTGATGTACCTGTGGTGTACCTGTGATGTACCTGTGATGTACCTGTGATGTACCTGTGATGAACCTGTGGTGTACCTGTGATGTACCTGTGATGTACCTGTGATGTACCTGTGATGTACCTGTGATGTACCTGTGATGTACCTGCCATGTACTTTTGATGTACTTTTGATATACCTGTGATGTACCTTTGGTTTTGAGAGTTTTCCTTGTCCAGCAGCCAGACCATGGACCAGCCTGTTGTTGCTGGTGGTCCTGGACCAGACCTCCCTGGCTGGTCCTGGACCAGACCTCTCTGGCTGGTCCTGGCCAGACCTCCCTGGCTGGTCCTGGACCAGACCTCTCTGGCTGGTCCTGGCCAGACCTCCCTGGCTGGTCCTGGCCAGACCTCCCTGGCTGGTGCTGGACCAGGCCTCCCTGGCTGGTCCTGGGCCAGACCTCCATGGCTGGTCCTGGCCAGACCTCCCTGGCTGGTCCTGGACCAGACCTCCCCGGTTGGTCCTGAACCAGACCTCCCTGGCTGGTCCTGGACCAGACCTCCCCGGTTGGTCCTGAACCAGACCTCCCTGGCTGATCCTGGACCAGACCTCCCTGGCTGGTCCTGGCCAGACCTCCCTGGCTGGTCTTGGACCAGACCTCCCTGGATGGTCCTGGACCAGACTTCCCCGGTTGGTCCTGAACCAGACCTCCCTGGTTGGTCCTGGACCAGACCTCCCTGGCTGGTGCTGGGCCAAACCTCCCTGGCTGGTCCTGAACCAGACCTCACTGGCTGGTGCTGGGTCAGACCTCCCTGGCTGGTCCTGAACCAGACCTCCCTGGCTGGTCCTGGACCAGACCTCCCTGGCTGGTCCTGGACCAGACCTCCCTGGCTGGTGCTGGGCCAGACCTCCCTGGCTGGTCCTGGACCAGACCTCCCTGGCAGGTGCTGGGCCAGACCTCCCTGGCTGGTCCTGGACCAGACCTCCCTGGCTGGTGCTGGGCCAGACCTCCCTGGCTGGTGCTGGACCAGACCTCCCTGGCTGGTCCTGGACCAGACCTCCCTGGCTGGTGCTGGGCCAGACCTCCCTGGCTGGTCCTGGACCAGACCTCTCTGGATGGTCCTGGACCAGACCTCCCTGGCTGGTCCTGGACCAGACCTCCCTGGCTGGTCCTGGACCAGACCTCCCTGGCTGGTGCTGGGCCAGACCTCCCTGGCTGGTGCTGGGCCAGACCTCCCTGGCTGGTCCTGGACCAGACCTCCCTGGCTGGTCCTGGCCAGACCTCCCTGGCTGGTCCTGGACCAGACCTCCCTGGCTGGTGCTGGACCAGACCTCCCTGGCTGGTGCTGGACCAGACCTCCCTGGCTGGTGCTGGGCCAGACCTCCCTGGCTGGTCCTGGACCAGACCTCCCTGGCTGGTCCTGGCCCAGACCTCCCTGGCTGGTCCTGGACCAGACCTCCCTGGCTGGTCCTGAACCAGACCTCCCTGGCTGGTCCTGGACCAGACCTCCCTGGCTGGTCGTGGACCAGACCTCCCTGGCTGGTCCTGAACCAGACCTCCCTGGCTGGTCCTGGACCAGACCTCCCTGGCTGGTCCTGGACCAGACCTCCCTGGCAGGTGCTGGGCCAGACCTCCCTGGCTGGTCCTGGACCAGACCTCCCTGGCTGGTCTTGGACCAGACCTCCCTGGATGGTCCTGGACCAGACTTCCCCGGTTGGTCCTGAACCAGACCTCCCTGGTTGGTCCTGGACCAGACCTCCCTGGCTGGTCTTGGACCAGACCTCCCTGGATGGTCCTGGACCAGACTTCCCCGGTTGGTCCTGAACCAGACCTCCCTGGTTGGTCCTGGACCAGACCTCCCTGGCTGGTGCTGGGCCAAACCTCCCTGGCTGGTCCTGAACCAGACCTCACTGGCTGGTGCTGGGCCAGACCTCCCTGGCTGGTCCTGAACCAGACCTCCCTGGCAGGTGCTGGGCCAGACCTCCCTGGCTGGTCCTGGACCAGACCTCCCTGGCTGGTCCTGGACCAGACCTCCCTGGCTGGTGCTGGGCCAGACCTCCCTGGCTGGTCCTGGACCAGACCTCCCTGGCTGGTCCTGGCCAGACCTCCCTGGCTGGTCCTGGACCAGACCTCCCTGGCTGGTGCTGGACCAGACCTCCCTGGCTGGTGCTGGACCAGACCTCCCTGGCTGGTGCTGGGCCAGACCTCCCTGGCTGGTCCTGGACCAGACCTCCCTGGCTGGTCCTGGACCAGACCTCCCTGGCTGGTCCTGGACCAGACCTCCCTGGCTGGTCCTGAACCAGACCTCCCTGGCTGGTCCTGGACCAGACCTCCCTGGCTGGTACTGGACCAGACCTCCCTGGCTGGTCCTGGACCAGACCTCCCTGGCTGGTCCTGAACCAGACCTCCCTGGCTGGTCCTGGACCAGACCTCCCTGGCTGGCCCTGGACCAGACCTCCCTGGCTGGTGCTGGGCCAGACCTCCCTGGCTGGTCCTGGACCAGACCTCCCTGGCTGGTCCTGGACCAGACCTCCCTGGCTGGTCCTGGACCAGACCTCCCTGGCTGGTCCTGAACCAGACCTCCCTGGCTGGTCCTGGACCAGACCTCCCTGGCTGGTACTGGACCAGACCTCCCTGGCTGGTCCTGGACCAGACCTCCCTGGCTGGTCCTGAACCAGACCTCCCTGGCTGGTCCTGGACCAGACCTCCCTGGCTGGCCCTGGACCAGACCTCCCTGGCTGGTCCTGGACCAGACCTCCCTGGCTGGTGCTGGACCAGACCTCCCTGGCTGGTCCTGGACCAGACCTCCCTGGCTGGTCCTGGACCAGACCTCCCTGGCTGGTCCTGAACCAGACCTCCCTGGCTGGTCCTGGACCAGACCTCCCTGGCTGGTACTGGACCAGACCTCCCTGGCTGGTCTGGACCAGACCTCCCTGGCTGGTCCTGAACCAGACCTCCCTGGCTGGTCCTGGACCAGACCTCCCTGGCTGGCCCTGGACCAGACCTCCCTGGCTGGTCCTGGACCAGACCTCCCTGGCTGGTCTGGACCAGACCTCCCTGGCTGGTCCTGGACCAGACCTCCCTGGCTGGTGCTGGGCCAGACCTCCCTGGCTGGTCCTGAACCAAACCTCCCTGGCTGGTCCTGGACCAGACTCCCTGGCTGGTCCTGAACCAGACCTCCCTGGCTGGTACTGGACCAGACCTCCCTGGCTGGTACTGGACCAGACCTCCCTGGCTGGTCCTTGCCAGACCTCCCTGGCTGGTGCTGAACCAGACCTCCCTGGCTGGTGCTGGACCAGACCTCCCTGGCTGGTCCTGGACCAGACCTCCCTGGCTGGTCCTGGACCAGACCTCCCTGGCTTGTCCTCCTCCACCAGCACTTACAACAGACCAGGTTATCTCCCTTCCTTCATTTCCTCCAAGTTACTATCATGTTCCCCTCACTTCCCCTCCCTTCTTATCTCTCTCTCTCTCCTCTCCCTCATTTCCTTCGCTCCCATTCCTTCCACTCTCATTCCCTCCACTCCCATTCCTTCCACTCTCATTCCCTTCACTCCCATTCCCTCCACTCCCATTCCCTCCACTCTCATTCCCTCCACTCCCATTCCCTCCACTCCCATTCCCTCCACTCCCATTCCCTCCACTCCCATTCCCTCCACTCCCATTCCCTCCACTCCCATTCCTCCACTCCCATTCCCTCCACTCCCTTTCCCTCCACTCTCATTCCCTCCACTTCCATTCCCTCCACTCCCATTCCCTCCACTCCCATTCCCTCCACTCCCATTCCCTCCACTCCCATTCCCTCCACTCCCATTCCCTCCACTCCCATTCCCTCCACTCCCATTTCCTCCACTCCCATTCCCTCCACTCCCTTTCCCTCCACTCTCATTCCCTCCACTTCCATTCCCTCCACTCCCATTCCCTCCACTCCCATTCCCTCCACTCCCATTCCCTCCACTCCCATTCCCTCCACTCCCATTCCCTCCACTCCCATTCCTTTCTCTTATCGTCCATTTCTTCCCCTTTAATGGAGAAGCGAAAGAAAGAAGTAAGAGGGAGAAAAGAGAAATAGAGAGAGAGAGAGAGAGAGAGAGAGAGAGAGAGAGAGAAAGATAGATAGATAGATAGATAGATAGATAGATAGATAAAGATAGAGAGAGAGATAGATAGATAGATAGATAGAGAGAGAGAGAGAGAGAGAGAGAGAGAGAGAGAGAGAGAGAGAGATAGATAGATAGATAGATAGATAGATAGATAGATAGATAGATAGATAGAGATAGATAGATAGATAGAGAGAGAGAGAGAGAGAGAAAATCTCTATTGGAACACAGTCTATGTAAATGAGAGGAGAAACTCACTTCCCCAATCCTCACATTAGCGCTGGGTCGTTACGACCTGACGAAGTATGGGTCGTACTGACAGTCTGGTTGTTTTAACATCCCCTGGTCGTACTACCAGTGTTGTCGTATTGTCAATGTGGTCGTAATGCCAGTGTACTTGTACCGTTAGTGTGGTCGTACAGTCTGGTCGTACTTCCAGTGTAGTTGTATCGTTAGTATGGTCGTACTTCCAGTGTAGTTGTATCTTTAGTATGGTCGTACTTCCAGTGTAGTTGTGTAGTTAGTGTGGTCGTACTGCCAGTCTAAACATCCCCTGGTCGTGGTACCAGTGTGGTCGTACTGCCAGTCTAGTTTAGACACCCCCTGGTCGTGATACCAGTGTGGTCGTATTGCAAGTCTAGTTTAAACATCCCCTGGTCGTGATACCAGTGTGGTCGTACTGCCAGTCTAGTTTAAACACCCACTGGTCTTGGTACCACTGTGGTCGTACTGCCAGTCTAGTTTAAGCACCCCCTGGTCGTGGTACCACTGTGGTCGTACTGCCAGTCTAGTTTAAACACCCCCTGGTCGTGGTACCACTGTGGTCGTACTGCCAGTCTAGTTTAAACATCCCCTGGTCGTGGTACCACTGTGGTCGTACTGCCAGTCTAGTTTAAACATCCCCTGGTCGTGGTACCAGTGTGGTCGCACTGCCAGTCTAGTTTAAACATCCCCTGGTCGTGGTACCAGTGTGGTCGTACTACCAGCTGT
>NC_069492.1:16755585-16785585 GCF_026875155.1 Cherax quadricarinatus | reverse complement strand
TGGTAGCACAGGCTAGTCAGGTCCAACTCACACCCACTCATGTATTTATCCAACCTGTTGTTATGAGACATACAAGTATGGAACAGGGTGAAATTGGAGCCATCTGTCGGCCAGTGATTTCATTTGGTCAACTGACTTCATTTCGTTGATGTCATAATGCTGTACGAACATGTTCCGGACTCGAGTCATCCTGGGAATAAATTATCACAGATGAGGTGATGTTCTGGAGAAGGTTACAGCCCGAGTGAAGTTGCTGCTTGCTGCCCGTCTTGTGGTGTAGTAGCTGTCTTCTAGCTGCCCGTCTTGTGGTGTAGTAGCTGTCTTCTAGCTGCCCGTCTTGTGGTGTAGTAGCTGTCTTCTAGCTGCCCGTCTTGTGGTGTAGTAGCTGTCTTCTAGCTGCCCGTCTTGTGGTGTAGTAGCTGTCTTCTAGCTGCCCGTCTTGTGGTACAGAAACCTCACTTCTCACTGTCCTCTGAGTGGACCTAAGTGTGGTACCTTGATAGTAATGACCTTGTACGTAACAGTAAGGTCACCCACGTCCCTCCTGTGTTGAAGACTCTGCTGGAATGACAGATATATCCAGGCCGGGTCCAGGCCGGGTCCAGGCCAGAGATGAGTCTTTCTCTCTCCTCTATTCTGTCAAGAAGTCGCAGATGAGACGGAGGTGGGCAGACAATTTCTTCCAGGTTGATACTCTGACCAGTGAGGTTGTTGGTGTTTACAGAACAGAAGCCAACATATGCACCACAGCCCGGCTGATCAGGAACCAACTTGAAGCCAGGGATATGTCGACAATCCATTCCTGAGTAATCTTGGGTCCCATACACTTACTGGATACTCATTCCACCTCTGCTCTTGAAGGGTTCAATTATATACTGTCTGCCAAGTTACTAGTTTTTATATACAGTAATTTCAGTGTGTAGATTTGGGACTATTTATGAATTCTCTGTCTCGTTGTCTTTATCAACGTTTATCAGTTCCTCAAAATATTCCCTCCATCTTGTCAGTTCTCCACCTCCCTATCTACTGTCTCCTCTCTCTTGTTCTCAACAGGCGCATTAGTTTCCTTTTCTCCTAATATTTCTATCTCCTGGTTCGTACATCAGTTTGCGTGCGGCCAGCAGTAGCAGCCAGGCTGATCAGACCTGTTCCACCATGAGGCCTGGTCTCAGACCGGACCGCGGGGGCGTTGACCCCCGAAATCCTCTCCAGGTAAAGATTAGTTAACTTATACCATGAATTAAGTTAAGATCCCAGACTTAACATTACGAAACACAGCAAATGTAATAATAATTATGGGCAAGGTAGAGTAAGATTTCGTTCGGATTTTTAACTCTGGAGGGTTAGCCACCCAGGATAACCTAAGAAAGTCAGTGCGTCATCGAGGACTGTCTAACTTATTTCCATTATGGTCGTCAATCTTGTCCCCCAGGATGCCACCCACACCAGTCCACTAACACCCAGGATGCCACCCACACCAGTCCACTAACACCCAGGATGCCACCCACACCAGTCCACTAACACCCAGGATGCGACCCACACCAGTCCACTAACACCCAGGATGCCACCCACACCAGTCCACTAACACCCAGGATGCCACCCACACCAGTCCACTAACACCCAGGATGCCACCCACACCAGTCCACTAACACCCAGGATGCGACCCACACCAGTCCACTAACACCCAGGATGCGACCCACACCAGTCCACTAACACCCAGGATGCGACCCACACCAGTCCACTAACACCCAGGATGCCACCCACACCAGTCCACTAACACCCAGGATGCCACTCACACCAGTCCACTAACACCCAGGATGCGACCCACACCAGTCCACTAACACCCAGGATGCCACCCACACCAGTCCACTAACACCCAGGATGCAACCCACACCAGTCCACTAACACCCAGGATGCCACCCACACCAGTCCACTAACACCCAGGATGTGACCCACACCAGTCCACTAACACCCAGGATGCGACCCACACCAGTCCACTAACACCCAGGATGTGACCCACACCAGTCCACTAACACCCAGGATGTGACCCACACAAGTACACTAACACCCAGGATGCGACCCACACCAGTCCACTAACATCAAGGATGCCACCCACACCAGTCCACTAACATCAAGGATGCCACCCACACCAGTCCACTAACACCCAGGATGCCACCCACACCAGTCCACTAACACCCAGGATGCCACCCACACCAGTCCACTAACATCAAGGATGCCACCCACACCAGTCCACTAACATCAAGGATGCCACCCACACCAGTCCACTAACATCAAGGATGCCACTCACACCAGTCCACTAACACCCAGGATGCGACCCACACCAGTCCACTAACATCAAGGATGCCACCCACACCAGTCCACTAACATCAAGGATGCCACCCACACCAGTCCACTAACATCAAGGATGCCACCCACACCAGTCCACTAACACCCAGGATGCGACCCACACCAGTCCACTAACATCAAGGATGCCACCCACACCAGTCCACTAACATCAAGGATGCTACCCACACCAGTCCACTAACACCCAGGATGCCACCCACACCAGTCCACTAACACCCAGGATGCGACCCACACCAGTCCACTAACATCAAGGATGCCACCCACACCAGTCCACTAACATCAAGGATGCCACCCACACCAGTCCACTAACATCAAGGATGCCACCCACACCAGTCCACTAACATCAAGGATGCCACCCACACCAGTCCACTAACACCCAGGATGCCACCCACACCAGTCCACTAACATCAAGGATGCCACCCACACCAGTCCACTAACACCCAGGATGCGACCCACACCAGTCTACTAACACCCAGGATGCCACCCACACCAGTCCACTAACACCCAGGATGCGACCCACACCAGTCCACTAACACCCAGGATGCCACCCACACCAGTCCACTAACATCAAGGATGCCACCCACACCAGTCCACTAACATCAAGGATGCCACCCACACCAGTCCACTAACATCAAGGATGCCACCCACACCAGTCCACTAACACCCAGGATGCCACCCACACCAGTCCACTAACACCCAGGATGCGACCCACACCAGTCCACTAACATCAAGGATGCCACTCACACCAGTCCACTAACACCCAGGATGCGACCCACACCAGTCCACTAACATCAAGGATGCCACCCACACCAGTCCACTAACATCAAGGATGCCACCCACACCAGTCCACTAACATCAAGGATGCCACCCACACCAGTCCACTAACATCAAGGATGCCACCCACACCAGTCCACTAACATCAAGGATGCCACCCACACCAGTCCACTAACACCCAGGATGCCACCCACACCAGTCCACTAACATCAAGGATGCCACCCACACCAGTCCACTAACACCCAGGATGCGACCCACACCAGTCTACTAACACCCAGGATGCCACCCACACCAGTCCACTAACACCCAGGATGCGACCCACACCAGTCCACTAACACCCAGGATGCCACCCACACCAGTCCACTAACATCAAGGATGCCACCCACACCAGTCCACTAACATCAAGGATGCCACCCACACCAGTCCACTAACATCAAGGATGCCACCCACACCAGTCCACTAACACCCAGGATGCCACCCACACCAGTCCACTAACACCCAGGATGCGACCCACACCAGTCCACTAACATCAAGGATGCCACTCACACCAGTCCACTAACACCCAGGATGCGACCCACACCAGTCCAATAACATCAAGGATGCCACCCACACCAGTCCACTAACATCAAGGATGCCACCCACACCAGTCCACTAACATCAAGGATGCCACCCACACCAGTCCACTAACATCAAGGATGCCACCCACACCAGTCCACTAACACCCAGGTACCTATTTACTGCTAGGTGAACAGGACAGCAGGTGTAAGGAAACGTACTGAAATGTTTCTACCCCGCCTGGGATCGAACCCGGGCCCTTCCCATCTAACTCTTTCCTTCTTAACTAATAAATTCATTTTTTCTCTCGACTTTTTCAATTTCTTCTTCTCGGTAAAAATCTGTGTTAATAAAACCTCTCTCACTCTCTCATTTGCTCTCTTTTTACCCTCTCCACCACCCTGTCACTCTCTCATTTTCTCTCTTTTTACCCTCTCCACCACCCTCTCACTCTCTCATTTTCTCTCTTTTTACCCTCTCCACCACCCTCTCACTCTCTCATTTTCTCTCTTTTTACCCTCTCCACCACCCTCTCACTCTCTCATTTTCTCTCTTTTTACCCTCTCCACCACCCTCTCACTCTCTCATTTTCTCTCTTTTTACCCTCTCCACCACCCTCTCACACTCTCATTTTCTCTCTTTTTACCCTCTCCACCACCCTCTCACACTCTCATTTTCTCTCTTTTTACCCTCTCCACCACCCTCTCACTCTCTCATTTTCTCTCTTTTTACCCTCTCCACCACCCTCTCACACTCTCATTTGCTCTCTTTTTACCCTCTCCATCCTCTCACTCTCTCATTTTCTCTCTTTTTACCCTCTCCACCACCCTCTCACACTCTCATTTTCTCTCTTTTTACCCTCTCCATCCTCTCACTCTCTCATTTTCTCTCTTTTTACCCTCTCCACCACCCTCTCACTCTCTCATTTTCTCTCTTTTTACCCTCCGTCTTCATATCACTTCCACAGTGTAACTTCTCATACTATCTCTCTTCCACCATTTACTCTTCATCATTCCACCAGTCACTGCTCTCCCCTCCTGCACCCACCCTTCTATACCCACTAATTCTGCTGCACTCTACCACTGCTTTCTTCAGTCTACCTCCTCCTCTTTATCTACTCTCTCTAACCCACCATTCATCTACTTCTCACTCTCACTGTAGCTACAACTAAATAATCACCCGATATATTTCTTGCCCTTTAAAAACCTGCACATCCAGAAGTCTACCCTTCAGTCTCTCTCTCTCTCTCTCTCTCTCTCTCTCTCTCTCTCTCTCTCCCTTTGCTTTTAGCGAACCAAACTTTTCCCTCATTCTTATTATTTTCATCTTCCCTCGTCTCTGCCTCTCCTCCTCTTCACTCCTCCTCCTCATTCTCCCTCTTTTCTCCCTCTTGTTCACTCTTGAGAGCATCTTAGGTTCTCTTGTTCTACAGTACAGGTTCTTCTGGCAGTTTGGCTTCACACCTTCAACCATATTAAATATTTTGCTGCTACTGTTGCTGTTGCTGTTACTGTTACTGTTGCTGCTACTGTTGCTGCTGCTGTTGCTGTTACTGTTACTGTTGCTGCTACTGTTGCTGCTGCTGTTACTGTTACTGTTGCTGCTACTGTTGCTGCTACTGTTGCTGTTGCTGTTACTGTTGCTGCTGCTGTTGCTGCTGCTGTTACTGTTACTGTTGCTGCTACTGTTGCTGCTACTGTTGCTGTTACTGTTACTGTTGCTGCTACTGTTGCTGTTGTTGTTACTGTTACTGTTGCTGCTACTGTTGCTGCTACTGTTGCTGTTGCTGTTACTGTTGCTGCTACTGTTGCTGCTACTGTTACTGCTGCTGCTACTGTTGCTGCTGTTACTGCTGCTGCTACTATTGCTGCTACTGTTACTGCTGCTGCTACTGTTACTGCTGCTGTTACTGTTGCTGCTACTGTTGCTGCTACTGTTACTGCTGCTGCTACTGTTACTGCTGCTGTTACTGTTGCTGCTACTATTGCTGCTCCTGTTACTGCTGCTGCTACTGTTACTGCTGCTGTTACTGTTGCTGCTACTGTTACTGCTGCTGCTACTGTTACTGCTGCTGCTACTGTTACTGCTGCTGCTACTATTGCTGCTCCTGTTACTGCTGCTGCTACTGTTACTGCTGCTGTTACTGTTGCTGCTACTGTTACTGTTGCTACTACTGTTACTGCTGCTGTTACTGTTTCTGCTCTTGCTACTGTTACTGCTGCTGTTACTGTTGCTGCTACTGTTACTGCTGCTGCTACTGTTGCTGCTGTTACTGCTGCTGCTACTGTTACTGCTGCTGTTACTGTTGCTGCTACTATTGCTGCTACTGTTACTGCTGCTGCTACTGTTGCTGCTGTTACTGCTGCTGCTACTATTGCTGCTACTGTTACTACTGCTGTTACTTTTGCTGCTACTGTTACTGTTGCTGCTACTACTGTTACTGCTGCTGTTACTGTTTCTGCTCTTGCTACTGTTACTGCCGCTGCTATTGCTGCTGCAACTGCTGCTGCTACTATTTCTGTTGTTGCTGCTGTTCCTGCTGTTACTGCCGTCATCTGTAGCACTTTCCTCTTCTGTCTCCCCCTCCCTCCTCCTGCCTCCCATTCTTCCACTCCCTCCTTCTGTCTTCCCCTTCCTCCTGCCTCCCCCTCCCTCATGCCACCCCCTCCCTCCCCAGGGTTGGGGGAGGCTGCCACCCGAGGCAGGAATCAATGACGTACACACAAGTGGAAACTCTAGTTACGACCATACTGTGTGTGTGTGTGTGTGTGTGTGTGTGTGTGTGTGTGTGTGTGTGTGTGTGTGTGTGTGTGTGTGTGTGTGTGTGTGTGTGTACTCGCCTATTTGTGGTTGCAGTGGTCGAGACTATGCTGTTTTTCAACAAAACACGTTCCTGCCAGTAATTTTTACGTCGTACTCATGTCTCCCCAGACTATCACTGTACTTTACCTTGTAATGAACACGTCTTCCCTAAACCTGTCTGGTGTTTTAAGTTCTCTGAATGTCAGTTTGACTTATTTAGACAAGTGCCCAAGAGTAACTTCTACGTCCTTATCATGTCTCTACCTGCTAGTGTTCCATAAAGGTTCAAATCCCTTCGATTCTCCTATTAGTCTCTCAGTTCCAAGATCAAGCTAGTGGCTGTTCGAGTTCAACCAGAACAAATGTATGGTTATGGTAACTACAGGTGACGGCAGACCGGACACAGAGTACAGCAAGGGCTGAAAGACCAGAGGGTGAGCATAACACCGAACATATTACCAGAAACACAGCTAAACTTCCAAGATAACAGCTGTTGATGGATGCACTCTCCCCCAGGCCCAGACTCGTGCAAGATTAAGACACATGGGCAACAGTTGGGTACCTTTATTGATGAAACGTTTCGCCTACACAGTAGGCTTCTTCAGTCACGTGCAGAGGCAGCAGGTGTAGTAGTGAGATAATGACGTAATCAGTCCATCAACCTTGAAGAAAGAGTATTTGAGGTGGTCAGTCCCTCAGCCTGGAGAAGAGTTCAGCTCCATGGTCTGGAACAATATCGTTCCAGACCATGGAGCTGAACTCTTCTCCAGGCTGAGGGACTGACCACCTTGTTCCAGACCATAGAGCTGAACTCTTCTCCAGGCTGAGGGACTGACCACCTTGTTCCAGACCATGGAGCTGAACTCTTCTCCAGGCTGAGGGACTGACCACCTTGTTCCAGACCATGGAGCTGAACTCTTCTCCAGGCTGAGGGACTGACCACCTTGTTCCAGACCATAGAGCTGAACTCTTCTCCAGGCTGAGGGACTGACCACCTTGTTCCAGACCATAGAGCTGAACTCTTCTCCAGGCTAAGGGACTGACCACCTTGTTCCAGACCATAGAGCTGAACTCTTCTCCAGGCTGAAGGACTGACCACCTTGTTCCAGACCATGGAGCTGAACTCTTCTCCAGGCTGAGGGACGGGACCACCTAGTTCCAGACCATAGAGCTGAACTCTTCTCCAGGCTGAGGACTGACCACCTTTTTTCTAGCCATAGAGCTGAACTCTTCTCCAGGCTGAGGACTTACCACCTTGTTCCAGACCATGGAGCTGAACTCCTCCCGGGCTGAGGGACTGACCACCTTGTTCCAGACCATGGAGCTGAACTCTTCTCCAGGCTGAGGGACTGACCACCTAGTTCCAGACCATAGAGCTGAACTCTTCTCCAGGCTGAGGGACTGACCACCTTGTTCCAGACCATAGAGCTGAACTCTTCTCCAGGCTGAGGGACTGATACCTTGTTCCAGACCAAGAGCTGAACTCTTCTCCAGGCTGAGGGACTGACCACCTTGTTCCAGACCATAGAGCTGAACTCTTCTCCAGGCTGAGGGGCTGACCACCTTGTTCCCGACCATAGAGCTGAACTCTTCTCCAGGCTGAGAGACTGACCACCTTGTTCCAGACCATGGTGCTGAACTCTTCTCCAGGCTGAGGGACTGACCATCTTGTTCCAGACCATAGAGCTGAACTCTTCTCCAGGGCTGAGGGACTGCCCCACCTTGTTCCAGACCATAGAGCTGAACACTTCTCCAGGCTGAGGGACTGACCACCTAGTTCCAGACCATAGAGCTGAACTCTTCTCCAGGCTGAGGGACTGACCACCTTGTTCTAGCCATAGAGCTGAACTCTTCTCCAGGCTGAGGAACTGACCACCTTGTTCCAGACCATGGAGCTGAACTCCTCTCCAGGCTGAGGGACTGACCACCTTGTTCCAGACCATGGAGCTGAACTCTTCTCCAGGCTGAGGGACTGACCACCTAGTTCCAGACCATAGAGCTGAACTCTTCTCCAGGCTGAGGGACTGCACCTTGTTCCAGACATAGAGCTGAACTCTTCTCCAGGCTGAGGGACTGACTACCTTGTTCCAGACCATAGAGCTGAACTCTTCTCCAGGCTGAGGGACTGACCACCTTGTTCCAGACCATAGAGCTGAACTCTTCTCCAGGCTGAGGGGCTGACCACCTTGTTCCCGACCATAGAGCTGAACTCTTCTCCAGGCTGAGAGACTGACCACCTTGTTCCAGACCATGGTGCTGAACTCTTCTCCAGGCTGAGGGACTGACCACCTTGTTCCAGACCATGAAGCTGAACTCTTCTCCAGGCTGAGGGACTGACCACCTTGTTCCAGACCATAGAGCTGAACTCTTCTCCAGGCTGAGGGACTGACCACCTTGTTCCAGACCATAGAGCTGAACTCTTCTCCAGTCTGAGGGACTGACCACCTTGTTCCAGACCATGGAGCTGAACTCTTCTCCAGGCTGAGGGACTAACCACCTTGTTCCAGACCATGGAGCTGAACTCTTCTCCAGGCTGAGGGACTGACCACCTTGTTCCAGACCATAGTGCTGAACTCTTCTCCAGGCTGAGGGACTAACAACCTTGTTCCAGACCATAGAGCTGAACTCTTCTCCAGGCTGAGGGACTGACCACCTCATCTTTATTTCATTACTAGTCTGTATTTGACTGAAGAGACCTGTGTAGACGCTTTATCAATAAAGCTACACAAATATTTGATGCAGAAGCAGGTGTCATCCCAGTCTTTAGGTAGAACATAACGAAGGAGCACTACAGAAGACCTACTGCCACAAGACGAAGATTTTATTTGTAAAGGTTACAATGTGTAATTCTAATTTTGGTTTGCTAAGGCCTGGTCTCAGACCGGGCCACAGGGGCGTTGACTCACGAAACTCTCTCCAGGTAAACTCCAGGTAAACAAAGAAAGCTGATATCATGCCAGCCCATTATGTGTGGTTGAACTTCGTTTCAACTGCTAGGTTATGTGAGGACTCAGGAGTACATAGGGTACCTACGTCTGGTTAGACTTACTTTTAACTGATAGGTTATGTGAGGACTCAGTACGAGTACACAGGGTACCTACGTCTGGTTGGACTTACTTTCAACTGCTAGGTTATGTGAGAACTCAGTACGAGTACACAGGGTACCTACGTCTGGTTGGACTTACTTTCAACTGCTAGGTTATGCGAGGACTCAGTATGAGTACATAGGACACCTATGTCTGGTTGGGCTTACTTTCAACTGCTAGGTTATGTGAGGACTCAGTACGAGTACACAGGGTACCTACGTCTGGTTGGACTTACTTTCAACTGATAGGTTATGTGAGGACTCAGTATGAGTACATAGGGTACCTACGTCTGGTTGGACTTACTTTTAACTGATAGGTTATGTGAGGACTCAGTACGAGTACACAGGGTACCTACGTCTGGTTGGACTTACTTTCAACTGCTAGGTTATGTGAGGACTCAGTACGAGTACACAGGGTACCTACATCTGGTTGGACTTACTTTCAACTGCTAGGTTATGTGAGGACTCAGTACGAGTACATAGGGCACCTACGTTTGGTTGGGCTTACTTTCAACTGCTAGGTTATGTGAGGACTCAGGAGTACATAGGGTACCTACGTCTGGTTGGACTTACTTTCAACTGCTAGGTTATGTGAGGACTCAGTACGAGTACATAGGGTACCTACGTCTGGTTAGACTTACTTTCAACTGCTAGGTTGTGTGAGGACTCAGTACGAGTACATAGGGTACCTACGTCTGGTTAGACTTACTTTCAACTGCTAGGTTGTGTGAGGACTCAGTACGAGTACATAGGGTACCTACGTCTGGTTGGACTTACTTTTAACTGATAGGTTATGTGAGGACTCAGTACGAGTACACAGGGTACCTACGTCTGGTTAGACTTACTTTCAACTGCTAGGTTATGTGAGGACTCAGTACGAGTACATAGGGTACCTACGTCTGGTTAGACTTACTTTCAACTGCTAGGTTGTGTGAGGACTCAGTACGAGTACATAGGGTACCTACGTCTGGTTAGACTTACTTTCAACTGCTAGGTTATGTGAGGACTCAGGAGTACATAGGGTACCTACGTCTGGTTGGACTTTCAACTGCTAGGTTGTGTGAGGACTCAATACGAGTACATAGGGTACCTACGTCTGGTTGGACTTACTTTCAACTGCTAGGTTATGTGAGGACTCAGGAGTACATAGGGTACCTACGTCTGGTTGGACTTTCAACTGCTAGTTTGTGTGAGGACTCAGTACGAGTACATAGGGTACCTACGTCTGGTTAGACTTACTTTCAACTGCTAGGTTATGTGAGGACTCAGGAGTACATAGGGTACCTACGTCTGGTTGGACTTTCAACTGCTAGGTTATGTGAGGACTCAGTACGAGTACATAGGGTACCTACTCACACTGGGTCATGTTCTACACATATCTTTATACATGCGACTTGGGGTTGAAAAGTTCTGAGCAATTTACAACGAAAGACTAAGACGTTTCGGGCAGACGGAAAGTCTCACAACCAAACCTGCAACGACAGGGACCGTAAACCAGTGCCAAGAGTATACTGACAACTCTGCCATCCAACACTGTCAGGATGTTTGCGAGGGTTATAAGCAGCAAGACTGACAGCCACATAGGAACGAAGCAGTAAGACTGACAGCCACATAGGAACGAAGCAGTAAGATTGACAGCCACATAGGAACGAAGCAGTAAGACTGACAGCCACATAGGATCGAAGCAGTAAGACTGACAGCCACATAGGAACGAAGCAGTAAGACTGACAGCCACATAGGAACGAAGCAGTAAGACTGACAGCCACATAGGATCGAAGCAGTAAGACTGACAGCCACATAGGATCGAAGCAGTAAGACTGAGAGCCACATAGGATCGAAGCAGTAAGACTGACAGCCACATAGGATCGAAGAAGACTGACAGCCACACAGAATCGAAGCAGTAAGACTGATAGATAACATTGGATCGAAGCAGCAAGACTGACAGCCACATAGGATCGAAGCATTAAGACTGACAGCCACATAGGATTGAAACAGTAAGACTGACAGCCACACAGAATCGAAGCAGTAAGACTGACAGCCACACAGAATCGAAACAGTAAGACTGATAGCCACATTGGATCGAAGCAGCAAGACTGACAGCCACATAGGATCGAAGCATTAAGACTGACAGCCACATAGGATTGAAACAGTAAGACTGACAGCCACACAGAATCGAAGCAGTAAGAATGACAGCCACATAGGATCGAAGCAGTAAGACAGCCACATAGGATCGAACCAGTAAGACTGACAGCCACATAGGATCGAAGCAGTAAGACTGACAGCCACATAGGATCGAAGCAGTGAGACTGACAGCCACATAGAATCGAAGCAGTAAGACTGACAGCCAGACAGAATCGAAGCAGAAAGACAGACAGCTACACAGAATCGAAGCAGAAAGACTGACAGCCACATAGGATCGAAACAGTAAGACTGACAGCCACATAGGATCGAAGAAGTAAAACTGACAGCCAGACAGAATCAAAGCAGAAAGACAGACAGCTACATAGAATCGAACCAGTAAGACTGACAGCCACATAGGATCGAAGCAGTGAGACTGACAGCCACATAGGATTGAAGCAGTAAGACTGACAGCCACATAGGATCGAAGCAGTAAGACTGACAGCCACATAGGATCGAAGCAGTAAGACTGACAGCCACATAGGATCGAAGCAGTAAGACTGACAGCCACATAGGATCGAAGCAGTAAGACTGACAGCCACATAGGATCGAAGCAGTAAGAATGACAGCCACATAGGATCGAAGCAGTAAGACAGCCACATAGGATCGAAGCAGTAAGACTGACAGCCACATAGGATCGAAGCAGTAAGACTGACAGCCACATAGGATCGAAGCAGTGAGACTGACAGCCACATAGAATCGAAGCAGTAAGACTGACAGCCAGACAGAATCGAAGCAGAAAGACAGACAGCTACACAGAATCGAAGCAGAAAGACTGACAGCCACATAGGATCGAAGAAGTAAAACTGACAGCCAGACAGAATCGAAGCAGAAAGACAGACAGCTACACAGAATCGAAGCAGAAAGACTGACAGCCACATAGGATCGAAGAAGTAAAACTGACAGCCAGACAGAATCGAAGCAAAAAGACAGACAGCTACATAGAATCGAAGCAGTAAGACTGACAGCCACATAGAATCGAAGCAGAAAGACAGACAGCTACATAGAATCGAAGCAGTAAGACAGACAGCTACATAGAATCGAAGCAGTAAGACTGACAGCCACATAGGATCGAAGCAGTAAGACTGACAGCCACATAGAATCGAAGCAGTAAGACAGACAGCTACATAGAATCGAAGCAGTAAGACTGACAGCCACATAGGATCGAAGCAGTGAGACTGACAGCCACATAGGATTGAAGCAGTAAGACTGACAGCCACATAGGATCGAAGCAGTAAGACTGACAGCCACATAGGATCGAAGCAGTAAGACTGACAGCCACATAGGATCGAAGCAGTAAGACTGACAGCCACATAGGATCGAAGCAGTAAGACTGACAGCCACATAGGATCGAAGCAGTAAGAATGACAGCCACATAGGATCGAAGCAGTGAGACTGACAGCCACATAGAATCGAAGCAGTAAGACTGACAGCCAGACGAATCGAAGCAGAAAAGACAGACAGCTACACAGAATCGAAGCAGAAAGACTGACAGCCACATAGGATCGAAGAAGTAAAACTGACAGCCAGACAGAATCGAAGCAGAAAGACAGACAGCTACACAGAATCGAAGCAGAAAGACTGACAGCCACATAGGATCGAAGAAGTAAAACTGACAGCCAGACAGAATCGAAGCAAAAAGACAGACAGCTACATAGAATCGAAGCAGTAAGACTGACAGCCACATAGAATCGAAGCAGAAAGACAGACAGCTACATAGAATCGAAGCAGTAAGACAGACAGCTACATAGAATCGAAGCAGTAAGACTGACAGCCACATAGGATCGAAGCAGTAAGACTGACAGCCACATAGAATCGAAGCAGTAAGACAGACAGCTACATAGAATCGAAGCAGTAAGACTGACAGCCACAAAGGATCGAAGCAGTAAGACTGACAGCCACATAGGATCGAAGCAGTAAGACTGACAGCCACATAGGATCGAAGCAGTAAGACTGACAGCCACATAGGATCGAAGCAGTAAGACTGACAACCACATAGAATCGAAACAGTAAGGCTGACAGCCACATAGAATCGAAGCAGTAAGACTGACAGCTACACAGAATCGAAGCAGTAAGACTGACAGCCACATAGGATCGAAGAAGTAAAACTGACAGCCAGAAAGAATCGAAGCAGAAAGACTGACAGCCACATAGGATCGAAGAAGTAAAACTGACAGCCAGACAGAATCGAAGCAGAAAGACAGACAGCTACATAGAATCGAAGCAGTAAGACAGACAGCCACATAGAATCGAAGCAGTAAGACAGACAACCACATAGAATCGAAGCAGTAAGACAGACAGCCACATAGAATCGAAGCAGTAAGACAGACAGCCACATAGAACCGAAGCAGTAAGACAGACAGCCACATAGAATCGAAACAGTAAGGCTGACAGCCACATAGAATCGAAGCAGTAAGACTGACAGCTACACAGAATCGAAGCAGTAAGACTGACAGCCACATAGGATCGAAGAAGTAAAACTGACAGCCAGAAAGAATCGAAGCAGAAAGACTGACAGCCACATAGGATCGAAGAAGTAAAACTGACAGCCAGACAGAATCGAAGCAGAAAGACAGACAGCTACATAGAATCGAAGCAGTAAGACAGACAGCCACATAGAATCGAAGCAGTAAGACAGACAACCACATAGAATCGAAGCAGTAAGACAGACAGCCACATAGAATCGAAGCAGTAAGACAGACAGCCACATAGAACCGAAGCAGTAAGACAGACAGCCACATAGAATCGAAGCAGTAAGACTGACAGCCACATAGAATCGAAGCAGTAAGACAGACAGCCACATAGAATCGAAGCAGTAAGACAGACAGCCACATAGAATCGAAGCAGTAAGACAGACAGCCACATAGAATCGAAGCAGTAAGACTGACAGCCACATAGAATCGAAGCAGTAAGACTGACAGCCACATAGAATCGAAGCAGAAAGACAGACAGCCACATAGAATCGAAGCAGTAAGACAGACAGCCACATAGAATCGAAGCAGTAAGACTGACAGCCACACAGAATCGAAGCAGTAAGACTGACAGCCACATAGAATCGAAGCAGTAAGACAGACAGCCAGACAGAATCGAAGCAGTAAGACTGACAGCCACATAGAATCGAAGCAGTAAGACAGACAGCCACATAGAATCGAAGCAGTAAGACAGACAGCCACATAGAATCGAAGCAGTAAGACAGACAGCCACATAGAATCGAAGCAGAAAGACAGACAGCCACATAGGATCGAAGCAGTAAGACTGACAGCCACATAGGATCGAAGCAGTAAGACAGACAGCCACATAGGATCGAAGCAGTAAGACTGACAGCCACATAGGATCGAAGCAGTAAGACAGACAGCCACATAGAATCGAAGCAGTAAGACTGACAGCCACATAGGATCGAAGCAGTAAGACAGACAGCCACATAGGATCGAAGCAGTAAGACTGACAGCCACATAGGATCGAAGCAGTAAGACAGACAGCCACATAGAATCGAAGCAGTAAGACTGACAGCCACATAGAATCGAAGCAGTAAGACAGACAGCCACATAGGATCGAAGCAGTAAGACTGACAGCCACATAGAATCGAAGCAGTAAGACAGACAGCCACATAGAATCGAAGCAGTAAGACAGACAACCACATAGAATCGAAGCAGTAAGACTGACAGCCACATAGACTCGGAGGAGGTTACACACTCCAGGTCAACACAGGTACACCAACAGGTCAACACAGGTACACAACAGGTCAACACAGGTACACAACAGGTCAACACAGGTACACTCCAGGTCAACACAGGTACACAACAGGTCAACACAGGTACACAACAGGTCAACACAGGTACACAACAGGTCAACACAGGTACACAACAGGTCGCTCCTGTCTTCCATAATTACCAGAGCATTACCACAAGGTCTGGAAACACTTAAGATAATGCTAAATTATTATAATCATTTATCATTTTAATAATAATTAAGCGTTTTAATAATTATTAAAACGGTATACAATACCAATAATTAAACAATACGATAGTATACAAGCAAATAAGTACACAATACAATAAGTAAGACATAAGTAAGACATAAGTAAGATAGTCTGGAGCCATGTTCCAGACTATGGAGCATAAGACAGTATGGAACAATGTTCCAGACTATGGAGCATAAGTAAGACAGTCTGGAACAATGTTCCAGACTATGGAGCATAAGACAGTCTGGAACAATGTTCCAGACTATGAAGCATAAGTAAGACAGTCTGGAACAATGTTCCAGACTATGGAGCATAAGTAAGACAGTCTGTAACAATGTTCCAGACTATGAAGCATAAGTAAGACAGTCTGGAACAATGTTCCAGACTATGGAGCATAAGTAAGACAGTCTGGAACAATGCTCCAGACTATGGAGCATAAGTAAGACAGTCTGGAACAATGTTCCAGACTATGAAGAATAAGTAAGACAGTCTGGAACAATGTTCCAGACTATGAAGAATAAGTAAGACAGTCTGGAACAATGTTCCATACTATGGAGCAAGGGACTGACCACCTCAAAACTACAACTTTAGTGGTGATGGACTGATTAAGGGAGATATGATTGCGACATACAAGATACTCAGAGGTTTTGACAGAACAGGTAGTGATGGACAAATAAACCACAGGGATGTCAGGAAATACTTCTTCAGCCTCAGGGTCAGGAGCTGAAACTCAACTCCTGCAAGACAATTAGGTTAAGGCGAGCGTGCACGGAGGGATGGACGGGCACACACACACACACACACACACACACACACACACAGTCATGAGATTCACTGCTGGAAGTAATTACGAATTTAATAGCGATACTTAAGATTTTTATTGGTGAGTTAGGAGCCTACGCCACCGATTAGGCCTTGGATTAATGTTATGGGCCTATAAAACTGATTTCTCACAAGCAGTGTATAATATATATATATATATATATATATATATATATATATATATATATATATATATATATATATATATATATATATATATTGTGGTAAGGGGGTACACAGCGGGTGAGGGATGGGAGGTATTAAGATTTGATCCGAGGAAGAGGGGTGGGTAGCTCCTGCTTTTCTGTTAAGGGGGTATCGTTAACAGGAGTGGGGATGAGAGCCATGGTACTGTTGGACTCTGTTACTTACCCTTTAAGTGAGGCTGACCTGCGCGTTACCCCCACCCCCTCCCCCTCCTTCCCCATCTCCCCACCTACACCACCTCAGCCTCCCCCACCTACACCACCTCAACATCCCCACCTACACCACCTCAACATCCCAACTACACCACCTCAACATCCCCACCTACACCACCTCAGCATCCCCCTACACCACCTCAACCTCCCTACCTACATCACCTCAACCTCCCTACCTACATCACCTCAACCTCCCTACCTACACCACCTCAACATCCCCAACTACACAACCTCAACCTCCCCCCTACACCACCTCAACCTCCCCACCTACACCACCTCAACCTCCCACCTTCATCCCACCTCAACCTCCCCACCTACACCACCACAACCTACCCGCCTACATCACCACAAACTCCCACCACTCCACCCAGACCTCCTAACCACAACCTCCCACCTACACCACCACAACCTCCCCCCCCACCAATCCACCCACACCACCCACAATCCTACACCACCACAACCTCCCCACCTACACCACCACAACCTCCCCCCTACCCAAACCCCGCTACCCACAACCTCCCCACCTACACCACCACAACCTCCCCACCTACACCACCACAACCTCCCCACCTACACCACCACAACCTCCCCACCTAACACCACAAACTCCCCACGTACACCACCTCAACCTCCCCACCTACACCACCACAAACTCCCCACCATACCATCCACAATCTCCCCACCTACACCACACAACGTCCCCACCTACATCACCACAACTCCCACCTACACCACCACATCCCCCACCTACCACACAACCTCCCACCTACACCATCACATCCCTCCCCACCTACTCCACCACAACTCCCCACCTACACAACAACTTCCCCACCTACACCACCTCAACCTCCCCACCTACACCACAACGTCCCCACCTACCCACCACAACCTCCCCACCTACACCACAACGTCCCCACCTACACCACCACAACCTCCCCACATACACCACAACTCCCCACCTACACCACCACAACCTCCCCACCAACACCACAACATCCCCACCTACACCACCTCAACCTCCCCACCTACACCACCACAACCTCCCCACCTAATCACCCAAACTCCCCCTACACACTCAACCTCCCCACCTACATCACCACAACCTCCCACCTACACCACCACAACTCCCCACCTACACCACCAAAACCTCCCCACCTACACCACCACAACCTCCCCACCTACACCACCAAAACCTCCCCACCTACACCACCAAAACCTCCCCACCTACACCACCAAAACCTCCCCACCTACACCTCCACAACCTCCCCACCTACTCCACCAAAACCTCCCCACCTACACCACCACAACCTCCCTTCCTTCACCACCTCAACCTCCCCATATACACAACTTCCCCACCTACACCCTTACAACCTCCCCACCTACACCCCCAAAACCTCCCCACCTACACCACAACTTCCCCACCTACACCACCACAACCTTCCCACCTACACAACCTCCCCACCTACAACCCTACAACCTCCCCACCTACACCTCTACAACCTCCCCACCTACACCCCTACAACCTCCCACCTACACCCCTACAACCTCCCCGCCTACACCCCTACAACCTCCCCACCTACACCCCTACAACCTCCCCCCCTACACCACCACAACCTTCCCACCTCCACAACCTCCCCACATACACCCATACAATCTTCCCACCTACACCCCGACAACCTCCCCACCTACACCCCTACAACTCCCCACCTACACCCCTACAACCTCCCCACCTACACCACCACAACCTTCCCACCTCCACAACCTCCCCACATACACCCATACAATCTCCCCACCTACACCCCGACAACCTCCCCACCTACACCCCACCTCCCCACTAATAATGGGTAACTCACACTGGCCAGAGTAATGACTGGATCACTACATAATTATCTGTCGTATATGACTTAACTAATCGCTTAAATGCTGGAGTAATTAGCGATTAGCTGCGATGGATCAGTAATTAGTGATCCTCCGGTCGTCAGTCTCTCAGTCTTGTAGCAGTAGTTTTGAGGTAGTCAGTCCCTCAGTCTTGTAGCAGTAGTTTTGAGGTAGTCAGTCCCTCAGTCTTGTAGCAGTAGTTTTGAGGTAGTCAGTGCCTCAGTCTTGTAGCAGTAGTTTTGAGGTAGTCAGTCCCTCAGTCTTGTAGCAGTAGTTTTGAGGTAGTCAGTCCCTCAGTCTTGTAGCAGTAGTTTTGAGGTAGTCAGTCCCTCAGTCTTGTAGCAGTAGTTTTGAGGTAGTCAGTCCCTCAGTCTTGTAGCAGTAGTTTTGAGGTAGTCAGTCCCTCAGTCTTGTAGCAGTAGTTTTGAGGTAGTCAGTCCCCCAGTCTTGTAGCAGTAGTTTTGAGGTAGTCAGTCCCTCAGTCTTGTAGCAGTAGTTTTGAGGTAGTCAGTCCCTCAGTCTTGTAGCAGTAGTTTTGAGGTAGTCAGTCCCTCAGTCTTGTAGCAGTAGTTTTGAGGTAGTCAGTCCCTCAGTCTTGTAGCAGTAGTTTTGAGGTAGTCAGTCCCTCAGTCTTGTAGCAGTAGTTTTGAGGTAGTCAGTCCCTCAGTCTTGTAGCAGTAGTTTTGAGGTAGTCAGTCCCTCAGTCTTGTAGCAGTAGTTTTGAGGTAGTCAGTCCCTCAGTCTTGTAGCAGTAGTTTTGAGGTAGTCAGTGCCTCAGTCTTGTAGCAGTAGTTTTGAGGTAGTCAGTCCCTCAGTCTTGCAGTACTGAGGTAGTCAGTCCCTCAGTCTTGTAGCAGTAGTTTTGAGGTAGTCAGTCCCTCAGTCTTGCAGTAGTTTTGAGGTAGTCAGTCCCTCAGTCTTGCAGTAGTTTTGAGGTAGTCAGTCCCTCAGTCTTGTAGCAGTAGTTTTGAGGTAGTCAGTCCCTCAGTCTTGTAGCAGTAGTTTTGAGGTAGTCAGTCCCTCAGTCTTGTAGCAGTAGTTTTGAGGTAGTCAGTCCCTCAGTCTTGCAGTAGTTTTGAGGTAGTCAGTCCCTCAGTCTTGTAGCAGTAGTTTTGAGGTAGTCAGTCCCCCAGTCTTGTAGCAGTAGTTTTGAGGTAGTCAGTCCCTCAGTCTTGTAGCAGTAGTTTTGAGGTAGTCAGTCCCTCAGTCTTGTAGCAGTAGTTTTGAGGTAGTCAGTCCCTCAGTCTTGTAGCAGTAGTTTTGAGGTAGTCAGTCCCTCAGTCTTGTAGCAGTAGTTTTGAGGTAGTCAGTCCCTCAGTCTTGCAGTAGTTTTGAGGTAGTCAGTCCCTCAGTCTTGTAGCAGTAGTTTTGAGGTAGTCAGTCCCCCAGTCTTGTAGCAGTAGTTTTGAGGTAGTCAGTCCCTCAGTCTTGTAGCAGTAGTTTTGAGGTAGTCAGTCCCTCAGTCTTGTAGCAGTAGTTTTGAGGTAGTCAGTCCCTCAGTCTTGTAGCAGTAGTTTTGAGGTAGTCAGTCCCTCAGTCTTGTAGCAGTAGTTTTGAGGTAGTCAGTCCCTCAGTCTTGTAGCAGTAGTTTTGAGGTAGTCAGTCCCTCAGTCTTGTAGCAGTAGTTTTGAGGTAGTCAGTCCCTCAGTCTTGCAGTAGTTTTGAGGTAGTCAGTCCCTCAGTCTTGTAGCAGTAGTTTTGAGGTAGTCAGTCCCCCAGTCTTGTAGCAGTAGTTTTGAGGTAGTCAGTCCCTCAGTCTTGTAGCAGTAGTTTTGAGGTAGTCAGTCCCTCAGTCTTGTAGCAGTAGTTTTGAGGTAGTCAGTCCCCCAGTCTTGTAGCAGTAGTTTTGAGGTAGTCAGTCCCTCAGTCTTGCAGTAGTTTTGAGGTAGTCAGTCCCTCAGTCTTGTAGCAGTAGTTTTGAGGTAGTCAGTCCCTCAGTCTTGTAGCAGTAGTTTTGAGGTAGTCAGTCCCTCAGTCTTGTAGCAGTAGTTTTGAGGTAGTCAGTCCCTCAGTCTTGTAGCAGTAGTTTTGAGGTAGTCAGTCCCTCAGTCTTGTAGCAGTAGTTATGAGGTAGTCAGTCCCTCAGTCTTGTAGCAGTAGTTTTGAGGTAGTCAGTCCCTCAGTCTTGTAGCAGTAGTTTTGAGGTAGTCAGTCCTCAGTCTTGCAGTAGTTTTGAGGTAGTCAGTCCCTCAGTCTTGCAGTAGTTTTGAGGTAGTCAGTCCCTCAGTCTTGTAGCAGTAGTTTTGAGGTAGTCAGTCCCTCAGTCTTGTAGCAGTAGTTTTGAGGTAGTCAGTCCCTCAGTCTTGTAGCAGTAGTTTTGAGGTAGTCAGTCCCTCAGTCTTGCAGTAGTTTTGAGGTAGTCAGTCCCTCAGTCTTGTAGCAGTAGTTTTGAGGTAGTCAGTCCCTCAGTCTTGTAGCAGTAGTTTTGAGGTAGTCAGTCCCTCAGTCTTGTAGCAGTAGTTTTGAGGTAGTCAGTCCCTCAGTCTTGTAGCAGTAGTTTTGAGGTAGTCAGTCCCCCAGTCTTGTAGCAGTAGTTTTGAGGTAGTCAGTCCCTCAGTCTTGTAGCAGTAGTTTTGAGGTAGTCAGTCCCTCAGTCTTGTAGCAGTAGTTTTGAGGTAGTCAGTCCCTCAGTCTTGTAGCAGTAGTTTTGAGGTAGTCAGTCCCTCAGTCTTGTAGCAGTAGTTTTGAGGTAGTCAGTCCCCAGTCTTGTAGCAGTAGTTTTGAGGTAGTCAGTCCCTCAGTCTTGTAGCAGTAGTTTTGAGGTAGTCAGTCCCTCAGTCTTGTAGCAGTAGTTTTGAGGTAGTCAGTCCCTCAGTCTTGTAGCAGTAGTTTTGAGGTAGTCAGTCCCTCAGTCTTGTAGCAGTAGTTTTGAGGTAGTCAGTCCCTCAGTCTTGCAGTAGTTTTTGAGAATACACTATATTATATATATAATATGCACTATGTTATATAATATACACAGTGTATATACACTGAGAGGAGTATATCTCAGTGTATATATACACAAGTATTCTTGACTGGTGGTGTACAGGTGACCTGCAGCCTCAGTGACCCTCGTGTAGTAGATATACTTGAAACCCCATTAACCAACCCTCGTGTAGTAGTCTTGAAACCCCATTAACCAACCCCCGTGTAGTAGACAGTCTTGAAACCCCATTAAACAACCCCCGTGTAGTAGACAGTCTTGAAACCCCATTAACCAACCCTCGTGTAGTAGTCTTGAAACCCCATTAACCAACCCTCGTGTAGTAGTCTTGAAACCCCATTAACCAACCCTCGTGTAGTAGTCTTGAAACCCCATTAACCAACCCTCGTGTAGTAGTCTTGAAACCCCATTAACCAGCCCTCGTGTAGTAGTCTTGAAAACCCATTAACCAACCCTCGTGTAGTAGTCTTGAAACCCCATTAACCAACCCCCGTGTAGTAGACAGTCTTGAAACCCCATTAACCAACCCTCGTGTAGTAGATAGTCTTGAAACCCCATTAACCAACCCCCGTGTAGTAGACAGTCTTGAAGCCCCATTAACCAACCCCCGTGTAGTAGATAGTCTTGAAGCCCCATTAACCAACCCACGTGTAGTAGATAGTCTTGAAACCCCATTAACCAACCCTCGTGTAGTAGATAGTCTTGAAACCCCATTGAACCAACCCCCGTGTAGTAGACAGTCTTGAAACCCCATTAACCAACCCACGTGTAGTAGATAGTCTTGAAACCCCATTAACCAACCCTCGTGTAGTAGATAGTCTTGAAACCCCATTAACCAACCCTCGTGTAGTAGTCTTGAATCCCCATTAACCAACCCTCGTGTAGTAGATAGTCTTGAAACGCCATTAACCAACCCTCGTGTAGCAGATAGTCTTGAAACCCCATTAACCTTCGTGTTAACATAATTCAGTTAGGTTCGTTAACATTTCGTACAGCAGATTTTTGGTTAAATTGGTTAAAATTGGTTAAATTAAGATTCCCAGGACAACCTTGACACGGTCAACCAGGATAATAACTAAATTTACGAGAGTAGCACCGGTAGTACCAGTGGTAGCACCGGTAGTACCAGTAGTAGCACCGGTAGTACCAGTAGTAGCACCGGTAGTACCAGTGGTAGCACCGGTAGTACCAGTAGTAGCACTGGTAGCACCAGTAGTAGCACCGGTAGTACCAGTAGTAGCACCGGTAGTACCAGTGGTAGCACCGGTAGTACCAGTAGTAGCACCGGTAGTACCAGTGGTAGCACCGGTAGTACCAGTAGTAGCACCGGTAGTACCAGTGGTAGCACCGGTAGTACCAGTGGTAGCACCGGTAGTACCAGTAGTAGCACCGGTAGTACCAGTGGTAGCACCGGTAGTACCAGTAGTAGCACCGGTAGTACCAGTGGTAGCACCGGTAGTACCAGTGGTAGCACCGGTAGTACCAGTAGTAGCACCGGTAGTACCAGTGGTAGCACCGGTAGTACCAGTAGTAGCACCGGTAGTACCAGTGGTAGCACCGGTAGTACCAGTGGTAGCACCGGTAGTACCAGTGGTAGCACCGGTAGTACCAGTGGTAGCACCGGTAGTACCAGTAGTAGCACTGGTAGTACCAGTGGTAGCACCGGTAGTACCAGTGGTAGCACCGGTAGTACCAGTGGTAGCACCGGTAGTACCAGTAGTAGCACCGGTAGTACCAGTGGTAGCACCGGTAGTACCAGTAGTAGCACCGGTAGTACCAGTAGTAGCACTGGTAGTACCAGTAGTAGCACCGTAGTACCAGTAGTAGCACCGGTAGTACCAGTGGTAGCACCGGTAGTACCAGTAGTAGCACTGGTAGCACCAGTAGTAGCACCGGTAGTACCAGTAGTAGCACCGGTAGTACCAGTAGTAGCACCGGTAGTACCAGTAGTAGCACCGGTAGTACCAGTAGTAGCACTGGTAGTACCAGTAGTAGCACCGGTAGTACCAGTAGTAGCACCGGTAGTACCAGTGGTAGCACCGGTAGTACCAGTAGTAGCACTGGTAGCACCAGTAGTAGCACCGGTAGTACCAGTAGTAGCATCGGTAGTACCAGTAGTAGCACCGGTAGTACCAGTAGTAGCACCGGTAGTACCAGTGGTAGCACCGGTAGTACCAGTAGTAGCACTGGTAGCACCAGTAGTAGCACCGGTAGTACCAGTAGTAGCACCGGTAGTACCAGTAGTAGCACCGGTAGTACCAGTGGTAGCACCGGTAGCACCAGTAGTAGCACTGGTAGCACCAGTAGCAGCACTGGTAGCACCAGTAGCAGCACTGGTAGCACCAGTAGCAGCACTGGTAGCACCAGTAGTAGCACCGGTAGCACCAGTAGCAGCACCGGTAGCACCAGTAGCAGCACCAGGTAGCACCAGTAGCAGTGGTAGCACCAGTAGCACTGGTAGCACCAGTAGCAGCACTGGTAGCACCACTAGCACTGGTAGCACCGGTAGCACCAGTAGCAGCACCGGTAGCACCAGTAGTAGCACTGGTAGCACCAGTAGTAGCACCAGGTAGCACCGGTAGTAGCACCGGTAGTATCAGTAGTAGCGCCAGGTAGTACCAGTAGTAGCACCGGTAGTACCAGTAGTAGCAACAGTAGTACCAGTAGTAGCACCGGTAGTACCAGTAGTAGCACTGGTAGTAACAGTAGTAGCACCCGTAGTACCAGTAGTAGCACCGGTAGTACCAGTAGTAGCACCGGTAGTACCAGTAGTAGCACCGGTAGTACCAGTAGTAGCACCGGTAGTACCAGTAGTAGCATCGGTAGTACCAGTAGTAGCACCGATAGTACCAGTAGTAGCAGTGGTAGTACCAGTAGTAGCACTGGTAGTACTAGTAGTAGCACCTGTAGTACCAGTAGTAGCACCGGTAGTACCAGTGGTAGCACCGGTAGTACCAGTAGTAGCACCGGTAGTACCAGTAGTAGCACCGGTAGTACCAGTAGTAGCATCGGTAGTACCAGTAGTAGCACCGATAGTACCAGTAGTAGCAGTGGTAGTACCAGTAGTAGCACTGGTAGTACTAGTAGTAGCACCTGTAGTACCAGTAGTAACACCGGTAGTACCAGTGGTAGCACCGGTAGTACCAGTAGTAGCACTGGTAGCACCAGTAGTAGCACCGGTAGTACCAGTAGTAGCACCGGTAGTACCAGTAGTAGCACCGGTAGTACCAGTAGTAGCACTGGTAGTACCAGTAGTAGCACCGGTAGTACCAGTAGTAGCACCGGTAGTACCAGTGGTAGCACCGGTAGTACCAGTAGTAGCACTGGTAGCACCAGTAGTAGCACCGGGAGTACCAGTAGTAGCACGGTAGTACCAGTAGTAGCACCGGTAGTACCAGTAGTAGCACCGGTAGTACCAGTGGTAGCACCGGTAGTACCAGTAGTAGCACTGGTAGCACCAGTAGTAGCACCGGTAGTACCAGTAGTAGCACCGGTAGTACCAGTAGTAGCACCGGTAGTACCAGTGGTAGCACCGGTAGCAAACCAGTAGTAGCACTGGTAGCACCAGTAGCAGCACTGGTAGCACCAGTAGCAGCACTGGTAGCACCAGTAGCAGCACTGGTAGCACCAGTAGTAGCACCGGTAGCACCAGTAGCAGCACCGGTAGCACCAGTAGCAGCACCAGGTAGCACCAGTAGCAGTGGTAGCACCAGTAGCACTGGTAGCACCAGTAGCAGCACTGGTAGCACCACTAGCACTGGTAGCACCGGTAGCACCAGTAGCAGCACCGGTAGCACCAGTAGTAGCACTGGTAGCACCAGTAGTAGCACCAGGTAGCACCGGTAGTAGCACCGGTAGTATCAGTAGTAGCGCCAGGTAGTACCAGTAGTAGCACCGGTAGTACCAGTAGTAGCAACAGTAGTACCAGTAGTAGCACCGGTAGTACCAGTAGTAGCACTGGTAGTACCAGTAGTAGCACCGGTAGTACCAGTAGTAGCACCGGTAGTACCAGTAGTAGCACCGGTAGTACCAGTAGTAGCACCGGTAGTACCAGTAGTAGCATCGGTAGTACCAGTAGTAGCACCGATAGTACCAGTAGTAGCAGTGGTAGTACCAGTAGTAGCACTGGTAGTACTAGTAGTAGCACCTGTAGTACCAGTAGTAACACCGGTAGTACCAGTGGTAGCACTGGTAGCACCAGTAGCACTGGTAGCACCAGTAGTAGCACCGGTAGCACCAGTAGTAGCACCGGTATCACTAGCACTGGTAGTACCAGTAGTACCAGGTAGCACCAGTAGTAGCACTGGTAGCACCAGTAGTAGCACCAGGTAGCACCGGTAGTAGCACCGGTAGTATCAGTAGTAGCACCAGGTAGTACCAGTAGTAGCACTGGTAGTACCAGTAGTAGCACCAGGTAGCACCGGTAATACCAGTAGTAGCACCTGGTAGCACGTGTAATACCAGTAGTAGCACGGTAGCACCAGAGTAGCACCGTACAGTTAACCAGTAGAAGCACCGGTAGTACCAGTAGTAGCACCAGGTAGCACCAGCAGTAGCACTGGTAGCACAAGTAATAGCACTGGTGGCACTAGTAGTATCGGTAGTACCAGTAGTAACACTGGTAGCACCAGTAGTAGCACCAGGTAGCACCAGTAGCACCGGTAGTACCAGTAGTAGCACTGGTAGCACCAGTAGTAGCACCGGTAGTACCAGTAGCACCAGGTAGCACCAGTAGTAGCACTGGTAGCACCAGTAGTAGCATCAGGTAGCACCAGTAGTTGCATCAGGTAGCACCAGTACCTGCAGCACCGGTAGCACCAGCAGTAGCACCGGTAGCACCAGCAGTAGCACCAGTACCTGCAGCACCGGTAGCACCAGTAGTAGCTCCAGTAGTAGCACCAGCAGCACCAGTACCTGCAGCACCGGTAGCACCAGTAGTAGCACCAGTACCTGCAGCATCGGTAGCACCAGTAGTAGCACCGGTAGCACTAGTAGCACCGGTAGCACCATTACATGCAGCACAGGTAGCACCAGTAGTAGCACCGGTAGCAACAGTAGTAGCACCAGCAGCACCTGTAGCACCAGTAGTAGCACCGGTAGCACCAGTAGTAGCACCAGTAGCACCAGTACCTGCAGCACTGGTAGCACCAGTAGTAGCACCGGTAGCACCAGTAGTAGCACCAGTAGCACCAGTACCTGCAGCACTGATAGCACCAGTAGTAGCACCGGTAGCACCAGTACCTTCAGCACCGGTAGCACCAGTAGTAGCAGCAGCAGTACGGGTGCTTCCTAACATACCTGAAGCTGACAAAGTACTTCCTGGAGTCCATGTGGCTGAAAAAGTATTTCCTAACATCCCTGAGATCTAACATTACTACCAGAATGGAAGCCAGCGACATGGCTTTCTTTGAGCCCTGAAACACAACAGTCTATTAGTACGAGTTTCTTGTACATTATCCTTCAGTACTTTGCTCTCTCTCTGTCTGTCTGTCTCTCTCTCTCTGTCTGTCTCTCTCTCTCTCTCTCTCTCTCTCTCTCTCTCTCTCTCACTCGGTCACCCCTCTCTTGTTCCCGTCACCCCCTATTATCTCCCCCGCTCTCTCCCTCCCATTTGTTCCGATTCTCCTTTTCTCTTGTTTCCTCCTTCTATCTTCCTCTCTTATTCACCCCCTCTCTGTCGTTGTTTGTCTCTCTCCCAATTATTCACCACCCTCCCAATCGTTCTCTCCCTCTCTCTTATTCACCCCCTGTGTGTCGTTTCTCTCCCTCCCTCCGTCTCTCCCTCTCAACAAACAGTGACGGGGGTAGATCATGTAGCAGTGAGAGGGCAGCGGAGGTTCCACTAATTAATGGAGGCGCCTAACTAACTCCAATTGTTGGCCGCTTTGACTTGACCAAAAGTCACTTGAATATGTAACAGCGTGTGTGTGTGTGTGTGTGTGTGTGTGTGTGTGTGTGTGTGTGTGTGTGTGTGTGTGTGTGTGTGTGTGTGTGTGTCTGTTGTGTGTGTGTGTGTGTGTGTGTGTGTGTGTGTGTGTGTGTGTGTGTGTGTGTGTGTTGTGTGTGTGTGTGTGTGTGTGTGTTGTTTGTGTGTGTGTTTTGCTGTGTCTGTGTATGTGCGTGTGTGTGTGTGTGTGTGTGTGTGTGTGTGTGTGTGTGTGTGTGTGTGTGTGTGTGTGTGTGTGTGTGTGTGTGTGCGCGTGTGTGTGTATGTGTGTGTGTGTGTATGTGTGTGTGTGTGTGTGTGTGTGTGTGTGTGTGTGTGTGTGTGTGTGTGTGTGCATGTGCATGTCTGCTGTGTCTGTGTTGTGTGTTTTGTATTTGTATGTATATACACACACACTCATCCCCCCCCACACCCAACACACACACACATACTTGATACGTCAAAGGCCACTAGTGGGGCCAGACATCTCTCCGTGGGTTCTTAGAGAGGGAGCAGAGATGCTGTGTGTGCCACTAACAAAAATCTTCAACACATCCATTGAAACTGGGCAGCTACCTGTGGTATATAAGATGCATACTTTGCATACTATACACGTCAGTGTATAGTATGCTGTTTTTGGTGTATGTGAACGACATAACGGAAGGGATAGACTCAGAAGTGTCCTTGTTTGCAGATGATGTGAAGTTAATGAGAAGAATCAAATCGGACGAGGATCAGGCAGGACTACAAAGAGACCTGGACAGGCTACAAGCCTGGTCCAGCAACTGGCTCCTTGAGTTTAACACTGCCAAATGCAAAGTCATAAAGATTGGGGAAGGGCAAAGAAGACCGCAGACACAATATAGTTTAGATGGCCAAAGACTGCAAACCTCACTCAAGGAAAAAGATCTGGGGGTGAGTATAACACCGAGCATATCTCCTGAGGCGCATATCAATCAGATAACTGCTGCAGCATACGGGCGCCTGGCAAACCTAAGAATAGCGTTCCGATACCTCAGTAAGGAATCGTTTCAGACTCTGTACACCGTGTACGTCAGGCCCATACTGGAGTACGCAGCACCAGTTTGGAATCCACACCTGGTTAAGCAACAAGACTAGCTCCAGAGGTAAGAGGATTGTCCTACAAAGAAAGGTTAAGAGAAATCGGCCTGACGACATTGGAAGACAGGAGAGTCGGGGGAGACATGATAACGACATATAAAATACTGCGTGGAATTGACAAGGTGGACAGAGACAGGATGTTTCAGAGATTGGAAGCTGAAGACTCAGATGAATCACAGGGATGTTAGGAAGCATTTCTTCAGCCACAGAGTTGTCAGGAAGTGGAATAGTGTGGCATGAGATATAGTGGAGGCAGGAACCATACATAGCTTTAAGACCAGGTATAATAAAGCTCATGGATCAGGGATAGAGTGGACTTAATACCAATCAGTGAAGAGACGGGCCCAGGAGCAATGAATCGACCCCTGCAACCACAAATAGGCGAGTACAAATAGGTGAGTATACAAACACACACACACACACACACACACACACACACACACACACACACACACACACACACACAGCAGGTGTAGCCGCCAGCTACAACACCCAAAACAGTCAGGAATACTTTCCTTAAAAAAAAAACCATACCACGGGCGGGGATAGAACCCACGATCAGAGAGTCTCAAAACTCCAAATCGCGGGTTCTATCCCTGCCCGTGGTATGGTTTGTTTGCAATCGTGTCATTACGATTTCGTAAGTCATACTTTCCTTACTCAACACAGCAAAAACACACGAGTGAGAAATTCCAATATTCTTCCCACTAACGTAATTCATGTCAGATACATGACAATATAAATGTTAGTCATGTCACGCAACTCTTCCCTCTCAGACATGATCAGTCATGTCACGCAACTCTTCCCTCTCAGACATGATCAGTCATGTCACGCAACTCGTCCCTCTCAGACATGATCAGTCATGTGACGCAACTCGTCCCTCTCAGACATGATCAGTCATGTGACGCAACTCGTCCCTCTCAGACATGATCAGTCATGTGACGCAACTCGTCCCTCTCAGACATGATCAGTCATGTGACGCAACTCTTCCCTCTCAGACATGATCAGTAAGTGTCTCCATGCACTCTCTAGCATGCCAGGAAGTGCTTGCAACAAGTGCAGAGAGTGTTTTAAAACAAGGTAAGATAGATCAGCACTAGCAAAAGTGCTTTCACGTGAGTGCACTTGAGCACACGAGAAAGTGCTTCCACAGAAGTGGCTTAGACAAGACTGGGTCAGGTAGCACTGCCG
>NC_069492.1:16738085-16750585 GCF_026875155.1 Cherax quadricarinatus | reverse complement strand
TACCACTGCTGGTACTACTACTGCTAGTACTACAACTAGTACCACTGCTGGTACTACTACTAGTACCACTGCTGGTACTACTACTGCTAGTACTACAACTAGTACCACTGCTGGTACTACTACTGCTAGTACTCTAGCACTCTATTATTACTACTAATTCTACTATTTGTACTCTTCCTTCTCCTCTTCCTCTCCCTTCTCTTCCTTCTCCTCTTCCTCTCCCTTCTCCTACTCCTCCTCTTCCTCTCCCTTCTCTTCCTTCTCCTCTTCCTCTCCCTTCTCCTACTCCTCCTCTTCCTCTCCCTTCTCTTCTTCCTCCTCCTCCTCCTCCTCCTCCTCCAATACGTCTTAAAGTTCCAAAAAATCTCGTCCAAAAAAAGTTATTTTTCTCTAACTTTGGAAGCGAGAAAACCTGTTAACTTATTTATTAAAGCTATCTCACATTTGCTCACATTATATTCACAAAGCATTAGCAACTATTTTTAATTGAGTTATAAGAGAGAGAGAGAGAGAGAGAGAGAGAGAGAGAGAGAGAGAGAGAGAGAGAGAGAGAGAGAGAGAGAGATTTCAGGATTAACATGCGTACATGCGTCTATTCTCCGCACAGTCAAAAACAGTCACAGTCACAAACACAGTCAAAAACAGTCACAGTCACACAGTCAAAAACAGTCACAGTCACACAGTCAAAAACAGTCACAGTCACACAGTCAAAAACAGTCACAGTCACAGAGTCAAAAACAGTCACAGTCACACAGTCAAAAACAGCCACAGTCACACAGTCAAAAACAGTCACAGTCACACAGTCAAAAACAGTCACAGTCACACAGTCAAAAACAGTCACAGTCACAAACACAGTCAAAAACAGCCACAGTCACACAGTCAAAAACAGTCACAGTCACTAACACAGTCAAAAACAGTCACAGTCACAAACATAATCAAAAACAGTCACAATCACACAGTCAAAAACAGTCACAAACACAGTCAAAGCAGTCACAGTCACAAACACAGTCACAAACAGTCACAGCCACAAACACAGTCACAAACAGTCACAGTCACAAACACAGTCACAGTCACAGTCACAAACACAGTCACAGTCACAGTCACAAACAGTCACAGTCACAAACACAGTCACAAAGTCACAGTCACAAACACAGTCTCAGTCACAGTCACAAACACAGTCACAGTCACAAACACAGTCACAAACAGTCACAGTCACAAACACAGTCTCAGTCACAGTCACAAACACAGTCACAGTCACAAACACAGTCTCAAACAGTCACAGTTACAGTCACAGTCACAAACACAGTCTCAAACAGTCACAGTCACAAACACAGTCTCAAACAGTCACAAACACAGTCACAAACACAGTCTCAGTCACAGTTACAGTCACAAACAGTCACAAACACAGTCTCAAACAGTCACAGTCACAAACACAGTCACAAACACAGTCTCAAACAGTCACAGTTACAGTCACAGTCACAATCACAAACACAGTCACAGTCACACAGTCTCAAACAGTCACAGTCACAAACACAGTCACAAACACAGTCTCAAACAGTCACAGTTACAGTCACAAACAGTCACAAACACAGTCTCAAACAGTCACAGTCACAGTCACAAACACAGTCACACAGTCACAAACACAGTCACAGTCACAAACACAGTCTCAAACAGTCACAGTCACAAACACAGTCACAAACACAGTCTCAAACAGTCACAGTTACAGTCACAAACAGTCACAAACACAGTCTCAAACAGTCACAGTCACAGTCACAAACACAGTCACACAGTCACAAACACAGTCACAGTCACACAGTCACAAACACAGTCTCAAACAGTCACAGTCACAAACACAGTCACAGTCACAGTCACAAACACAGTCACAAACACAGTCACAAACACAGTCACAGTCACAGTCACACAGTCACAAACACAGTCACAGTCACAGTCACAAACACAGTCACAGTCACAGTCACAAACACAGTCACAAACAGTCACAGTCACAAACACAGTCACAAACAGTCACAGTCACAAACACAGTCACAGTCACAAACACAGTCACAAACACAGTCACAGTCACAAACACAGTCACAAACACAGTCACAGTCACAAACACAGTCACAAACAGTCACAGTCACAAACACAGTCACAAACAGTCACAGTCACAAACAGTCACAAACACAGTCACAGTCACACAGTCACAAACACAGTCACAGTCACAAACAGTCACAAACTATCAGTTCGAAAATAATAAAATAATAATAAAATAATAATAATAATAATAATAATAATAATAATAATAATAACAATAATAATAATAATAATAATAATAATTACAATAATAATAATAATAATAATAATAATAATAATTACAATAATAATAATAATAATATAATAATAATAATAATAATAATAATAAAAAATAATAATAATTACAATAATAATAATAATAATAATAATAATAATAATAATAATAATAATAATAACAACAATAATAATAACAATAATAATAATAATAATAATAATAATAATAATAACAATAATAATAATAATAATAATAATAATAATAATAATTTAACAGGTGTATTTCTGTTATAAATTAACAAATGTTAACAGACAATGAACCGGTTTATTTGATACCTGTTTACTGGTGCCGTTAATCAGGTAGACAACAGGTCATAACAGTCCTAATAACGCCCATCTGTTTTCCTCCCCCGTTAACGGTAATTAGGAATTCTAATTAAAACAGCATTTAGAATACAACGGAAATAAATTCCTGTTTAATACGTGTAATGATGTACCTGAGACCGGTTTAGAGACCAGGTCTGAGACCGGTTTAAAGACCACGTCGAGACCAGTTTAGAGACCACGTCTGAGATCAGGCATATCTGGTGGTTGGCTGGTCACCTAGGCTGTTATTGCTGGCAGCTTGCTTGTCTTGTAGCCATCATAGTCTGGTCCAGGACCACTATCAGCAACAACCTGTGGTTGACCAGACAAGCCTGGCCCAGGACCACCACCAGTAGTAACAACCTGGTCGAACAGACAAGCACCAGAGAAGTCAGGTCCAGGACCACCAGACAAGCCTGGTCCAGGACCACCAGACAAGCCTGGTTCAGGACCACCAGACAAGCCTGGTCCAGGACCACAAGACAAGCCTGGTCCAGGACCACCAGACAAGCCTGGTCCAGGGCCACCAGACAAGCCTGGTCCAGGACCACCAGACAAGCCTGGTCCTGGACCACCAGACAAGCATGGTCCAGGGCTACCAGACAAGCCTGGTCCAGAACCACCACCAGTAGTAACAACCTGGTTAAACAGACAAGCACCAGACAAGTCCTGTCAAGGACCACCAGACAAGCCTGGTCCAGGACCACAAGACAAGCCTGGTCCAGGACCACCAGAAAACCCTGGTCCAGGACCACCAGACAAGCTTGGTCCAGGACCACCAGACAAGCCTGGTCCATAACCACCAGACAAGCCTGGTCCATAACCACCAGACAAGCCTGGTCCTGGACCACCAGACAAGCCTGGTCCAGTACCACCAGACAAGCCTGGTCCAGGACCACCAGACAAGCCTGGTCCAGGACCACCAGACAAGCCTGGTCCAGGACCACCAGACAAGCCTGGTCCAGGACCACCAGACAAGCCTGGTCCAGGACCACCAGACAAGCCTGGTCCAGGACCACCAGACAAGCCTGGTCCAGGACCACCAGTCAAGCCTGGTCCAGGACCACCAGACAAGCCTGGTCCAGGACCACCAGACAAGCCTGGTCCAGGACTACCAGACAAGCCTGGTCCATGACCACCAGACAAGCCTGGTCCAGGACCACCAGACAACCCTGGTCCAGGACCACCAGACAAGCCTGGTCCAGGACTACCAGACAAGCCTGGTCCAGGACCACCAGACAAGCCTGGTCCAGGACCACCAGACAAGCCTGGTCCAGGACTACCAGACAAGCCTGGTCCAGGACCACCAGACAAGCCTGGTCCAGGACCACCAGACAAGCCTGGTCCATGACCACCAGACAAGCCTGGTCCATGACCACCAGACAAGCCTGGTCCATGACCACCAGACAAGCCTGGTCCAGGACCACCAGACAAGCCTGGTCCAGGACCACCAGACAAGCCTGGTCCAGGACCACCAGACAAGCCTGGTCCAGGACCACCAGACAAGCCTGGTCCATGACCACCAGACAAGCCTGGTCCATGACCACCAGACAAGCCTGGTCCATGACCACCAGACAAGCCTGGTCCATGACCACCAGACAAGCCTGGTCCAGGACCACCAGACAAGCCTGGTCCATGACCACCAGACAAGCCTGGTCCAGGACCACCAGACAAGCCTGGTCCAGGACCACCAGACAAGCCTGGTCCAGGACCACCAGACAAGCCTGGTCCATGACCACCAGACAAGCCTGGTCCATGACCACCAGACAAGCCTGGTCCAGGACCACCAGACAAGCCTGGTTCAGGACCACCAGACAAGCCTGGTCCATGACCACCAGACAAGCCTGGTCCATGACCACCAGACAAGCCTGGTCCAGGACCACCAGACAAGCCTGGTCCAGGACCACCAGACAAGCCTGGTCCATGACCACCAGACAAGCCTGGTCCATGACCACCAGACAAGCCTGGTCCATGACCACCAGACAAGCCTGGTCCATGACCACCAGACAAGCCTGGTCCATGACCACCAGACAAGCCTGGTCCAGGACCACCAGACAAGCCTGGTCCAGGACCACCAGACAAGCCTGGTCCAGGACTACCAGACAAGCCTGGTCCAGGACCACCAGACAAGCCTGGTCCAGGACCAGACAAGCCTGGTCCAGGACCACCAGACAAGCCTGGTCCAGGACCACCAGACAAGCCTGGTCCAGGACCACCAGACAAGCCTGGTCCAGGACCACCAGACAAGCCTGGTCCATGACCACCAGACAAGCCTGGTCCATGACCACCAGACAAGCCTGGTCCAGGACCACCAGACAAGCCTGGTCCAGGACCACCAGACAAGCCTGGTCCATGACCACCAGACAAGCCTGGTCCAGGACCACCAGACAAGCCTGGTCCAGGACCACCAGACAAGCCTGGTCCATGACCACCAGACAAGCCTGGTCCATGACCACCAGACAAGCCTGGTCCAGGACCACCAGACAAGCCTGGTCCAGGACCACCAGACAAGCCTGGTCCATGACCACCAGACAAGCCTGGTCCATGACCACCAGACAAGCCTGGTCCATGACCACCAGACAAGCCTGGTCCATGACCACCAGACAAGCCTGGTCCATGACCACCAGACAAGCCTGGTCCATGACCACCAGACAAGCCTGGTCCAGGACCACCAGACAAGCCTGGTCCAGGACTACCAGACAAGCCTGGTCCAGGACCACCAGACAAGCCTGGTCCAGGACCAGACAAGCCTGGTCCAGGACCACCAGACAAGCCTGGTCCAGGACCACCAGACAAGCCTGGTCCAGGACCACCAGACAAGCCTGGTCCAGGACTACCAGACAAGCCTGGTCCATGACCACCAGACAAGCCTGGTCCAGGACTACCAGACAAGCCTGGTCCAGGACCACCAGACAAGCCTGGTCCAGGACCACCAGACAAGCCTGGTCCAGGACCACCAGAGAAGCCTGGTCCAGGACCACCTAAAAATTAATTTCCCACTAAGAATCTTTTAACAAATGTTAAACAAGTCTTGGTAATTTTGGGCAGTAATTAACTGCCGTCACTAACAAAATATTATAACTAACAAGGGCACTAACTATGGTCAAAATATATTTGTATATTGTTAATATATGGTAATATGTGAGCGAAATGTTAGCAGGTGTTGCATGTGTCTACTTGTAGTATTGCTACTAGGAGTGTAGCAGTGTGCTAGCTCTCTCTACACAGTATTACTACTAGGAGTGTAGCAGTGTGCTAGCTCTCACTCTACACACAGTATTACTACTAGGAGTGTAGCAGTGTGCTAGCTCTCACTCTACACACAGTATTACTACTAGGAGTGTAGCAGTGTGCTAGCTCTCACTCTACACACAGTATTACTACTAGGAGTGTAGCAGTGTGCTAGCTCTCACTCTACACACAGTATTACTACTAGGAGTGTAGCAGTGTGCTAGCTCTCACTCTACACACAGTATTACTAGTAGGAGTGTAGCAGTGTGCTAGCTCTCACTCTACACACAGTATTACTACTAGGAGTGTAGCAGTGAGCTAGCTCTCACTCTACACACAGTATTACTAGTAGGAGTGTAGCAGTGTGCTAGCTCTCACTCTACACACAGTATTACTACTAGGAGTGTAGCAGTGTGCTAGCTCTCACTCTACACACAGTATTACTAGTAGGAGTGTAGCAGTGTGCTAGCTCTCACTCTACACACAGTATTACTAGTAGGAGTGTAGCAGTGTGCTAGCTCTCACTCTACACACAGTATTACTAGTAGGAGTGTAGCAGTGTGCTAGCTCTCACTCTACACACAGTATTACTACTAGGAGTGTAGCAGTGAGCTAGCTCTCACTCTACACACAGTATTACTAGTAGGAGTGTAGCAGTGTGCTAGCTCTCACTCTACACACTGTATTACTACTAGGAGTGTAGCAGTGTGCTAGCTCTCACTCTACACACAGTATTACTAGTAGGAGTGTACCAGTGTGCTAGCTCTCTCTACACACAGTATTACTACTAGGAGAGTAGCAGTGTGCTAGCTCTCACTCTACACACAGTATTACTACTAGGAGTGTAGCAGTGTGCTAGCTCTCACTCTACACACAGTATTGCTACTAGGAGTGTAGCAGTGTGCTAGCTCTCACTCTACACACAGTATTACTACTAGGAGTGTACCAGTGTGCTAGCTCTCTCTACACACAGTATTACTACTAGGAGTGTAGCAGTGTGCTAGCTCTCACTCTACACACAGTATTGCTACTAGGAGTGTAGCAGTGTGCTAGCTCTCTCTACACACAGTATTACTACTAGGAGTGTAGCAGTGTGCTAGCTCTCACTCTACACACAGTATTACTACTAGGAGTGTAGCAGTGGGCTAGCTCTCACTCTACACACAGTATTGCTACTAGGAGTGTAGCAGTGTGCTAGCTCTCACTCTACACACAGTATTACTACTAGGAGTGTAGCAGTGTGCTAGCTCTCTCTACACACAGTATTGCTACTAGGAGTGTAGCAGTGTGCTAGCTCTCACTCTTCACACAGTATTACTACTAGGAGTGTAGCAGTGTGCTAGCTCTCTCTACACACTGTATTACTACTAGGAGTGTAGCAGTGTGCTAGCTCTCACTCTACACACAGTATTGCTACTAGGAGTGTAGCAGTGTGCTAGCTCTCACTCTACACACAGTATTACTACTAGGAGTGTAGCAGTGTGCTAGCTCTCACTCTACACACAGTATTACTACTAGGAGTGTAGCAGTGTGCTAGCTCTCACTCTACACACAGTATTGCTACTAGGAGTGTAGCAGTGTGCTAGCTCTCTCTACACACAGTATTACTACTAGGAGTGTAGCAGTGTGCTAGCTCTCACTCTACACACAGTATTGCTACTAGGAGTGTAGCAGTGTGCTAGCTCTCTACACACAGTATTACTACTAGGAGTGTAGCAGTGTGCTAGCTCTCTACACACAGTATTACTACTAGGAGTGTAGCAGTGTGCTAGCTCTCTCTACACACAGTATTACTACTAGGAGTGTAGCAGTGTGCTAGCTCTCTCTACACACAGTATTACTACTAGGAGTGTAGCAGTGTGCTAGCTCTCACTCTACACACAGTATTACTACTAGGAGTGTAGCAGTATGCTAGCTCTCACTCTACACACAGTATTACTACTAGGAGTGTAGCAGTGTGCTAGCTCTCACTCTACACACAGTATTACTAGTAGGAGTGTAGCAGTGTGCTAGCTCTCACTCTACACACAGTATTACTAGTAGGAGTGTAGCAGTATGCTAGCTCTCACTCTACACACAGTATTACTACTAGGAGTGTAGCAGTGTGCTAGCTCTCACTCTACACACTGTATTACTACTAGGAGTGTAGCAGTGTGCTAGCTCTCACTCTACACACTGTATTACTACTAGGAGTGTAGCAGTGTGCTAGCTCTCACTCTACACACAGTATTGCTACTAGGAGTGTAGCAGTGTGCTAGCTCTCTACACACAGTATTACTACTAGGAGTGTAGCAGTGTGCTAGCTCTCTACACACAGTATTACTACTAGGAGTGTAGCAGTGTGCTAGCTCTCTCTACACACAGTATTACTACTAGGAGTGTAACAGTGTGCTAGCTCTCTCTACACACAGTATTACTACTAGGAGTGTAGCAGTGTGCTAGCTCTCACTCTACACACAGTATTACTCGTAGGAGTGTAGCAGTATGCTAGCTCTCACTCTACACACAGTATTACTACTAGGAGTGTAGCAGTGTGCTAGCTCTCACTCTACACACAGTATTACTAGTAGGAGTGTAGCAGTGTGCTAGCTCTCACTCTACACACAGTATTACTAGTAGGAGTGTAGCAGTATGCTAGCTCTCACTCTACACACAGTATTACTACTAGGAGTGTAGCAGTGTGCTAGCTCTCACTCTACACACAGTATTGCTACTAGGAGTGTAGCAGTGTGCTAGCTCTCACTCTACACACAGTATTACTACTAGGAGTGTAGCAGTGTGCTAGCTCTCTCTACACACAGTATTGCTACTAGGAGTGTAGCAGTGTGCTAGCTCTCACTCTACACACAGTATTGCTACTAGGAGTGTAGCAGTGTGCTAGCTCTCACTCTACACACAGTATTGCTACTAGGAGTGTAGCAGTGTGCTAGCTCTCACTCTACACACAGTATTACTACTAGGAGTGTAGCATTGTGCTAGCTCTCTCTACACACAGTATTGCTACTAGGAGTGTAGCAGTGTGCTAGCTCTCACTCTACACACAGTATTGCTACTAGGAGTGTAGCAGTGTGCTAGCTCTCACTCTACACACAGTATTACTACTAGGAGTGTAGCAGTGTGCTAGCTCTCTACACACAGTATTACTACTAGGAGTGTAGCAGTGGGCTAGCTCTCACTCTACACACAGTATTACTACTAGGAGTGTAGCAGTGTGCTAGCTCTCACTCTACACACAGTATTACTACTAGGAGTGTAGCAGTGTGCTAGCTCTCACTCTACACACAGTATTACTACTATGAGTGTAGCAGTGTGCTAGCTCTCACTCTACACACAGTATTACTACTAGGAGTGTAGCAGTGTGCTAGCTCTCACTCTACACACGTATTACTACTAGGAGTGTACCAGTGTGCTAGCTCTCACTCTACACACAGTATTACTACTAGGAGTGTAGCAGTGTGCTAGCTCTCACTCTACACACAGTATTACTACTAGGAGTGTAGCAGTGTGCTAGCTCTCACTCTACACACAGTATTACTACTAGGAGTGTAGCAGTGTGCTAGCTCTCACTCTACACACAGTATTACTACTAGGAGTGTAGCAGTGTGCTAGCTCTCACTCTACACACAGTATTACTACTAGGAGTGTACCAGTGTGCTAGCTCTCACTCTACACACAGTATTACTACTAGGAGTGTAGCAGTGTGCTAGCTCTCACTCTACACACAGTATTACTACTAGGAGTGTAGCTGTGTGCTAGCTCTCACTCTACACACAGTATTACTACTAGGAGTGTAGCAGTGTGCTAGCTCTCACTCTACACACAGTATTACTACTAGGAGTGTAGCAGTGTGCTAGCTCTCACTCTACACGCAGTATTACTACTAGGAGTGTAGCAGTGTGCTAGCTCTCACTCTACACACAGTATTACTACTAGGAGTGTAGCAGTGTGCTAGCTCTCACTCTACACGCAGTATTACTACTAGGAGTGTAGCAGTGTGCTAGCTCTCACTCTACACACAGTATTACTACTAGGAGTGTAGCAGTGGGCTAGCTCTCTCTACACACAGTATTACTACTAGGAGTGTAGAAGTGTGCTAGCTCTCACTCTACACACAGTATTACTACTAGGAGTGTAGCAGTGTGCTAGGTCTCACTCTACAAGCAGTATTACTACTAGGAGTGTAGCAGTGTGCTAGCTCTCACTCTACACACAGTATTACTACTAGGAGTGTAGCATTGTGCTAGCTCTCTCTACACACAGTATTACTACTAGGAGTGTACCAGTGTGCTAGCTCTCACTCTACACACAGTATTACTACTAGGAGTGTAGCAGTGTGCTAGCTCTCTCTACACAGTATTACTACTAGGAGTGTAGCAGTGGGCTAGCTCTCACTCTACACACAGTATTACTACTAGGAGTGTACCAGTGGGCTAGCTCTCTCTACACACAGTATTACTACTAGGAGTGTAGCAGTGTGCTAGCTCTCACTCTACACACAGTATTACTACTAGGAGTGTAGCAGTGTGCTAGCTCTCACTCTACACACAGTATTACTACTAGGAGTGTAGCAGTGGGCTAGCTCTCACTCTACACACAGTATTACTACTAGGAGTGTAGCAGTGGGCTAGCTCTCACTCTACACACAGTATTACTACTAGGAGTGTACCAGTGTGCTAGCTCTCACTCTACACACAGTATTACTACTAGGAGTGTAGCAGTGTGCTAGCTCTCACTCTACACACAGTATTACTACTAGGAGTGTAGCATTGTGCTAGCTCTCTCTACACACAGTATTACTACTAGGAGTGTAGCAGTGTGCTAGCTCTCACTCTACACACAGTATTACTACTAGGAGTGTAGCAGTGTGCTTGCTCTCACTCTACACACAGTATTACTACTAGGAGTGTAGCATTGTGCTAGCTCTCTCTACACACAGTATTACTACTAGGAGTGTACCAGTGTGCTAGCTCTCACTCTACACACAGTATTACTACTAGGAGTGTAGCAGTGGGCTAGCTCTCACTCTACACACAGTATTACTACTAGGAGTGTACCAGTGTGCTAGCTCTCTACACACAGTATTACTACTAGGAGTGTACCAGTGTGCTAGCTCTCACTCTACACAGTATTACTACTAGGAGTGTAGCAGTGTGCTAGCTCTCACTCTACACACAAGTATTACTACTAGGAGTGTAGCAGTGTGCTAGCTCTCACTCTACACACAGTATTACTACTAGGAGTGTAGCAGTGTGCTAGCTCTCACTCTACACACAGTATTACTACTAGGAGTGTAGCAGTGTGCTAGCTCTCACTCTACACACAGTATTACTACTAGGAGTGTAGCAGTGTGCTAGCTCTCACTCTACACACAGTATTACTAGGAGTGTAGCAGTGTGCTAGCTCTCACTCTACACACAGTATTACTACTAGGAGTGTAGCAGTGTGCTAGTTCTCCCCTCTACACACAGTATTACTACTAGGAGTGTAGCAGTGTGCTAGCTCTCACTCTACACACAGTATTACTACTAGGAGTGTAGCAGTGTGCTAGCTCTCACTCTACACACAGTATTACTACTAGGAGTGTAGCATTGTGCTAGCTCTCTCTACACACAGTATTACTACTAGGAGTGTACCAGTGTGCTAGCTCTCACTCTACACACAGTATTACTACTAGGAGTGTAGCAGTGGGCTAGCTCTCACTCTACACAGTATTACTACTAGGAGTGTACCAGTGTGCTAGCTCTCTACACACAGTATTACTACTAGGAGTGTACCAGTGGGCTAGCTCTCACTCTACACAGTATTACTACTAGGAGTGTAGCAGTGTGCTAGCTCTCTCTACACACAGTATTACTACTAGGAGTGTAGCAGTGTGCTAGCTCTCACTCTACACAGTATTACTACTAGGAGTGTAGCAGTGTGCTAGCTCTCACTCTACACACAGTATTACTACTAGGAGTGTAGCAGTGTGCTAGCTCTCACTCTACACACAGTATTACTACTAGGAGTGTAGCAGTGTGCTAGCTCTCACTCTACACACAGTATTACTACTAGGAGTGTAGCAGTGGGCTAGCTCTCTCTACACACAGTATTACTACTAGGAGTGTAGCAGTGTGCTAGCTCTCACTCTACACACAGTATTACTACTAGGAGTGTAGCAGTGTGCTAGCTCTCACTCTACACACAGTATTACTACTAGTAGTGTAGCAGTGTGCTAGCTCTCACTCTACACACAGTATTGCTACTAGGAGTGTAGCAGTGTGCTAGCTCTCACTCTACACACAGTATTACTACTAGGAGTGTAGCAGTGTGCTAGCTCTCACTCTACACACAGTATTACTACTAGGAGTGTAGCAGTGTGCTAGCTCTCACTCTACACACAGTATTACTACTAGTAGTGTAGCAGTGTGCTAGCTCTCTCTCTACACACAGTATTGCTACTAGGAGTGTAGCAGTGTGCTAGCTCTCACTCTACACACAGTATTACTACTAGGAGTGTAGCAGTGTGCTAGCTCTCACTCTACACACAGTATTACTACTAGGAGTGTAGCAGTGAGCTAGCTCTCACTCTACACACAGTATTACTACTAGGAGTGTAG
>NC_069492.1:16710585-16728085 GCF_026875155.1 Cherax quadricarinatus | reverse complement strand
TGTGTGTGTGTGTGTGTGTGTTTTAGGTGTACTCGCCTATCTGTACTCCCCTATTTGCGGTTGCAAGGGTCGATTCATAGCTCCTGGCCTCGCCTCTTCACTGGTCGCTACTAGGTCCTCTCCTTGCTCCATGAGCTTTATCATACCTCGTCTTAAAACTATGTATGGTTCCTGCCTCCACTACATCACTTGCCAGACTATTCTACTTCCTGACTACTCTATGACTGAAGAAATACTTCCTAACATCCCTTTGATTCATCTGAGTCTTCAACTTCCAACTGTGACACCTTGTGTCTGTGTCCCATCTCTGGAACATCCCGTCTTTGTCCACCTTGTCTATTCCGCGCAGTATTTTATATGTCATTATCATGTCTCCCCTGACCCTCCTGTCCTCCAGTGTCGTCAGGCCGATTTCCCTCAACCTTTCTTCGTAGGACAATCCCCGTAGCTCTGGGACTAGTCTTGTTACAAACCTTTGCACTTTCTGTAATTTCTTGACGTGCTTGACCAGGTGTGGGTTCAAAACTGGTGCTGCGTACTCCAGTATGGGCCTTACGTACACAGTGTACAGTGTCTTGAACGATTCCTTACTGTTTCGGAACGCTGTTCCCAGGTTTGCCAGGCGCTCATATGATGCAGCAAATATCTGATTTATGTGCGCCTCGGGAGATATGCTCGGTGTTATACTCACCCCAAGATCGCTTTCCTCGAGCGAGGTTTGCAGTCTTTGTCCACCTAGACTATACTCTTTGCCGTTCCCCGATCTTCATGACTTTGCATTTGGCAGGGTTAAACTCAAGGAGCCAGTTGCTGGACCAGGCTTGTAGCCTGTCCAGGTCTCTTTGTAGTCCTGCCTGATCCTCGTCCGATTTAATTCTCCTCATTAACTTCACATCATCTGCGAACAAGGACACTTCTCTTCCATCATGTCATTCACATATACTAAGAACAGCACTGGTCCCAGGACTGACCCCTGTGGAACCCCGGTCGTCACAGGCGCCCACTGTGATACCATGTCACGTACTATGACTCGTTATTGCCTCCCTGTCAGGTGTTCTCTGATCCACTGCAGTGCCCTTTCTGTTATACGTGCCTGATCCTCTAGCTTTTGCACTAATCTCTTGTGAGGAACTGTTTCGTAGGCCTTCCTGTAGTTCAAGAAAATGCCCTCTATCCACCTCTCTCTCTCGTGTCTTACTTCCGTTACCTTGTCATAAAACTCCAGTAGGCTTGTGACACAGGATTTTCCTTCCATGAATCCGTTCTGGTTGTGGTTAATCTTGTTCTGTTCCAGGTGCTCCACCACTCTCCTCCTGATAATCTTCTCCATGACTTTGCATACTATACACGTCAGTGACACAGGTCTGTAGTTTAGTGCCTCGTTTCTGTCTCCTTTCTTAAAGATGGGAACTACATTTGCCGTCTTCCATACCTCAGGTAATTGCCCAGTTTCAAGGTATGTATTGAAGATTGTGGTTAGTGGCACACTGTGTGTGTGTGTGTGTGTGTGTGTGTGTGTGTGTGTGTGTGTGTGTGTGTGTGTGTGTGTGTGTGTGTGTGCGTGTGTGTGTGTGTGTAGTGCCGATTATTAAAGGCACTTGTCAAAAGACACTTCGGCATGCTGGTGTGACCCCAGCTTACCTGGAGTTTACCTGGAGAGAGTTCCGGGGTCAACGCCCCCGCGGCCCGGTCTGTGACCAGGCCTCCAGCTGGAGTGAGAGTGAGAGAGAGAGAGAGAGAGAGAGAGAGAGAGAGAGAGAGAGAGAGAGAGAGAGAGCCATTAAAGAGGGAACAGGTAAGTTGAGGGGAAGTGGCAAGGGAGAGAAGAAACGAGGGAAGAGGGGAGGGACAAGAATAATCCTGACGAGTGTGAGGAAGGGGATGATAAAGGGGAAAATAGCAGTTAATCACAAGGGGAGATTCAGGAATAGGGAAGGGGTAACCGGGGAGAGGGGACGTGGGGTTGCCCAGAAGGGAGTGGGAGAGGCAGGGGAGAGGGGGAAAAGAACACTCAGCAGAGGGGAAGTATAGTACCAGATCAACGTTATTTGAGGGAATCATCTGGGCGAGGGGACGCATCCAGAACGTGAGGGGGAAGTATCTAGTGTCAGAGGGGAAATATCCAATGTGAGGGGGACGCATCCAGAACGTGAGGGGGAAGTATCTAGTGTCAGAGGGGAAATATCCAATGTGAGGGGGACGCATCCAGAACGTGAGGGGGAAGTATCTAGTGTCAGAGGGAAATATCCAATGTGAGGGGGACGCATCCAGAACGTGAGGGGGAAGTATCTAGTGTCAGAGGGGAAATATCCAATGTGAGGGGGACGCATCCAGAACGTGAGGGGGAAGTATCTAGTGTCAGAGGGGAAATATCCAATGTGAGGGGACGCATCCAGAACGTGAGGGGGAAGTATCTAGTGTCAGAGGGGAAATATCCAATGTGAGGGGGACGCATCCAGAACGTGAGGGGGAAGTATCTAGTGTCAGAGGGGAAATATCCAATGTGAGGGGGACGCATCCAGAACGTGAGGGGGAAGTATCTAGTGTCAGAGGGGAAATATCCAATGTGAGGGGGACGCATCCAGAACGTGAGGGGGAAGTATCTAGTGTCAGAGGGGAAATATCCAATGTGAGGGGGACGCATCCAGAACGTGAGGGGGAAGTATCTAGTGTCAGAGGGGAAATATCCAATGTGAGGGGGACGCATCCAGAACGTGAGGGGGAAGTATCTAGTGTCAGAGGGGAAATATCCAATGTGAGGGGGAAGTATCCAGTACGTGAGGGGGAAGTGTCTAATGTGACGGGAAGTACCCAGTACGTGAGGGGAAGTATCTAGTGTGACGGGAAGTATCCAGTGTGTGAGGGGAAGTATCTAGTGTGACGGGAAGTATCCAGTGTGTGAGGGGAAGTATCTAATGTGACGGGAAGTACCCAGTACGTGAGGGGAAGTATCTAGTGTGACGGGAAGTATCCAGTGTGTGAGGGGAAGTATCTAGTGTGACGGGAAGTATCCAGTGTGTGAGGGGAAGTATCCAGTGTGTGAGGGGAAGTATCTAGTGTGACGGGAAGTATCCAGTGTGTGAGGGGAAGTATCTAGTGTGACGGGAAGTATCCAGTGTGTGAGGGGAAGTATCTAGTGTGACGGGAAGTATCCAGTGTGTGAGGGGAAGTATCTAGTGTGACGGGAAGTATCCAGTGTCAGAGGGGAAGAATCCAGTGTGAGGGGGCAAGTATCTAGTGAGGGTAAGTATCCAATGTGATAGTGAGGGGAAGTATCCAGTGTGTGAGGGGAAGTATCCAGTGTGTGAGGGGAAGTATCCAGTGTGTGAGGGAAGTATCCAGTGTGTGAGGGGAAGTATCCAGTGTGTGAGGGGAAGTATCCAGTGTGTGAGGGGAAGTATCCAGTGTGTGAGGGGAAGTATCCAGTGTGTGAGGGGAAGTATCCGGTGTGTGAGGGGAAGTATCCAGTGTGTGAGGGGAAGTATCCAGTGTGTGAGGGAAGTATCCAGTGTGTGAGGGGAAGTATCCAGTGTGTGTGAGGGGAAGTATCCAGTGTGTGAGGGGAAGTATCCAGTGTGTGAGGGGAAGTATCCAGCGTGTGAGGGGAAGTATCCAGTGTGTGAGGGGAAGTATCCAGCGTGTGAGGGGAAGTATCCAGTGTGTGAGGGGAAGTATCCAGTGTGTGAGGGGAAGTATCCAGTGTGTGAGGGAAGTATCCAGTGTGTGAGGGGAAGTATCCAGTGTGTGAGGGGAAGTATCCAGTGTGTGAGGGGAAGTATCCAGTGTGTGAGGGGAAGTATCCAGTGTGTGAGGGGAAGTATCCAGCGTGTGAGGGGAAGTATCCAGTGTGTGAGGGGAAGTATCCAGTGTGTGAGGGGAAGTATCCAGTGTGTGAGGGGAAGTATCCAGTGTGTGAGGGGAAGTATCCAGTGTGTGAGGGGAAGTATCCAGTGTGTGAGGGGAAGTATCCAGTGTGTGAGGGGAAGTATCCAGTGTGTGAGGGGAAGTATCCAGTGTGTGAGGGGAAGTATCCAGTGTGTGAGGGGAAGTATCCAGCGTGTGAGGGGAAGTATCCAGTGTGTGAGGGGAAGTATCAGTGTGTGAGGGGAAGTATCCAGTGTGTGAGGGGAAGTATCCAGTGTGTGAGGGAAGTATCCAGTGTGTGAGGGGAAGTATCCAGTGTGTTGAGGGGAAGTTATCCAGTGTGTAAGGGGAAGTATCCAGCGTTTGAGGGGAAGTATCCAGTGTGTGAGGGGAAGTATCCATCCTGAAAGAGGGGAAACATCCTCACAGAATAAAAGTCATGAACGAGGGGAACCACTTGGAGAGTGAACATCAGATGGAATAAAAATATTGAACATTGTGGAGGTCTATAGTGGAGGCCTGTAGTGGTAGCCTGTAGTGGAGGCCTGTAATGGAGGCCTGTAGTGGTGGCCTGTAGTGGCGGCCTGTAGTGGTGGCCTGTAGTGGTGGCCTGTAGTGGAGGCCTGTAGTGGAGGCCTGTAGTGGAGGCCTGTAGTGGTGGCCTGTAGTGGCGGCCTGTAGTGGTGGCCTGTAGTGGAGGCCTGTAGTGGTGGCCTGTAGTGGTGGCCTGTAGTGGTAGCCTGTAGTGGTGGCCTGTAGTGGTGGCCTGTAGTGGTGGCCTGTAGTGGTGGCCTGTAGTGGTAGCCTGTAGTGGTGGCCTGTAGTGGTGGCCTGTAGTGGTAGCCTGTAGTGGAGGCCTGTAATGGAGGCCTGTAGTGGTGGCCTGTAGTGGTGGCCTGTAGTGGTGGCCTGTAGTGGTGGCCTGTAGTGGTGGCCTGTAGTGGAGGCCTGTAGTGGAGGCCTGTAGTGGAGGCCTGTAGTGGTGGCCTGTAGTGGAGGCCTGTAGTGGTGGCCTGTAGTGGAGGCCTGTAGTGGAGGCCTGTAGTGGTGGCCTGTAGTGGTGGCCTGTAGTGGTGGCCTGTAGTGGAGGCCTGTAGTGGTGGCCTGGAGTGGTGGCCTGTAGTGGAGGCCTGTAGTGGTGGCCTTTAGTGGTGGCCTGTAGTGGAGGCCTGTAGTGGAGGCCTTTAGTGGTGGCCTGTAGTGGAGGCCTGTAGTGGTGGTCTGTAGTGGACGCCTGTAGTGGTGGCCTATGGTGGGGCCTATAGTGGAGGCCTGTAGTGGAGGCCTAGAGTAGAGGCCTATAGTGGTGGCCTATAGTAGAGGCCTATAGTGGAGGCCTATAGTGGTGGCCTATAGTGGTGGTCTATAGTGGAGACCTATAGTGGTGGCCTGTAGTGGAGGCCTGTAGTGGAGGCCTGTAGTGGAGGCCTGTAGTGGTGGCCTGTAGTGGAGCCCTATAGTGGTGGCCTATAGTGGTGGCCTACAGTGGTGGCCTATAGTGGAGGCCTATAGTGGTGGCCTGTAGTGGAGGCATATAGTATTGGCCTGTAGTGGAGGCTTATAGTGGAGGCCTATAGTGGAGGCTTATAGTGGTGGCCTGTAGTGGAGGCCTATAGTGGTGGCCTACAGTGGCCTGTAGTGGAGGCCTGTAGTGGCCTGTAGTGGAGGCCTATAGTGGAGGCCTAGAGTGGAGGCCGATAGTGGCATGTAGTGGAGGCCTATATTGGCCTGTACTGGAGGCCTATAGTGGAGGCCTATAGTGGAGGCCTATAGTGGAGGCCTGTAGTGGAGGCCTATAGTGGAGGCTTGTAGTGAAGGCCTATAGTGGAGGCCTATAGTGGCCTGTAGTGGCCTATAGTGGCCTGTAGTGGTGGCCTATAGTGGAGGCCTACAGTTGAAGCCTATAGTGGAAGCCTGTAGTGGAGGCGTATAGTGGAGGCCTATAGTGGAGGCCTATAGTGGAGGCCTGTAGTGGCCTATAGTGGAGGCCTATAGTGGAGGCCTATAGCGGAGGCCTATAGTGGAGGCCTTCAGTGGAAGCCTATAGTGGAAGCCTGTAGTGGAGGCCTATAGTGGAGGCCTATAGTGGAGGCCTATAGTGGAGGCCTATAGCGGAGGCCTATAGTGGAGGCCTACAGTGGAAGCCTATAGTGGAAGCCTGTAGTGGAGGCCTATAGTGCAGGCCTATAGTGGAGGCCTATAGTGGAGGCCTATAGTGGAGGAAAACTGACGAAGATAACAGAGGAAGAGGATAACAAGTGATAAACGGGGAAAATGAGGATACAGTCACATTAGCGTGAGTGAGATGACCGAGCGAGTCTTGAAGACCAGGACAGCAGTGTGTGGCCACCTGCAGTGTGTGGCCACCTGCAGTGTGTGGCCACCTGCAGTGTGTGGCACCTGCAGTGTGTGGCCACCTGCAGTGTGTGGCACCTGCAGTGTGTGGCACCTGCAGTGTGTGGCACCTGCAGTGTGTGGCACCTTCAGTGTGTGGCACCTGCAGTGTGTGTCACCTGCAGTGTGTGTGGCCACCTGCAGAGTGTGGCCACCTGTAGTGTGTGGCACCTGCAGTGTGTGGCCACCTGCAGTGTGTGGCACCTGCAGTGTGTGGCACCTGCAGTGTGTGGCACCTGCAGTGTGTGTGGCCACCTGCAGTGTGTGGCCACCTGCAGTGTGTGGCACCTGCAATGTGTGGCTACCTGCAGTGTGTGGCACCTGCAGTGTGTGGCACCTGCAGTGTGTGGCACCTGCAGTGTGTGTGGCCACCTGCAGTGTGTTCCACCTGCAGTGTGTGGCACCTGCAGTGTGTGTGGCCACCTGCAGTGTGTGGCACCTGCAGTGTGTGTGGCCACCTGCAGTGTGGGGAACCTGCAGTGTGTGGCCACCTGCAGTGTGGGGACACCTGCAGTGTGTGGCACCTGCAGTGTGTGGCCACCTGCAGTGTGTGGCACCTGCAGTGTGTGGCAACTGCAGAATGTGGCACCTGCAGTGTGTGGCACCTGCAGTGTGTGGCCACCTGCAGTGTGTGGCACCTGCAGTGTGTGGCACCTGCAGTGTGTGGCCACCTGCAGTGTGTGGCCACCTGCAGTGTTTGGCCACCTGCAGTGTATGGCCACCTGCAGTGTGGGGCCACCTGCAGTGTATGGCCACCTGCAGTGTGGGGCCACCTGCAGTGTGGGGCCACCTGCAGTGTGGGGCCACCTGCAGTGTGGGGCCACCTGCAGTGTGGGCCACCTGCAGTGTGGGGCCACCTGCAGTGTGGGGCCACCTGCAGTGTGGGGCCACCTGCAGTGTGGGGCCACCTGCAGTGTGGGGCCACCTGCAGTGTGGGGCCACCTGCAGTGTGGGGCCACCTGCAGTGTGGGGCCACCTGCAGTGTGGGGCCACCTGCAGTGTGGGGCTTTATAGTTTAAAGTCCCTGCTTTATCCTAAGCTTAAAAAATCAAAATATTTTGAGAGACAAACAGAGATAGAGACAGTGAGATAGAGTGAGACACAGGCAGAGTGAGACAGTCAGTGAGAGACAAAGAGGGGAAAGAGAAAGAGAGAGGGAAAGATTAAAGCTATTTTTGGCCAGCAGTTACGCAATTTTAGCAACTTAATATAGAGTCCCGCTGAGGTCTTAAAAACTTGTGCCATTGAGAACTCTCTCTTGTAGACTCTTTATCAAGAGCAAGAAGCCATGTCAAGACATTTAGGTGTATTGACAACAAGGAGAGGGAGAGAGAGAGAGAGAGAGAGAGAGAGAGAGAGAGAGAGAGAGAGAGAGAGAGAGAGAGAGAGAGAGAGAGAGAGAGAGAGAGAGAGAGAGAGAGAGAACGCTGGTAAGAGTTTCGAATAAGCTGAGGCAGGTAGCGACTCTTCGCTTCTAAATTAAGGTAGGAACTCTTAGTTCAACCTTGTGAAAATCCCTTGAGATTCAAGGAAGACAAGCACCGGTCCAAGGTTTTAATCCACAGCCTGGTTGGTCAGGTACTAATTTGTTTGGTGGCAGATCAGCCGGGCTGTCACGGATATGTGGGGCTGTTGCCACCAACAGCCTGGTGGACCAGGCAAGCACCAGACAAGCCTGGCCCCTGGTGTAACTCATCAAAGGTATAACAATGGCATGATAAACATCCCATTCCACTTTAAGAAAGATCTGAGGGTTAACATGACGCCAAATATATCACTGAAACACACAAAGCTTCACAACGTTATACGGGGCACATGTTAAACTGACCCTCGAGTATCCTGCCTCAGTTGTGCTAGACAGGTATACAATACCGACAAGATGAAAGTTAAGACACTTGTGGAACATCTGGGTATCTTTATTGTAGACGTTTCGCCATCCAGTGGCTTTATCAATACAAATTCTTGGACATAAGAAATCAGAAGAAGTATATACAAAAGATGAGGTAATCAGTCCCTCAGCCTTGGAGGTGGTGTTTACAGCACCGTGGTTGTAGAGGTTCTGAAGCACAGGTAAGGAGTCTGGCGCTTATATAGGTGTCAGTGAAGAGATACGTGTAGCAGACGAGGACATAGTCACTGGTAGGCGGGATTCTTACCTTTCATCTCGTCAGTATTGTATACCTGTCTTGCACAACTTATCAGGCACTGCAACATCATGGTATCTTGATTCAGAGGACATCTACATGACCTTCTCCACGACTTCTACAAGTAGCCCATCATTTTGGGAAGGACCTACTTCCACTGGGGAATCCCGCCTACCAGTGACTATGTCCTCGTCTGCTACACGTCTCTCTTCACTGACGCCTATATAAGCGCCAATCTCCTTACCCGTGCATCAGAATCTCTACAACCACGGTGTTGTAAACACCACCTCCAAGGCTGAGGGACTGATTACCTCATCTTTTGTATATACTTCTTCTGTTTTCTTATTATGTCCAAGAATCTGTATTGATAAAGCCACTGGATGGCGAAACGTCTACAATAAAGATACCCAGATGTTTCACAAGTGTCTTAACTTGCATCCTGCCTCAGTGTGGAGCTCCGCCCTCATAACTAACATACGCTGATTCTTCTCTATATAATTTTTTAAGATTTATAATTAATGTATCTACGTTTGTAATATCTTTCAGAGCTAAAATGGTTAGGTTTGTCTTGTGTAATTAAGGGATTTGTACCTATACATATACTGAGATTATAAGTGCTGTTGTCTGCGTATACAGGAGTAACAGTGTATGTCAGGATACGTGGTGGGTCATGGCAGCTGGTGTGTGTCAGCTGGTGTGTGTCAGCTGGTGTGTGTCAGCTGGTGTGTGTGTCAGCTGGTGTATGTCAGCTGGTGTGTGTCAGCTGGTGTATGTCAGCTGGTGTGTGTCAGCTGGTGTGTGTCAGCTGGTGTGTGTGTCAGCTGGTGTGTGTGTCAGCTGGTGTGTGTCAGCTGGTGTGTGTGTCAGCTGGTGTGTGTGTCAGCTGGTGTGTGTCAGCTGGTGTGTGTCAGCTGGTGTGTGTGTCAGCTGGTGTGTGTCAGCTGGTGTGTGTGTCAGCTGGTGTATGTCAGCTGGTGTGTGTGTCAGCTGGTGTATGTCAGCTGGGGTGTGTCAGCTGGTGTGTGTCAGCTGGTGTGTGTCAGCTGGTGTCAGCTGGTGTATGTCAGCTGGTGTGTGTCACCTGGTGTGTGTCACCTGGTGTATGTCAGCTGGTGTGTCAGCTGGTGTGTGTCAGCTGGTGTATGTCAGCTGGTGTATGGCAGCTGGTGTATGTCAGCTGGTGTATGTCAGCTGGTGTATGTCAGCTGGTGTATGTCAGCTGGTGTATGTCAGCTGGTGTATGTCAGCTGGTGTATGTCAGCTGGTGTATGTCAGCTGATGTGTGTCACCTGGTGTGTGTCACCTGGTGTGTGTCACCTGGTGTATGTCAGCTGGTGTATGTCAGCTGGTGTATGTCAGCTGGTGTCACCTGGTGTGTGTCACCTGGTGTATGTCAGCTGGTGTGTGTCAGCTGGTGTGTGTCACCTGGTGTGTGTCACCTGGTGTATGTCAGCTGGTGTATGTCAGCTGGTGTATGTCAGCTGGTGTATGTCAGCTGGTGTGTGTCACCTGGTGTGTGTCACCTGGTGTATGTCACCTGGTGTGTCAGCTGGTGTATGTCAGCTGGTGTGTGTCAGCTGGTGTATGTCACCTGGTGTATGTCAGCTGGTGTATGTCAGCTGGTGTATGTCAGCTGGTGTATGTCAGCTGGTGTATGTCAGCTGGTGTATGTCAGCTGGTGTATGTCACCTGGTGTATGTCAGCTGGCGTATGTCAGCTGGTGTATGTCAGCTGGTGTATGTCAGCTGGTGTATGTCAGCTGGTGTATGTCAGCTGGTGTATGTCAGCTGGTGTGTGTCTCCTGGTGTGTGTCACCTGGTGTGTGTCACCTGGTGTATGTCAGCTGGTGTATGTCAGCTGGTGTGTGTCACCTGGTGTGTGTCACCTGGTGTGTGTCACCTGGTGTATGTCAGCTGGTGTATGTCAGCTGGTGTATGTCAGCTGGTGTATGTCAGCTGGTGTATGTCAGCTGGTGTATGTCAGCTGGTGTGTGTCACATGGTGTATGTCAGCTGGTGTGTGTCAGCTGGTGTATGTCAGCTGGTGTGTGTCACCTGGTGTGTGTCACCTGGTGTGTGTCACCTGGTGTATGTCAGCTGGTGTATGTCAGCTGGTGTATGTCAGCTGGTGTATGTCAGCTGGTGTATGTCAGCTGGTGTGTGTCACCTGGTGTGTGTCAGCTGGTGTATGTCAGCTGGTGTATGTCAGCTGGTGTATGTCAGCTGGTGTGTGTCACCTGGTGTATGTCAGCTGGTGTATGTCAGCTGGTGTATGTCAGCTGGTGTATGTCAGCTGGTGTATGTCACCTGGTGTATGTCACCTGGTGTATGTCAGCTGGTGTATGTCAGCTGGTGTGTGTCACCTGGTGTATGTCAGCTGGTGTGTGTCACCTGGTGTATGTCAGCTGGTGTATGTCAGCTGGTGTATGTCAGCTGGTGTATGTCAGCTGGGGTGGACACAGTCTGGCTTGTTTTAATAACTTCGTAGTTAGAGCCCTTAACAAACGTAAAACCTGAACAAAGGAACACTGCATAAGGACTACTGGCCCATACTAGGCAGGTCCTTCACAAACCCAAACCCACTCTGCCCAACCCACTATCAGTGCTACCCTATAACCTCATACTGCACAAGACCCACTCAAATACGAGACTTGGACCTGCCTCGCACGGGCCAGTAGGCCTGCTGCAGTGCTACTTATGTTCTTAAATCCAACTTCCTCTCGCGAGTAAGTGGCAACAATCAGGTATCTTTAATCCGAAACGTTTCGCCTACACAGCAGGCTTCTTCAGTCGAGTACAGAGGAGGCAGCAGAAGCAGTGGAGATGTGAAGGTCTCGTTTCACACGCTGAGGTTTCGGGTTCGATTCCCGGCGGGGTGGAAACATTTCGACACCTGCTGTCCTGTTCACCTAGCATGTAGTTACCTGGGTGTTAGTGGGCCGGTGTGGGTGGCATCCTGGGGGACAAGAATGAGGACCAATAGAGTCCTCAATGACGCACTGCCTTTCTTGGGTTATCCTGGGTGGCTAACACTCCAGAGTTAAAAATCCGATGGACAAAGTCACACTAACAGAAAACAGTGAGGTAGCCAGTTAGTGTGACTTTGTAAATGATCCAAAACGGACCGAAACGTCGCGGTCAGCTTCTGTCTCATATGTGCGTGTTATTTGTGTATTGTAGACTGAGTCAACTGGTAATGTACCGGACCTCGGGGGCGCTGACCCCCGGCACACTAATATCTTAACCGATAGATACTCAGTGATCATCAGTTAGAGAGAGCTGTATACTGCTTAATTATTCTCTGTTGCCAGGCTGTCGCCAGCTGCTGCCAAGCTGTTGCCAGGCTGTTGCCAGCTGCTGCCAGGCTGTTGCCAGGCTGTTGCCAGGCTGTTGCCAGGCTGTTGCCAGGCTGTTGGCAGCTGTTGCCAGGCTGCTGCCCGCTGTTGCCAAGCTGTTGCCAGGCTGTTGCCAAGCTGTTGCCAGGCTGTTGCCAGGCTGTTGGCAGCTGTTGCCAGGCTGTTGGCAGCTGTTGCCAGGCTGCTGCCAGCTGTTGCCAAGCTGCTGCCAGCTGTTGCCAAGCTGTTGCCAGGCTGCTGCCAGCTGTTGCCAGGCTGCTGCCAGCTGTTGCCAGGCTGCTGCCAGCTGTTGCCAGGCTATCAGCTGTTGCCAGGCTGTTGCCAGCTATTTCCAGGCTGCTGCCAGCTGTTGCCAGGCTGTTGCCAGGCTGTTTGCAGGAGTGACAGTCTTACTTGATAAATTAAGACACTTGGGCAACAACTGGGTATATTTCCTTTGCAAACACTTCACCAAACACTTCCTCAGTCCAATACACAGAAGAATGTTTAAAGTAATCAGTCCTTACTAGTGGGTTTGGGTTTGAGAAGAACTTGCCTAGTATGAGCCAGTAGGCCTACTGCAGTGCTCCTCCTCTCTTATGTTTTAAAACTGAGATGAATGAGCTTAAACCAGGTTGATATAAGTAAACCTGTGAGTTGAAGAGGTTTAATGTCTTGTTACCAGACTAGTTCCAGTTCCAAGAGGCCTGAGACTATGTACCTAACAGCTCTGACACAGAGGGTCTGGAGAGACCCAAATGCGACACAGACGAGCCTCACAACACCAGAAAATTCTCTAATTTTAGTCCTGTGCAAAAAACTAATAAGTTTAAATAAGTAGCTGAAATTTAATATACGGTTTCAGGAGAAGGTATGAATAGGTCTAAAAATCCAGAGGTAATGCTAAATAAAATACCGTAAAACACACACACACACAAACACACACACCACACACAAACACACACACAAAAAACCACACCACACACACACACCCAAAGGGCAGACACTTATTGAAGCTTTAGACCCTAGTAGCAATTATCGCTTTTTATAACCCAGAATTACTGGCATGTATTAACAGTATCTCCCCGCATACCTCCCCCATACACACATACACACACACACATACACACACACATACACACACACACATACACACACACATACACATACATACACACATACACACACACATACACATACATACACACATACACACACACACTCTCACACACACACATACACACACATACACACACACACACATACACACACACACATATACACACACACCACACACATACACACACACACACACACACACATACACACACACACACACACACACACATACACACACAGACACAAACACACACACATACACACACACACACACACACACACACACACACACACACACACACAATAGCCGGACTCACACATACACTCCCCCTCTCCCCCACCGGCATCTCATCCTCCTTCCCCTGATCTCTCCCCTCCCTCTTTCACCCTCCCCCTCCCCACATATCCCTCCTTCCCCCTCTCCCTCTCCCACTCACCCACTTGCTTCTCCCTCCTTTCCACTCCTCTTCCACATACCCACAGTTCCTCCTCTACCCCCCCCCCCCCACACTCTGACATACACAATACTAACCTAACACACAGAATTACATACGTTTCCCACTCTGAGGCAATCAGGATAAAACAAAAATGGGTTGCCAGAGAGCAACAAGAAAAACCAAGGGACAGGAGGAGGAAGCTGCAAAGGAAGATTGGGCAGCAGAGCTCACAAAAAGGGAACATGAATGGGAAAAGAAACTAGAAGAACTTAGCATGAGAATGGAAGAGAGGATAGTAATGGAAAGCAGGAAGTGGGATGTGCAAGTCAAAGCAGCAGAGGCCAGGATACAGAGTTTAGAAGAGGAACTGAAAAATTTGAAACAGCCTAAAGAACTAAAGAACATTTTGGGATTGACAACAGAGACTGCTACCTCAGCCACAAATAAGGGGACTGTAGGGAAAGAAGGAGCAAAACTGCATGTAGAAGCTCAATCAGTGGAGACTGTAGTAAATGAAAGAGTTAAGCTATATGTGGAGGCCTTAACAGACCATAGCAGAGCCCAGGGAAAGCCGAGAAGGGAAAATGACAGGCCACTGACCCCAAGTACAGTAGCTAGTGAAACTGAAGAAAGGAAAGCTGCAATGGAGGAAACCAAATTGAATGAGGGGATACACAGGGATATGCAGTGGGAGAATGAAAGGGTGAGGTCAGTCTTTGTGTATGGGCTCCAGGAAGTTGAAGGGGAAACATATGAAGAAAGAAAACAAGGGGAAAAAAAAGCAATTGAAAGCATCATGAAAGCAATAGGAGAAGACGACATGACCCAGCTGGAAAATTTTCGGAGAATAGGGGGGTTTGGCACAGCGACAGTGACCTTCAAGGCAGAATCGACTCGGAACAGGATCCTGCAGGAGAAAGCACGATTAAGGGACATGCCGGCATACAGGAAGGTGTATCTCGACCGCAACAGAACACAAGAAGAAAGGCGGAAACTGAGAGAGATGGTACAAAGGCGAAAGGAGGAAAGAGAGGGGTTGGAGAAGACAGACAGGAGATCCCAGACACAGGAAGATCAAATACAGTCTCCCTCACAACTTCCTATAGAAGCCTCCCAACCAGGTCAACCCCAGTGCAACCAAACACTCTAAACCAAAACACCATGCCATATACAATGCCCCCACCCACTACTCTACAAACTCCACCCCCACAGCAACCACCCATAGTTCCTTACCAGGTCTCTCACTTCCCCAACCCCAATACACCTCCCAGACCACAGTCTTAGAAAAGAATTTGAAGGTGTGGTATACAAATGCAGATGGAATAACAAATAAGTATGAGGAGTGGCACGAAAGAATCAAGGAGACATCCCCAGACATAATAGCACTCACAGAAACAAAACTCACCAGAATAATAACAGATTCAATCTTTCCATCCGGATATCAAATCCTTAGGAAAGACAGAGGGAGGAGAGGGGGAGGAAGAGTTGCACTGCTCATTAAAAACCAGTGGGGTTTTGAGAAAATTGAAGGAATGGATGGCACGGGCGAAAGGGACTACTTAGGAGGAACAATCCAGACTGAGGGACATAAGGTGATAATTGCAGTAATGTACAACCCACCACAGAACTGCAGGAGGCCAAGAGAGGAATACGATGAGCGCAACAGAGCAATGGTCGACACACTAGCCGAGGTGGCCAGGAGAGCACACATGGGGGGAGCAAAGTTACTAGTTATGGGTGATTTCAATCACAAGGAGATTGACTGGGAAAATCTGGAGCCCCATGGGGGTCCCAAAACATGGAGAGCCAAGATGATGGATGTGGTACTGGAAAACCTCATGCATCAACATGTTAGAGACACTACCAGAGAGAGAGAGGATGAACCAGCTAGACTGGACCTTGTATTCACCTTGAGTTGTTCGGACATCGAGGAAATCATGTATGAAAGGCTCCTGGAAGCTAGTGATCATGTGGTTCTGTGCTTCGACTACATAGTTGAGCTCCAAGTGGAGAGAGTAGCAGGAATAGGGTGGGAAAAACCAAACTACAAAAGGGGGAACTACCCAGGCATGAGGAACTTCCTTCAAGACATTCATTGGGAGAGGGAACTGACAGGAAAACCAGTTGATAAATTAGACACATGTGCAACTCTTGGGTATCTTTATTGAGGAAACGTTTCGCCACACAGTGGCTTCATCAGTCCATACGTAGGAGAAACTTGAAGAACAGGAGAAGAATGAGGTAATCAGTCCCTCAACCTTGAGTCGATGTGTTCAGTCCATCAATCTTGAATAGAATACGGCATATCAGCGGAGAAGCAGCTTATAAACCGTATGGCAGGAGAGGTGCAGCAGTCATAGGTCGTGTCACCCAAGAGTTGCACATGTGTCTAATTTATCAACATGTCGGTTCTCTGAACCATTCATCTACAAAGGAAAACCAGTACAAGAAATGATGGACTACGTAGCAACAAAATGCAAGGAGGCAGAGGAGAGGTTTGTTCCCAAGGGAAACAGAAATAATGGGAAGAACAGAACGAGTCCTTGGTTCACCCAAAGGTGTAGGGAGGCAAAAACTAGGTGTACTAGAGAATGGAAAAGGTACAGAAGACAGAGAACTCAGGAAAATAAAGAAATCAGCCGAAGAGCCAGAAACGAATATGCACAGATAAGAAGGGAGGCTCAGCGACAATATGAAAATGACATAGCATCGAAAGTCAAGACTGACCCGAAGCTGTTGCACAGCCACATCAGGAGGAAAACAACAGTCAAGGACCAGGTAATCAGACTGAGGAAGGGTGATGGGGAATTCACAAGAAACGATCGGGAGGTATGTCAGGAGCTCAACACGAGATTTAAAGAAGTATTTACAGTGGAAACCAGTAAGACTCCAGGAAATCAGAACAGGGGGGCACACCAGCAAGTGCTGGATGAAATACATATAACCAAGGAGGAGGTGAAGAAGCTGCTGTGCGAACTTGACACCTCAAAGGCGGTGGGACCAGACATCTCTCCGTGGGTCCTTAAAGAGGGAGCAGAGATATTGTGTGTACCATTAACAAAGATCTTCAACACATCATTTGAAACTGGGCAACTCCCCGAGGTATGGAAGATGGCAAATGTAGTCCCAATTTTTAAAAAGGGAGACAGACATGAGGCACTAAACTACAGACCTGTATCACTAACGTGTATAGTATGCAAGGTCATGGAGAAGATCATCAGGAGGAGAGTGGTGGAGCACCTGGAAAGAAACAAGTGTATAATTGACAACCAGCACGGTTTCAGGGAAGGAAAATCCTGTGTCACAAACCTACTAGAGTTTTATGACAAGGTGACAGAAGTAAGACAAGAGAGAGAGGGGTGGATCGACTGCATTTTTTTGGACTGCAAGAAGGCTTTCGACACAGTTCCTCACAAGAGGTTACTGCAAAAGCTAGAGGATCAGGCACACATAACAGGAAAGGCACTGCAATGGATCAGAGAATATCTGACAGGGAGGCAACAACGAGTCATGGTACGTGACGAGGTGTCAGAGTGGGCGCCTGTGACAAGCTGTTCTTGGTATACGTGAACGACATAACGGAAGGGATAGACTCAGAAGTGTCCTTGTTTGCAGATGATGTGAAGTTAATGAGAAGAATCAAATCGGACGAGGATCAGGCAGGACTACAAAGAGACCTGGACAGGCTACAAGCCTGGTCCAGTAACTGGCTTCTTGAGTTTAACCCTGCCAAATGCAAAGTCATGAAGATTGGGGAAGGGCAAAGAAGACCGCAGACACAATATAGTTTAGATGGCCAAAGTCTGCAAACCTCACTCAAGGAAAAAGATCTGGGGGTGAGCATAACACCGAGCATATCTCCTGAGGCGCACATCAATCAGATAACTGCTGCAGCATACGGGCGCCTGGCAAACCTAAGAATAGCGTTCCGATACCTCAGTAAGGATTCGTTCAAGACTCTGTATACCATCTACGTCAGGCCCATACTGGAGTATGCAGCACCAGTTTGGAATCCACACCTAGTCAAGCACGTCAAGAAACTAGATAAGGTGCAAAGGTTTGCAACAAGACTAGTCCCAGAGCTACGAGGATTGTCCTACGAAGAAAGGTTGAGGGAAATCGGCCTGACGACACTGGAGGACAGGAGGGTCAGGGGAGACATGATAACGACATATATAATACTGCGCGGAATAGACAAGGTGGACAAAG
>NC_069492.1:16693085-16708085 GCF_026875155.1 Cherax quadricarinatus | reverse complement strand
GTGAGTGGCACTGTGCAGGGTGGCACTGTGCCAATCCATTCATGTGAATACCTCTGGCAAAGAGATATTCACATGAACGGACATTCCTGGATTTCCTGCTCTATTTCTGCAACATTGGAAGCTCCTGATGATGACTTCAACACGAAAGGCCTAGAGCTATCATTCAACTCTGTCATTACCACCAAACAAACAGTAACTTCAACCAGCTACCCACAATCCTACTTTCCACCCTCTTCTACTTCCCCTTTGTCTCCCTCTGCTCCCATTACCTCCCCTACCTCTTCTACCTCCCCTTTGTCTCCCTCTGCTCCCATTACCTCCCCTCCCTCTTCTACCTCCACTTTACCTCCCCCTGCTCCCCTTACCTCCCCTTTATCTCCCCCTGCTCCCCTTACCTCCCCTTTATCTTCCCCTGCTCCCCTTACCTCCCCTTTATCTTCCCCTGCTCCCCTTACCTCCCCTTTATCTCCCCCTGCTCCCCTTACCTCCCCTTTGTCTTCCCCTGCTCCCCTTACCTCCCCTTTATCTTCCCCTGCTCCCCTTACCTCCCCTTTATCTCCCCCTGCTCCCCTTACCTCCCCTTTACCTCCCCCTGCTCCCCTTACCTCCCCTTTATCTCTCCCTGCTCCCCTTACCTCCCCTTTACCTCCCCCTGCTCCCCTTACCTCCCCTTTACCTCCCCCTGCTCCCCTTACCTCCCCTTTACCTCCCCCTGCTCCCCTTACCTCCCCTTTATCTCCCCCTGCTCCCCTTACCTCCCCTTTACCTCCCCCTGCTCCCCTTACCTCCCCTTTATCTCCCTCTGAATTTCTTAATCGAAGTTAAGTTGTATTTTATTATTCTTAGTCACGGAGGACAGACCAGGCCTGACGACCTTGCACGGGGTCGTCATCTAGAGGTCGTGCTCTTCTATGCTAGAGGTCGTTCTGTTCTAAGCTAGAGGTCGTTCTGTTCTAGGCTAGAGGTCGTTCTGTTCTAGGCTAGAGATCGTTCTGTTCTAGGCTAGAGGTCGTTCTGTTCTAGGCTAGAGATCGTTCTGTTCTAGGCTAGAGGTCGTTCTGTTCTAGGCTAGAGATCGTTCTGTTCTAGGCTAGAGGTCGTTCTGTTCTAGGCTAGACTAGGGGTCGTTCTGTTCAAGGCTAGACTAGGGGTTGTTCTGTTCTAGGCTAGACTAGGGGTCGTTCTGTTCTAGGCTAGACTAGGGGTCGTTCTGTTCAAGGCTAGACTAGGGGTTGTTCTGTTCTAGGCTAGACTAGGGGTCATGTTCTAGGCTAGACTAGGGGTCGTTATGTTCTAGGCTAGACTAGGGGTCGTTCTGTTCTAGGCTAGACTAGAGGTCGTTATGTTCTAGGCTAGACTAGAGGTCATGTTCTAGGCTAGACTAGGGGTCGTTATGTTCTTGGCTAGACTAGGGGTCGTTATGTTCTAGGCTAGACTATGGGTCGTTATATTCTAGGCTAGACTAGGGGTCGTTATGTTCTAGGCTAGACTAGGGGTCGTTCTGTTCTAGGCTAGACTAGGGGTCGTTATGTTCTAGGCTAGACTAGGGGTCATGTTCTAGGCTAGACTAGGGGTCATGTTCTAGGCTAGACTAGGGGTCGTTGTGTTCTAGGCTAGACCAGGGGTCGTTCTGTTCTAGGCTAGACTAGGGGTCGTTCTGTTCTAGGCTAGACTAGGGGTCGTTATGTTCTAGGCTAGACTAGGGGTCGTTATGTTCTAGGCTAGACTAGGGGTCGTTCTGTTCTAGCTAGACTAGGGGTCGTTATGTTCTAGGCTAGACTAGGGGTCGTTTATGTTCTAGGCTAGACTAGGGTCTTCTGTTCTAGGCTAGACTGGGTCGTTATGTTCTAGGCTAGACTAGGGGTCGTTCTGTTCTAGCTAGACTAGGGGTCGTTATGTTCTAGGCTAGACTAGGGGTCGTTATGTTCTAGGCTAGACTAGGGGTCGTTATGTTCTAGGCTAGACTAGGGGTCGTTCTGTTCTAGGCTAGACTAGGGTTCGTTATGTTCTAGGCTAGACTAGGGGTCGTTATATTCAAGGCTAGACTAGGGGTCGTTATGTTCTAAGCTAGACTAGGGGTCCTTATGTTCTAGGCTAGAGGTCGTCCCGTTCTAGGCAAGACAAGAGGTCATTCTGTTCTAGGCTACACTAGAGGTCGTCCCGTTCTAGGGTTGAGGTCGTTCTGTTGTAGACTAGAAGTCGTCCCTTTCTAGGGTTGAAATCGTTCTGTTGCAGACTAGAGGTCGTCCCGTTCTAGGCTAGACAAGAGGTCGTTTCTTCTTGTTACGCAAGAGGCGTCGACGGCTTTTTCAGACACAGACAAACACACGCGCACGCACGCACACCCACACACACACACAAACACACACAAACGACATGTAAAATACTGCGTGGAATAGACAAGGTGGACAGAGACAGGATGTTCCAGAGATGGGACACAGCAACAAGGGGACACAGCAACAAGGGGACACAGCAACAAGGGGACACAGTAACAAGGGGACATAACAAGGGGACACAGTAACAAGGGGACATAACAACAAGAGGGACACAGTAACAAGGGGACATAACAACAAGGGGACACAGCAACAAGGGGACATAACAAGAGGACACAGTAACAAGGGGACCATAACAACGGGGACACAGTAACAAGGGACATAACAACAAGAGGACACAGTAACAAGGGGACATAACAACAAGGGACACAGCAACAAGGGGACATAACAACAAGGGGACACAGTAACAAGGGGACATAACAAGGGGACACAGTAACAAGGGGACATAACAACAAGGGGACACAGCAACAAGGGGACATAACAACAAGGGGACACAGTAACAAGGGGACATAAGGGGACACAGTAACAAGGGGACATAACAACAAGAGGACACAGTAACAAGGGGACATAACAAGGGGACACAGTAACAAGGGGACATACAAGGGGGACACAGTAACAAGGGGGACATAACAACAAGAGGACACAGTAACAAGGGGACATAACAACAAATGAGGACACAGTAACAAGGGGACATAACAACAAGGGACACAGTAACAAGGGGACATAACAACAAGAGGACACAGTAACAAGGGGACATAACAACAAGAGGACACAGTAACAAGGGGACATAACAACAAGAGGACACAGCAACAAGGGGACATAACAACAAGAGGACACAGTAACAAGGGGACATAACAACAAGGGGACACAGCAACAAGGGGACATAACAACAAGGGGACACAGTAACAAGGGGACATAACAAGGGGACACAGTAACAAGGGGACATAACAACAAGAGGACACAGTAACAAGGGGACATAACAACAAGGGGACACAGTAACAAGGGGACATAACAAGGGGACACAGTAACAAGGGGACATAACAAGAGGACACAGTAACAAGGGGACATAACAACAGGGGACACAGCAACAAGGGACATAACAACAAGGGGGACTACAGTAACAAGGGGAATATACAACAAGGGACACAGCAACAAGGGGGACATAACAACAAGGGGACACAGTAACAAGGGGACATAACAACAAGGGGACACAGCAACAAGGGAACACAACTGGAAGCTGAAGACTCATCTGAGTCAAATGGATGTTAGGAAGTATTTCTTCAGTCATAGAGTCGTCAGGAAGTGGAATAGTCTAGAAAGTGACGTAGTGGAGGCGGGAACCATACATGGTTTTAATTAAGACGAGATATGATAAAGCTCGTGGAGCAGGGGTAGGGAGGACCTAGTAGCGGTCAGTGAAGAGGCGGGGCCAGGAGCTGTGAATCGACACCTGCAACCACATATAGGCGAGTACACACAATCCCTAGCAAACACACACATTCTCACGCACCCACATACATAAACATTCTCACGCACCCACATACATAAACATTCTCACGCACGCACGTACATAAACACACGCATTCTCACGCACGGACACGGACACACTACATTAACATACACAGAAAATAGCTGTGTTTCTATACACAGTTTCACACTACTAATGGTTGTTTCTTTTTTCCACAGGTAAGTCTGAGAAGTGGCACAGCTGGGGTCACACCCACAACTGGGGTCACACCCACAACTGGGGTCGCACCCATAGGCATCACAACCACAGGTGGGAATCACACCCATAAACATCACAACCACAGGTGGGGGTCACACCCACAGGCATCACAACCACAGGTGGGGGTCACACCCACAGGCATCACAACCACAGGTGGGGGTCACATCCACAGGCATCACACCCACAAGCATCACAACCACAGGTGGGGGTCACACCCACAAGCATCACAACCACAGGTGGGGGTCACACCCACAGGCATCACAACCACAGGTGGGGGTCACACCCACAAGCATCACAACCACAGGTGGGGGTCACCCACAGGCATCACACCCACAAGCATCACAAGCACAGGTGGGGGTCACATCCACAGGCATCACAACCACAGGTGGGGGTCACACCCACAAGCATCACAACCACAGGTGGGGGTCACACCCACAAGCATCACAACCACAGGTGGGGGTCACACCCACAGGCATCACAACCACAGGTGGGGGTCACACCCACAAGCATCACAACCACAGGTGGGGGTCACACCCACAAGCATCACAACCACAGGTGGGGGTCACCCACAGGCATCACACCCACAAGCATCACAACCACAGGTGGGGGTCACACCCACAAGCATCACAACCACAGGTGGGGGTCACACCCACAGGCATCACAACCACAGGTGGGGGTCACACCCACAAGCATCACAACCACAGGTGGGGGTCACACCCACAAGCATCACAACCACAGGTGGGGGTCACCCACAGGCATCACACCCACAAGCATCACAACCACAGGTGGGGGTCACATCCACAGGCATCACACCCACAAGCATCACAACCACAGGTGGGGGTCACACCCACAAGCATCACAACCACAGGTGGGGGTCACCCACAGGCATCACAACCACAGGTGGGGGTCACACCCAGAAGAGCATCACAACCACAGGTGGGGTCACACCCACAGGCATCACAACCACAGGTGGGGGTCACACCCACAAGCATCACAACCACAGGTGGGGGTCACCCACAGGCATCACACCCACAAGCATCACAACCACAGGTGGGGGTCACATCCACAGGCATCACACCCACAAGCATCACAACCACAGGTGGGGGTCACACCCACAAGCATCAAAACCACAGGTGGGGGTCACCCACAGGCATCACACCCACAAGCATCACAACCACAGGTGGGGGTCACCCACAGGCATCACAACCACAGGTGGGGGTCACACCCACAAGCATCACAACCACAGGTGGGGGTCACACCCACAGGCATCACAACCACAGGTGGGGGTCACACCCACAAGCATCACAACCACAGGTGGGGGTCACCCACAGGCATCACAACCACAGGTGGGGGTCACACCCACAGGCATCACACCCACAGGTGGGGATCACACCCACAAGCATCACAACCACAGGTGGGGGTCACACCCACAGGCATCACAACCACAGGTGGGGGTCACACCCACAAGCATCACAACCACAGGTGGGGGTCACCCACAGGCATCACAACCACAGGTGGGGGTCACACCCACAGGCATCACAACCACAGGTGGGGGTCACACCCACAAGCATCACAACCACAGGTGGGGATCACACCCACAAGCATCACAACCACAGGTGGGGGTCACACCCACAAGCATCACAACCACAGGTGGGGGTCACCCACAGGTAAGTTCACCTGGTCGGGCGTCAGAAAACCATTGTCAAGTCACAACTGAGCGAGTAAAAAAAACAGAAAAGGCCAAATACAATGTTTTTTTCTGATGAACAGTGAAACAGTTACTGTGTAAACCAGGCATCCAGGGAAACCCCTAGTTGTTAACAGGCATCAGCGGAAACCCTAGTTTGTTCAACAGGCTCGCAGGGAAACCCACTAGTTTGTTAAACCAGGCATCCAGGGAACCCCTAGTTTGTTAACCCAGCATCAGGAATCCCCTAGTTGTAAACCAGGCATCCAGGGAATCCACTAGTTTTTAAACCAGCATCCCAGGAATCCCCTAGTTGTAAACAGGCTCCAGGGAAACCCCTAGTTTGTTAAACCAGGCATCCAGGGAAACCCCTAGTTTGTTAAACCAGGCATCCAGGGAAACCCCTAGTTTGTTAAACCAGGCATCCAGGGAATCCCTAGTTTGTTTTAACCATGCATCCAGGGAATTCCCTGTGTTAAACCAGGCATCCAGGGAAACCCCTAGTTTGTTAAACCAGGCATCCAGGGAAATCCCCTAGTTTGTTTAAACCAGGCATCAGGGAAACCCCTAGTTTGTTAAACCAGGCATGCAGGGAAACCCCTAGTTTGTTAAACCAGGCATCCAGGGAAACCCCTAGTTTGTTAAACCAGGCATCCAGGGAATCCCCTAGTTTGTTAAACCAGGCATCCAGGGAATCCCCTAGTTTGTTAAACCAGGCATCCAGGGAATCCCCTAGTTTGTTAAACCAGGCATCCAGGGAAACCCCTAGTTTGTTAAACCAGGCATCCAGGGAACCCCTAGTTTGTTAAACCAGGCATCCAGGGAATCCCCTAGTTTGTTAAACCAGGGATCCAGGGAAACCCCTAGTTTGTTAAACCAGGCATCCAGGGAAACCCCTAGTTTGTTAAACCAGGCATCCAGGGAAACCCTAGTTTGTTAAACCAGGCATCCAGGGAAACCCCTAGTTTGTTAAACCAGGCATCCAGGGAAACCCCTAGTTTGTTAAACCAGGCATCCAGGGAATCCCCTAGTTTGTTAAACCAGGCATCCAGGGAAACCCCTAATTTGTTAAACCAGGCATCCAGGGAAACCCCTAGTTTGTTAAACCAGGCATCCAGGGAAACCCCTAGTTTGTTTAAACCAGGCATCCAGGGAAACCCCTAGTTTGTTAAACCAGGCATCCAGGGAACCCCTAGTTTGTTAAACCAGGCATCCAGGGAAACCCCTAGTTTGTTAAACCAGGCATCCAGGGAAACCCCTAGTTTGTTAAACCAGGCATCCAGGGAAACCCCTAGTTTGTTAAACCAGGCATCCAGGGAAACCCCTAGTTTGTTAAACCAGGCATCCAGGGAATCCCCTAGTTTGTTAAACCAGGCATCCAGGGAAACCCCTAGTTTGTTAAACCAGGCATCCAGGGAAACCCCTGTTTGTTAAACCAGGCATCCAGGGAAACCCTAGTTTGTTAAACTCAGCATCCAGGGAAACCCCTAGTTTGTTAAACCAGGCATCCAGGGAAACCCCTAGTTTGTTAAACCAGGCATCCAGGGAAACCCCTAGTTTGTTAAACCAGGCATCCAGGGAAACCCCTAGTTTGTTAAATCAGGCATCCAGGGAATCCCCTAGTTTGTTAAACCAGGCATCCAGGGAATCCCCTAGTTTGTTAAACCAGGCATCCAGGGAAACCCCTAGTTTCTTAAACCAGGCATCCAGGGAAATCCCCAGTTTGTTAAACCAGGCATCCAGGGAAACCCCCAGTTTGTTAAACCAGGCATCCAGGGAAACCCCCAGTTTGTTAAACCAGGCATCAGGGGAAACCCCTAGTTTGTTAAACCAGGCATCCAGGGAAACCTCTAGTTTGTTAAACTAGGCATGCAGGGAAACCCCTAGTTTGTTAAACCATGCATCCAGGGAAACCCCTAGTTTGTTAAACCAGGCATCCAGGGAAACCCCTAGTTTGTTAAACCAGGCATCCAGGGAATCCCCTAGTTTGTTAAACAGGCATCCAGGGAACCCCTAGTTTTGTTAAACCAGGCATCCAGGGAAACCCCTAGTTTGTTAAACCAGGCATCCAGGGAAACCCCTAGTTTGTTAAACCAAGCATCCAGGGAAACCCCTAGTTTGTTAAACCAGGCATCCAGGGAAACCCCTAGTTTGTTAAACCAGGCATCCAGGGAAACCCCTAGTTTGTTAAACAGGCATCCAGGGAAACCCCTAGTTTGTTAAATCCAGGCATCCAGGGAATCCCTAGTTTGTTAAACAGGCATCAGGGAATCCCTAGTTTGTTAAACCAGGCATCCAGGGAAACCCCTAGTTTCTTAAACCAGGCATCCAGGGAAATCCCCAGTTTGTTAAACCAGGCATCAGGGAAACCCCCAGTTTGTTAAACCAGGCATCAGGGAAACCCCAGTTTGTTAAACCAGGCATCAGGGAAACCCTAGTTTGTTAAACCAGGCATCCAGGGAAACCTCTAGTTTGTTAAACTAGGCATGCAGGGAAACCCCTAGTTTGTTAAACCATGCATCCAGGGAAACCCCTAGTTTGTTAAACCAGGCATCCAGGGAAACCCCCAGTTTGTTAAACCAGGCATCCAGGGAAACCCCCAGTTTGTTAAACCAGGCATCCAGGGAAACCCCCAGTTTGTTAAACCAGGCATCCAGGGAAACCCAGCCACTAAAGGGACGCCAGTTAACCCACCCACTAAAGGGACCCCAGTTAACCCAGCCACTAAAGGGACCCCAGTTAACCCAGCCACTAAAGGGACCCCAGTTAACCCAGTCGCTAAAGGGACCCCAGTTAACCCAGCCACTAAAGGGACCCGTTAACCCAGCCACTAAAGGGACTCCAGTTAACCCAGCCACTAAAGGGACCCCAGTTAACCCAGCCACTAAAGGGACTCCAGTTAACCCAGCCACTAAAGGGACCCCAGTTAACCCAGCCAATAAAGGGACCCCCAGTTAGTTAACCCAGCCTCTACGGGGACCCCCCAGTTAGTTAACGCAGCCACTAAAGGGACCCCAGTTAACCCAGCCACTAAAGGGACCCCAGTTAACCCAAACATTAAAGGGACCTCAGTTAACCCAGACACTAAAGGGACCCCAGTTAACCCAGCCACTAAAGGGACTCCAGTTAACCCAGCTACTAAAGGGACCCCAGTTAACCCAGCCACTAAAGGGACCCCCAGTTAGTTAACCCAGCCTCTACGGGGACCCCCCAGTTAGTTAACGCAGCCACTAAAGGGACCCCAGTTAACCCAGCCACTAAAGGGACCCCAGTTAACCCAAACATTAAAGGGACCTCAGTTAACCCAGACACTAAAGGGACCCCAGTTAACCCAGCCACTAAAGGGACCCTAGTTAACCCAGACACTAAAGGGACCCCAGTTAACCCAGACACTAAAGAGACCCCAGTTAACCCAGACACTAAAGGGACCCCAGTTAACCCAGCCACTAAAGGGACCCCAGTTAACCCAGACACTAAAGGGACCCCAGTTAACCCAGACACTAAAGGGACCCCAGCTAACCCAGCCACTAAAGGGACCCCAGTTAACCCAGACACTAAAGGGACCCCAGTTAACCCAGACACTAAAGGGACCCCAGTTAACCCAGACACTAAAGGGACCCCAGTTAACCTAGCCACTAAAGGGACCCCAGTTAACCCAGCCACTAAAGGGACCCCAGTTAACCTAGCCACTAATGGGACCCCAGTTAACTCAGACACTAAAGGGACCCCAGTTAACCCAGACACTAAAGGGACCCCAGTTAACCCAGACACTAATGGGACCCCAGTTAACCCAGACACTAAAGGGACCCCAGTTAACCCAGACACTAAAGGGACCCCAGTTAACCCAGACACTAAAGGGACCCCAGTTAACCCAGTCACTAAAGGGACCCCAGTTAACCCAGACACTAAAGGGACCCCAGTTAACCCAGACACTAAAGGGACCCCAGTTAACCCAGCCACTAAAGGGACCCCAGTTAACCCAGACACTAAAGGGACCCCAGTTAACGCAGACACTAAAGGGACCCCAGTTAACACAGACACTAAAGGGACCCCAGTTAACTCAGACACTAAAGGGACCCCAGTTAACCCAGACACTAAAGGGACCCCAGTTAACCCAGACAATAAAGGGACCCCAGTTAACCCAGACACTAAAGGGACCCCAGTTAACCCAGACAATAAAGGGACCCCAGTTAACCCAGACACTAAAGGGACCCCAGTGACCACAAAAACCCAGGCAGGAAAATCAGCGTAGGAGTAATACAAAGAAATTCCATATATGGAATCTTTCCCAGTATTGATTAACCTGCTACATACAAATTTAACATGGTAATATATCATGTTAACCTCCCACCCCATTATACCTCCTCCTCCTTACCAGGTAATTTTAACCTGATGTAACACGCTGCCTCAAACTGGTTATTATCTCTGAGTTATGTTTTGTCGATTCTTAACCACCACCATTACAGAAATTTACTGACCTTGACCTCCAGTTCAGGTCACATTATATATATATATATATATATAATATATATATATATATATATATATATATATATATATATATATATATATATATTTGACTAGTGCGAAGTACTAGTTAATTATTCACACACACACACGATCATCCAGGTTATTGGTGCTAGCCATATGCAGTGCAACGTATACACCACAGTCTGGCTAATCGGGAAACGACTTGAAAAACCTGTCAAGTTACGTCTTGAAGACAGCCAGTCAAGGGAATGTTGTTCTAATAATTAATGGAGCAAGTGTGTTTAAGAGTCTTGGTCCCTTTACACTTATTAATGAAGAGAGAGTGTTTAAGAACCTTGATACAGCAGCAGCACCAGCAGTCCTGGTCACAGCAGCAGCACCAGCAGTCCTGGTCACAGCAGCACCAGCAGTCCTGGTCACAGCAGCACCAGCAGTCCTGGTCACAGCAACACCAGCAGTCCTGGTCACAGCAGCACCAGCAGTCCTGGTCACAGCAGCAGCACCAGCAGTCCTGGTCATAGCAGCAGCACCAGCAGTCCTGGTCACAGTAGCAGCACCAGCAGTCCTGGTCACAGCAGAAGCACCAGCAGTCCTGGTCACAGCAGCAGCACCAGCAGTCCTGGTCACAGCAGCACCAGCAGTCCTGGTCACAGCAGCAGCACCAGCAGTCCTGGTCACAGCAGCAGCACCAGCAGTCCTGGTCACAGCAGCAGCACCAGCAGTCCTGGTCACAGCAGCAGCACCAGCAGTCCTGGTCACAGCAGCAGCACCAGCAGTCCTGGTCACAGCAGCAGCACCAGCAGTCCTGGTCATAGCAGCAGCACCAGCAGTCCTGGTCACAGCAGCACCAGCAGTCCTGGTCACAGCAGCAGCACCAGCAGTCCTGGTCAAAGCAGCACCAGCAGTCCTGGTCACAGTAGCAGCACCAGCAGTCCTGGTCACAGCAGCAGCACCAGCAGTCCTGGTCACAGCAGCAGCACCAGCAGTCCTGGTCACAGCAGCAGCACCAGCAGTCCTGGTCACAGCAGCAGCACCAGCAGTCCTGGTCACAGTAGCAGCACCAGCAGTCTTGGTCATAGCAGCATCACCAGCAGTCCTGGTCACAGCAGCAGCACCAGCAGTCCGGGTCACAGCAGCAGCACCAGCAGTCCTGGTCACAGTAGTAGCACCAGCAGTCCTGGTCACAGTAGCAGCACCAGCAGTCCTGGTCACAGCAGCAGCACCAGCAGTCCTGGTCATATCAGCAGCACCAGCAGTCCTGGTCACAGTAGCAGCACCAGCAGTCCTGGTCACAGCAGCAGCACCAGCAGTCCTGGTCACAGTAGCAGCACCAGCAGTCCTGGTCACAGCAGCAGCACCAGCAGTCCTGGTCACAGTAGCAGCACCAGCAGTCCTGGTCACAGTAGCAGCACCAGCAGTCCTGGTCACAGCAGCGGCACCAGCAGTCCTGGTCACAGCAGTAGCAACAGCAGTCCTGGTCATAGCAGCAGCACCAGCAGTCCTGGTCACAGCAGCACCAGCAGCCCTGGTCACAGTAGCAGTACCAGCAGTCCTGGTCACAGTAGCAGCACCAGCAGTCCTGGTCACAGTAGCACCAGCAGTCCTGGTCACAGCAGCAGCACAAGCAGTCCTGGTCACAGCAGCAACAGCAGACCTGGTCATAGCAGCAGCAACAGCAGTTCTGGTCATAGCAGCAGCACCAGCAGTCCTGGTCACAGCAGCACAAGCAGTCCTGGTCACAGCAGCAGCACAAGCAGTCCTGGTCACAGCAGCACCAGCAATCCTGGTCATAGCAGCAGCACCAGCAGTCCTGGTCACAGTAGCAGCACCAGCAGTCCGGGTCACAGCAGCAGCACCAGCAGTCCTGGTCACAGTAGTAGCACCAGCAGTCCTGGTCACAGTAGCAGCACCAGCAGTCCTGGTCACAGCAGCAGCACCAGCAGTCCTGGTCACAGCAGCAGCACCAGCAGTCCTGGTCACAGTAGCAGCACCAGCAGTCTTGGTCATAGCAGCATCACCAGCAGTCCTGGTCACAGCAGCAGCACCAGCAGTCCTGGTCACAGTAGCAGCACCAGCAGTCCTGGTCACAGCAGCAGCACCAGCAGTCCTGGTCACAGTAGAAGCACCAGCAGTCCGGGTCACAGCAGCAGCACCAGCAGTCCTGGTCACAGTAGTAGCACCAGCAGTCCTGGTCACAGTAGCAGCACCAGCAGTCCTGGTCATAGCAGCACCAGCAGTCCTGGTCACAGCAGCAGCACCAGCAGTCCTGGTCATATCAGCAGCACCAGCAGTCCTGGTCACAGTAGCAGCACCAGCAGTCCTGGTCACAGCAGCAGCACCAGCAGTCCTGGTCACAGTAGCAGCACCAGCAGTCCTGGTCACACCAGCAGCACCAGCAGTCCTGCTCACAGCAGCAGCACCAGCAGTCCTGGTCACAGCAGCAGCACCAGCAGTCCTGGTCACAGTAGCAGCACCAGCAGTCCCGGTCACAGTAGCAGCACCAGCAGTCCTGGTCACAGCAGCGGCACCAGCAGTCCCGGTCACAGCAGCAGCACCAGCAGTCCTGGTCACAGTAGCAGCACCAGCAGTCCTGGTCACAGTAGCAGCACCAGCAGTCCTGGTCACAGTAGCAGCACCAGCAGTCCTGGTCACAGCAGCACCAGCAGTCCTGGTCACAGTAGCACCACAAGCAGTCCTGGTCACAGCAGCACCAGCCTTCCTGGTCACAGTAGCAGCACCAGCAGTCCTGGTCACAGCGGCACCAGCAGTCCTGGTCACAGCAGCAGCACAAGCAGTCCTGGTCACAGCGGCACCAGCAGTCCTGGTCACAGCAGCAGCACAAGCAGTCCTGGTCACAGCAGCACCAGCAGTCATGGTCATAGCAGCAACAGCAGTCCTGGTCATAGCAGCACCAGCAGTCCTGGTCACAGCAGCACCAGCAGCCCTGGTCACAGCAGCAGCACAAGCAGTCATGGTCACAGCAGCAACAGCAGCCCTGGTCACAGTAGCAGCACCAGCAGTCCTGGTCACAGCAGCAGCACCAGCAGTCCTGGTCACAGCAGCACCAGCAGTCCTGGTCACAGCAGCAGCACAAGCAGTCCTGGTCACAGCAGCACCAGCAGTCCAGGTCACAGTAGCAGCACCAGCAGTCCTGGTCACGGCAGCAGCACCAGCAGTCCTGTTCACAGCAGCACCAGCAGTCCTGGTCACAGCAGCAGCACCAGCAGTCCTGGTCACAGCAGCACCAGCAGTCCAGGTCACAGTAGCAGCACCAGCAGTCCTTGTCACAGCAGCAGCACCAGCAGTCCTGGTCACAGCAGCAGCACCAGCAGTCCTGGTCACAGCAGCACCAGCAGTCCTGGTCACAGCAGCACCAGCAGTCCAGGTTACAGTAGCAGCACCAGCAGTCCTGGTCACAGCAGCAGCACCAGCAGTCCTGGTCACAGCAGCACCAGCAGTCCTGGTCACAGCAGCAGCACAAGCAGTCCTGGTCACAACAGCAGCACAAGCAGTCCTGGTCACAGCAGCAGCACAAGCAGTCCTGGTCACAGCAGCAGCACTCAGTGCTGGTCACCAGTAGCAGCAGCACTCAGTGCTGGTCACCAGTAGCAGTACTCAGTGCTGGTCACCAGTAGCAGCACTCAGTGCTGGTCACCAGTAGCAGCACTCAGTGCTGGTCACCAGTAGCAGCACTCAGTGCTGGTCACCAGTAGCAGCAGCACTCAGTGCTGGTCACCAGTAGCAGCAGTACTCAGTGCTGGTCACCAGTAGCAGCAGCACTCAGTGCTGGTCACCAGTAGCAGCAGCACTCAGTGCTGGTCACCAGTAGCAGTACTCAGTGCTGGTCACCAGTAGCAGCAGCACTCAGTGCTGGTCACCAGTAGCAGCAGCACTCAGTGCTGGTCACCAGTAGCAGCAGTACTCAGTGCTGGTCACCAGTAGCAGCACTCAGTGCTGGTCACCAGTAGCAGCACTCAGTGCTGGTCACCAGTAGCAGCAGCACTCAGTGCTGGTCACCAGTAGCAGCAGCACTCAGTGCTGGTCACCAGTAGCAGCAGCACTCAGTGCTGGTCACCAGTAGCAGCAGTACTCAGTGCTGGTCACCAGTAGCAGCAGCACTCAGTGCTGGTCACCAGTACCAGCAGCACTCAGTGCTGGTCACCAGTAGCAGCACTCAGTGCTGGTCACCAGTAGCAGCAGTACTCAGTGCTGGTCACCAGTAGCAGCAGCACTCAGTGCTGGTCACCAGTAGCAGCAGTACTCAGTGCTGGTCACCAGTAGCAGCACTCAGTGCTGGTCACCAGTAGCAGCAGTACTCAGTGCTGGTCACCAGTAGCAGCAGTACTCAGTGCTGGTCACCAGTAGCAGCAGCACTCAGTGCTGGTCACCAGTAGCAGCAGCACTCAGTGCTGGTCACCAGTAGCAGCAGCACTCAGTGCTGGTCACCAGTAGCAGCAGCACTCAGTGCTGGTCACCAGTAGCAGCAGCACTCAGTGCTGGTCACCAGTAGCAGCAGCACTCAGTGCTGGTCACCAGTAGCAGCAGTACTCAGTGCTGGTCACCAGTAGCAGTACTCAGTGCTGGTCACCAGTAGCAGCACTCAGTGCTGGTCACCAGTAGCAGCAGCACTCAGTGCTGGTCACCAGTAGCAGCAGTACTCAGTGCTGGTCACCAGTAGCAGCAGTACTCAGTGCTGGTCACCAGTAGCAGCAGCACTCAGTGCTGGTCACCAGTAGCAGCACTCAGTGCTGGTCACCAGTAGC
>NC_069492.1:16680585-16683085 GCF_026875155.1 Cherax quadricarinatus | reverse complement strand
TCTGATTAGCCAGGCTGTGGTCCATATGTTGGATTGCATATGGCTAGTACCAACAACTGGGAGGCCTGGTCTGGAACCAGCCACGGGGGCGGTGACGCTTCTGTCACCCAGCGTCAAGCTGGGCCAGCTTCACCAGGGTCGTCAAGCTGGGCCAGCTTTACCAGGGTCGTCAAGCTGGGCCAGCTTTACCAGGGTCGTCAAGCTGGGCCAGCTTTACCAGGGTCGTCAAGCTGGGCCAGCTTTACCAGGGTCAAGCTGGGCCAGCTTTACCAGGGTCGTCAAGCTGGGCCAGCTTTACCAGGGTCGTCAAGCTGGGCCAGCTTGAAGGCAGCCACTGGAAATCTAGACAAACGAGATTCACACCGTAACACCTAAATTGGCAATGATTTTACACACAAACACACACACACACACACACACACACACACACACACACACACACACACACACACACACACACACACAAAGATTAGGATAAAAAAAAAACGTTCAATTCTGTATTGGAGTTTCATAATTTGTGTATGACCTCTCCCTGTGGGTTCCCTCCCCTCACCCAGGGTGCCAGAATGGGTTCTCTCTCACCCAGGGCGTCAGAATGGGTTCTAAATTTTGATATCATGGGTGGTGTAGAGCCATTATGGCCTCATTGGTTGTGCCAGCACGTTCCTGCTGTTAAAAGCTGACTGTTGTGCACTCACGCGCCAGCTGTCAGCTGCTGATAGCTGTGATGGGTGGGAGGGAGATTGTGATAGTGGGGGGAATGCTGGTAGCGAGTGGTGGTGGTTTAGGTAGGGGAAGTGTTGGTGGGAGTTTGAGGGTGTGGTGATCTTGGAAGTGGTGGTGGTTGTCTTGTTGAGGGGGGGTAGTGGTACTGGTAGTGATTGTGGTTACAGTGGTGGTGATAGTGTAGTGATTGTGGTTACAGTGGTGGTGATAGTGGTAGTGATTGTGGTTACAGTGGTGGTGATAGTGGTAGTGATTGTGGTTACGTGGTGGTGATAGTGGTAGTGATTGTGGTTACAGTGGTGGTGATAGTGGTTGTGATTGTGGTTACAGTGGTGGTGATAGTGGTAGTGATTGTGGTTACAGTGTGGTGATAGTGGTAGTGATTGTGGTTACAGTGGTGGTGATAGTGGTAGTGATTGTGGTTACAGTGGTGGTGATAGTGGTAGTGATTGTGGTTACAGTGGTGGTGATAGTAGTAGTGATTGTGGTTACAGTGGTGGTGATAGTGGTAGTGATTGTGGTTACAGTGGTGGTGATAGTGTGTAGTGATTGTGGTTACAGTGGTGGTGATAGTGGTAGTGATTGTGGTTACAGTGGTGGTGATAGTGGTAGTGATTGTGGTTACAGTGGTGGTGATAGTGGTAGTGATTGTGGTTACAGTGGTGGTGATAGTGATTGTGGTTACAGTGGTGGTGATAGTGGTAGTGATTGTGGTTACAGTGGTGGTGATAGTGATTGTGGTTACAGTGGTGGTGATAGTGGTAGTGATTGTGGTTACAGTGGTGGTGATAGTGGTAGTGATTGTGGTTACAGTGGTGGTGATAGTGGTAGTGATTGTGGTTACAGTGGTGGTGATAGTGGTAGTGATTGTGGTTACAGTGGTGGTGATAGTGATTGTGTTGTTGAGGGTTGGTAGTGGTGTTCATATCGATTGTGGTTCCAGTGGGGGTGGTTACTGGGTATCTTTCGTGATGAATAAGACATGAACAACACTTGGGTATCTTTAGTGATGAATAAGACACTTAGTGTCTTGACTGAAGAGTAAAACGTGAAACAGAATTAGAGAGCCAAGAAAACTATCAAATTCTATTTAATCTATGTCAAATATACTTGAGGTGAACAGAAGATCTAGTCGTGCAGGCTCATCCTCTCCTGTCGTATCCTTAACATGTTGACACAGTTTTCCCTGACTACATCCATCAACTTAGTCCTCCATGAACTTAAGAACTTAAGTTACAATGAACAACTGTTAGTAATTAAACACTACGGTGGACAGGGGCTCGAATCATGGTCCGGAGATTAACAGGTCTTACTGACTTCTTATTCTTGATCCCGTAGCTCAGTGGTAAAGCACCAGTTGAACTGGGAGTCCCTCGGGGGATGGGGGTGGTACCCAGTTCAACCAATCTATTTGTGGTTGACATCAACCATCATAAGTTGCTTTGTTTCAGCCCTTTGTGCACCCTTGGCTGCCCTTAGTACAGTGGTCACCCATCGCTTTCTTGTTGCCCTCTTATTCCTGACCTGGTCTCCTGCTGTTTGGTGGATGGTTGTATATCACTGCCAGAACTGTTGTGGGTCAACCAGTCTTAGCTGTGTTGCAATATTAAAATAGCAGTCTTGAGTCGCTTAACGACGGGAATACGTTCTGTGAAATGCATCGTTAGACGATTTCACTGTTATGCGAACGTCATTGGATGTACTTACACAAACCAAGAGGGTATAGCCTAGGCTATATGGTATAGCCTACTACACACCTTGGCTATATGGTATA
>NC_069492.1:16625585-16675585 GCF_026875155.1 Cherax quadricarinatus | reverse complement strand
GAAGGGGAGGGGGGCAGGGGGAAGGGGAGGGGGGGCAGGGGGAAGGGGAGGGGGGCAGGGGGAAGGGGAGGGGGGCAGGGGGGAAGGGGAGGGGGGCAGGGGGAAGGGGAGGGGGGAGGGGAACATACAGAACCATCGCTTTTATTCCTTTTTTTTTTCTCAAAAATTTTCATTAATTCTCCTTAATTTTCGTCAGTTGAAAAACAACGGGACAAAAATAAATGATTTTATCCTGGATGAGAATCACAACTTCCGTTGTTTTTTTAATTCTGGGATAACGGCAGGATAACCTGTTTGTCGTTACCGTTTAACGGATGTAATCGTTTGTCGTTACTGTTTAACGGATGTAATCGTTTGTCGTTACTGTTTAACGGATGTAATCGTTTGTCGTTACCGTTTAACGGATGTAATCGTTTGTCGTTACTGTTTAACGGATGTAATCGTTCGTCGTTACCGTTTAATGAATGTAATCGTTTGTCGTTACCGTTTAACGGATGTAATTGTTCTAATCACACACACACATACAACAGAAGTACAGCAACGGTCAAGGATCAGGTTGAGGAAGGAAGGAGGAAAGCTCACACGGAACGACCAGGAAGTATGTGAAGAGCTCAGCTCAAAATTCAGGGGGGTATTCACAGTGGAGACAGAGAGGTTTCCGGCAAATCAAGGTGGTAGGGTGCACCAGCAAGTGCTGGACATACTGCACACAACTGAGGAGGTGGTGAAGAAACCGCTAGGGGAACTAGATACCTCGAAGGCGGTGGACCCAGATAATATCTCCCCTTGGGTCCTGAGAGACGGAACAGAGACACTGTGTGCACCACTAACAATTATCTTCAAGAGGGAGTAGAGGCACTGAGTGCACCACTAACAATTATCTTCAAGAGGGAGTAGAGGCACTGTGTACACTACTAACAATTATCTTCAAGAGGGAGTAGAGGCACTGTGTACACTACTAACAATTATCTTCAAGAGGGAGTAGAGGCACTGTGTACACTACTAACAATTATCTTCAAGAGGGAGTAGAGGCACTGTGTACACCACTAACAATTATCTTCAAGAGGGAGTAGAGGCACTGTGTGCACCACTAACAATTATCTTCAAGAGGGAGTAGAGGCACTGTGTACACCACTAACAATTATCTTCAAGAGGGAGTAGAGGCACTGTGTACACCACTAACAATTATCTTCAAGAGGGAGTAGAGGCACTGTGTACACCACTAACAATTATCTTCAAGAGGGAGTAGAGGCACAGTGTGCACCACTAACAATTATCTTCAAGAGGGAGTAGAGGCACTGTGTGCACCACTAACAATTATCTTCAATAAATCTATCAGAATACAGCAACTATCTGAGGTGTGAAAGACAGCAAATGTAGTCCCACTATTTAAGGAGACAGGCTGCCCTAAACTACAGCCCAGTGTCACTGACATGTATGTAAAGTTATGGAGATTATCATTACAATGGTGGAGAACCTAGAAAGGAATGTGCTCATACATGACAACCAGCACGGTTTCAGGGAAGAAAAATCCTACATCAAAAAATTATTGGAGTTCTATGACAAGGTGACAGAAAACAGGAGATAAAGCGATAGGTACACTGCATCTTCTTAGACTGTATGAAGGCTGTCGATACAGTATCACACAAGAGACTGGTTGAAAATCTAGAGTAGCAGGCAAGAACAGCAGGGAAAGTACTGAAATGGATCAGCGAATACGTGACAGGAAGGAAACAACGAGTGTTGGCGAGAGACGAAGTGTCAGAATGGGTGCATGTGTCGAGTGGGGTTCCACAAGGGTCAGTCCTGGGTCCAGTGCTGTTCATGGTATATGTGAATGACATGACGGAAGGGATAGTCAGAGGTGTCCCTGTTTGCAGATGATGTTAAATTAACGAGAATAATACAAGCGGACGAGGATCAGGTAAGCCTACAAGGGAATCTGGACAGGCTGTAAGCCTGGTCTGACAAATGGCTCCTGGAGTTTAACCCCAGCAAACGCAAAATTATGAAGTTTGAGGAACGACAAAAGACCACAGAGTCAAAGGCCTCAAAACTCACTCAAGAAAAAGGATCTTGGGGAGAGCATCACACCGAGCACATCTAGTGTAACCAGGGTATTGTGGCTGTTAGTTGTGAATTGTAGCAGTCAGGATATTGTGGCTGTTAGTTGTGAATTGTAGCAGTCAGGGTATTGTGGCTGTTAGTTGTGAATTGTAGCAGTCAGGGTATTGTGGCTGTTAGTTGTGAATTGTAGCAGTCAGGGTATTGTGGCTGTTAGTTGTGAATTGTAGCAGTCAGGGTATTGTGGCTGTTAGTTGTGAATTGTAGCAGTCAGGGTATTGTGGCTATTAGTTGTGAATTGTAGCAGTCAGGGTATTGTGGCTGTTAGTTGTGAATTGTAGCAGTCAGGGTATTGTGGCTGTTAGTTGTGAATTGTAGCAGTCAGGGTATTGTGGCTGTTAGTTGTGAATTGTAGCAGTCAGGGTATTGTGGCTGTTAGTTGTGAATTGTAGCAGTCAGGGTATTGTGGCTGTTAGTTGTGAATTGTAGCAGTCAGGGTATTGTGGCTGTTAGTTGTGAATTGTAGCAGTCAGGGTATTGTGGCTGTTAGTTGTGAATTGTAGCAGTCAGGGTATTGTGGCTGTTAGTTGTGAATTGTAGCAGTCAGGGTATTGTGACCCCCCCCCCCCCCGCACACACACACTCGCTAAATAAAAATGGAAGGAGATATCTGACATTTCGACTCAGGTGGTGATATCAAGAGGTTTTCAAGTCTCTTTTGGAATTGTGGGCGATTTGTAGGTGTCTGGGAGTAGAGGCGAATCTCTCTCTCGCCTATAATTCTCACTATTACTTGTGGCTTAACGTCTGACTGACCATTTATCGCCAGAGTGGCTAAAGGAACACTGGGAATCTTATCGAGTAAGTCGCAATACTGTGGCTCTTCTGTAATATAGAGGTTCTATGTAGAGCTTTGTCATGTTTCACTCTGTGTAGAGCTTTATCGAGTTGTTTCACTCTGTGTAGAGCTTTATCAAGTTGTGTTTCACTCTGTGTAGAGCTTTATCAAGTTGTGTTTCACTCTGTGTAGAGCTTTATCAAGTTGTGTTTCACTCTTTGTAGAGCTTTATCAAGTCGTATTTCACTATGTAGAGCTTTAACAAGTGTTTAGCTGTGTAAAGCTTTACCAAGCTACGTTTTGGTGGGTAGAGCTTTCTGTCATGTTCCACTGTGTAGAGCTTTATCAAGTCATGGTTCACATTTTGCAGAGCTTTATCCTGCTCCACTGAACAGAGCTTTACCAAGCCACGTTACTCTGCGCTCCAGCTCTTCCTCACTCACTTCCCCTACATCCTCCCACCTCTTCCCTCACGTCCTCTCCCATACATTACCTCCAAGGATTCCATCTTCCCTCCATCACTTCCCTCCCACTGCGCATACTGCGCCTATGAATATTCTCTAAAGGCTCAGTGTTCAGTTTCCGGCGTGTTCTGGCCAGGAATTTGCATGTGTACTAAGAGTAACATTACCCTTGGGTATGGTCCTAATTTCATTTGCATATCATATAAATGCTGAAAGAGTTATGTAATTCTTATGTTATGTATCAGCACTGCTGCTGTGCTGTGATGGGTGTAAGGGTGGCAGGGTGTAGGGGTGGCAGGGTGTAGGGAAGGCAGGGTGTCAGGGCAAGAAGTAGGTATGGCAGAGGCAGGGTGTAGAGCAAGCAGGCAGGGTGTAAGATGCAGGGTGTAAGATGCAGGGTGTAAGATGCAGGGTGTAAGATGCAGGGTGTAAGGGCAAGAAGAAGGTATGGCAGAGGCAGTGTGTAAGAGGCAGGGTATAGGGGAAGGTGACAGATTTGAGAAGTGGCAGGGTGGGTAGGGAGGAACGGTAAATGTAAGGAAATGAGGCAGGGTGCAGGGAAGAAAAGGTGTAAGGAAGGCAGGGTGTAAGGCAGATAGGGTGTAAGGAAGGCGGGGGTGTAGGGAAGGCAGGGTGTAGAAAATGCAGGGTGTAGGGAAGGCAGGGTGTAGGGAAGGCAGGGTGTAGGGAAGGCAGGATGTAGGGAAGGCAGGGTGTAGAGAAGGCAGAATATATTTTAACAGTCACAAAATCCAAATAAAAACATCTCCACAATACCCTGGCTGCTACAATTCACAACTAACACAGTCACAATACCCTGGCTGCTACAATTCACAACAGTCACAATACCCTGGCTGCTACAATTCACAACAGTCACAATACCCTGGCTGCTACAATTCACAACAGTCACAATACCCTGGCTGCTACAATTCACAACACAGTCACAATACCCTGGCTGCTACAATTCACAACACAGTCACAATACCCTGGCTGCTACAATTCACAACACAGTCACAATACCCTGGCTGCTACAATTCACAACACAGTCACAATACCCTACTACAATTCACAACAGTATAAATCAATATGCAATAATCCGTTTAACGACAGAAGAGTCATGGATCACACTCCCTACAAATCATCTAGCATACCTGGAGTCTACCTGGAGTCTACCTGGAGTCTACCTGGAGGTTGAACCGGCTGTACCTGCGGCCTGGTTTATGGCCAGGCCGTGGGTGTGTATCAGGGCCTGATCAACTAGGTTGTTAATGCTGGCCTCACGCAATCCGATCACAGCCTGGCTAATCAAGCACAAATCCTTCAGAATTGAAGTAGGAAATTGACGTGTCCACAATAGCAGCACCTGCATGCGAGTCCAGGTATTCTATATTTTAAATTGGAAAATACCACTAGCAGGAGCACTGTGTCCCTGGAGAAAGAGTCCCAGAGATACTTCTCTGCAGCACAGACCAGCATCCCCAGAGATGCTCCTGGGAAGCCCAGCATCCCCCAGAGATGCTTCCATGTACCACGCACAGCATTATCCTCCAGAGATGGTCCCTGATAGCATACACAGCAGCATCCCCCAGGCATGCTCTTGGGTAGCAGAGCATCCCCGTACATGTTCCTGGGTAGCACAGCATCCTCAGATATGCTCCTGGGTAGGACAGCATCCCGAGACATGCTTCTGGGTAGCACAGCATCCCCGAACATGCTCCTGGGTAGTACAGCATCCACCAGACATGCTTCTGGGTAGCACAGCATCCCCGAGATATGCTCCTGGGTAGCACAGCATCCCCGAGATATGCTCCTGGGTAGCACAGCATCCCCGAGACATGCTCCTGGGTAGCACAGCATCCCCCAGACATGCTCCTGGGTAGCACAGCATCCCCCAGACATGCTCCTAGCTAGCCCAGCATCTCCCAGACGTGTTCCTGGGTAGCACAGCATCCCCCAGACATGCTCCTGGGTAACACAGCATCCCCCAGACATGCTCCTGACTAGCACAGCATCCCCAGACATGCTCCTGGGTAACACAGACCAACATCCCCCCCAGAGATGCTGGAAAAATATCTCCACTCAGCTTTCACAATCTGTTTGGAGAAGTTACCATAGCAACGAGGGATGGCAGCGCGCATCCAACCTCACGTAGCTGAGAATGCTGCCATCACAGGCTATTGATTACTCCCTCTCCATATGATTAAAGCCTCCCTCATTGCTCCCTCTCATTGAGCTTTACCATTCCCCCTAAATATTGGAGCTGCATTATCTCTTGTTCAGCTTTAGCGTTCAGATGCTGCTGGAAAAGCTTTGGTGAACGAGCGTTTAGTGGATCGACGTTCTGGTCTGTTTAGAGCTTTAATGAGTCATGTTGCTCTGTGAAGAGCTTTGTCATGTCATGCCTCGCTCTGTGAAGAGCTTTGTCATGTCATGCCTCGCTCTGTGAAGAGCTTTGTCATGTCATGCCTCGCTCTGTGAAGAGCTTTGTCATGTCATGCCTCGCTCTGTGAAGAGCTTTGTCATGTCATGCCCCGCTCTGTGAAGAGCTTTGTCATGTCATGCCTCGCTCTGTGAAGAGCTTTGTCATGTCATGCCTCGCTCTGTGAAGAGCTTTGTCATGTCATGCCTCGCTCTGTGAAGAGCTTTGTCATGTCATGCCTCGCTCTGTGAAGAGCTTTGTCATGTCATGCCTCGCTCTGTGAAGAGCTTTGTCATGTCATGCCTCGCTCTGTGAAGAGCTTTGTCATGTCATGCCTCGCTCTGTGAAGAGCTTTGTCATGTCATGCCTCGCTCTGTGAAGAGCTTTGTCATGTCATGTCTCGCTCTGTGAAGAGCTTTGCCATGTCATGCCTCGCTCTGTGAAGAGCTTTGTCATGTCATGCCTCGCTCTGTGAAGAGCTTTGTCATGTCATGCCTCGCTCTGTGAAGAGCTTTGTCATGTCATGCCTCGCTCTGTGAAGAGCTTTGTCATGTCATGCCTCGCTCTGTGAAGAGCTTTGTCATGTCATGCCTCGCTCTGTGAAGAGCTTTGTCATGTCTTGCCTCGCTCTGTGAAGAGCTTTGTCATGTCATGCCTCGCTCTGTGAAGAGCTTTGTCATGTCATGCCTCGCTCTGTGAAGAGCTTTGTCATGTCATGCCTCGCTCTGTGAAGAGCTTTGTCATGTCATGCCTCGCTCTGTGAAGAGCTTTGTCATGTCATGCCTCGCTCTGTGAAGAGCTTTGCCATGTTTCACAGTGTAGAGCTTTATAAAGTCTTTGTTTAGATAAAGCTCTACATAGAGTCAAACTCTGTCTCAAATCTGCAGCCTGTGTCCTTTCCTGGGAGCTCTAGCAAATAATAATAATTATTATTATAATGCCAATAGTTATATTCAGAGGCTGAGAATGAAAGGTAATTAGGGTTATTACGAGGAAGTGGAGAGTAGCTCTAATTCCTTGGATGAAAAGACTCGCCGAGTTGTGGTTGCATTGTTCAAGTCTCAGCTCCTGGCCCCGCCTGCTGCCTGTACTCGCCTAACTGTATCTGCAAGGGTCGAGTCACAGCTCCTGGCTTTGACAAGCATTTTATGTTAAATCGTAGGAAGTCTCTCTCTCTCTCTCTCTCTCTCTCTCTCTCTCTCTCTCTCTCTCTCTCTCTCTCACACACACACACACACGAACGAATTATCATCACCCTTCTCTTCCTATACTCATTTTAAATTCTCTTCTTCTACACACCCTACCAAACTCATCCACCAACCTCTGCAACTTCTCTTCAGAATCTGCCAAAAGCACAGTGTCATCAGCAAAATACAACTGTGACAACTCCCACTTTGTGTTAGATTCTTGATCTTTTAATTCCACACCTCTTGTCAAGACCCTCGCATTCACTTCTCTTACAACTCCATCTATAAATATATTGAACAACCACGGTGACATCACACATCACAGCCTAAGGCCTACTTTTACTGGGAAATAATCTCCCTCAGTATATATAATCAGTATTCCAGGTATTAAAGTATTCTTGACTGGTGGTGTCTGACGACATGCAGCCTTAATGACCCTCGTGTAGTAGATAGTCTTGAAACCACATTAGCAAACCCCTCGTGTAGTAGACAGACTTTAAACCCCATTAATCAACCAACACAGATATAATTACACTTACCGACAGCGCTAAATCCGTACGAGTCATACCAGGCCTGACACAAACAATACAGACTCCATCCATGGCACAAGATTGACTCCATTACCCTGGATGAAGAGCCCCCCAGCCTCAAGGTGCCTTCTGAGGGGTGTAACGCAATGAGAGTTTATCGCCAGCTTGAGAGTGCAGCTTTAAGCGTATTGCAAAGCTTGTTGCAAGACTGGACTCCATCTACCTACTGATGAAAGAGGATTCAATCCTTTATAGATGAGACTGGAAACAAAATTCTCTCTTCTCTTAATGGATGAAAACTCTTACGAGATTAACATTTTCTCGAACGTGATTTATATATATAAAATATAATATATTATTAATATAAATATATATATATATAAAATATATATATATAATATATATATATATATTTTTGTGTATTTTGTGTGATTTTTGTATATGATTTTTGTATGTATTGTGTGATTTTTGTATATAGGTATCGTGGGATATATACATATATACGTTTCAAATTGATCTCTTCCTATTTCCTAGAGTTGTATCGAATAACGAGATTCAATTCAGTCTATCAGGTTATATTGTCCCGTGGGTAAATAATCGGTTCTGGCGCTATTCTCAGCCTTATGACGGTGTGCGTAAGGGTGAGTATCACAGGGGCCCCTGGGATGAAAGGAGTTGGGGGCCCACCCATAACTATTCCACGTTAAGTACATTCCACATTTTCCTCCCCTGCTGTATGTGTGAGACAAGTCCCCCTCCCCTGCTGTATGTGTGAGACAAGTCTCCCTCCCCTGCTGTATGTGTGAGACAAGTCCCCCTCCCCTGCTGTATGTGTGAGACAAGTCCCCTCCGCTGCTGTATGTGTGAGACAAGTCCCCCTCCCCTGCTGTATGTGTGAGACAAGTCTCCCTCCCCTGCTGTATGTGGGGAGACAAGTCCCCTCCCCTGCGTATGTGTGAGACAATCCCCCTCCGCTGCGTTTTGTGTGAGACAAGTCCCCCACCCCCCTGTATGGGGTGAGACAAGTTGCTGCTTGTAAGTGTGTAGACAAGTCCCCTCCCCTGTGTATGTGTGAGACAAGGGGCTCCCTCCCTGCTGTATGTAGTGAGACAAGTCCCCTCCCCTGCTGTATGTGTGAGACAAGCCCCCTCCGCTGCTGTATGTGTGAACAAGTCCCCCTCCTGCTGTAGTTGAGCAAGTCCCCCCCTCCCTGCTGTATGTTTTGAGACAAGTCCCCCTCCCCTGCTGTATGTGTGAGACAAGTCCCCCTCCCGCGCTGTATGTGTGAGACAAGTCCCCCCCCCTGCTGTATGTTGTGTGAACAAGTCTCCCCCCCTGCTGTATGTGTGAGACAAGTCCCCCCCCCTGCTGTATGTGTGAGACAAATCCCCCTCCGCTGCTGTAGTGTGAGACAAGTCCCCCCCCCCTGCTGTATGTGTGAGACAAGTCCCCCTCCCCTGCTGTATGTGTAGACAAGTCTCCCTCCCCTGCTGTATGTGTGAGACAAGTCCCCCTCCCCTGCTGTATGTGTGAGACAAGTCCCCTCCCCTGCTGTATGTGTGAGACAAGTCCCCCTCCCCTGCTGTATGTGTGAGACAAGTCTCCCTCCCCTGCTGTATGTGTGAGACAAGTCCCCCTCCCCTGCTGTATGTGTGAGACAAGTCCCCTCCGCTGCTGTATGGTGAGACAATTTCCCCCCCCCCTGCTGTATGTGTGAGACAAGTCCCCTTCCCTCTCCCTCCCCCCTGTCACCCCTCCCCTGCTGTATGTGTGAGACAAGTCCCCCTCCCCTCCCTCCCCTCTGTCACCCCCCTCCCCTGCGTATGTGTGAGACAAGTCCCCCTCCCCTCACTCCCCTTTATCACCCCCCCCCTTCTGTATGTGTGAAACAAGGTCCCCCTCCCCTCCCTCCCCTCTGTCACCCCTCCCCTGCTGTATGTGTGAGACAAGTCCCCCTCCCCTGCTGTATGTGTGAGCAAGTCCCCTTCCTCTCCCCTCCCCTCTGTCACCCCTCCCCTGCTGTTGTGTGAGACAAGTCCCCCTCCCCTCCCCCCCCTCTGCCCACCCCTCCCCTGCTGTATGTTGTGAGACAAGTCCCCCTCCCCTCACTCCCCTTTATCACCCCTCCCCTTCTGTATGTGTAAAAACAAGTCCCCCCTCCCCTCTCTCCCCTCTGTAAACCCCTCCCCTGCGTATGTGTGAGACAAGTCCCCCTCCCCTCCCTCCCCTCTGTCACCCCTCCCCTTCTGTAGTGTGAGACAAGTCCCCCCTCCCCTTCTGTATGTGTGAGACAAGTCCCCTCCCTCCCTCCCCTCTGTCACCCTTTCCCCCCTTCTGTGTATGTGGGGGACAAGTCCCCCTCCCCTCCCTCCCCTCTGTCACCCCTTCCCCTGCTGTATGTGTGAGACAAGTCCCCCTCCCCTCTGTCACCCCTACAAAATCCCCACAGCAACTTTGCTTTTGTGGGGGTACGATTTTCCATCCCAAACTCTCCTGGCTCACACAATCTCCCCTCATATATATGTAGGGGGATGCAGGATTGCCTTCCCCAACCTCTCTACAACCTCAACACAACTTTCATGGGAAACTGTAAGATGGGGCATCAACATAAGCCTGCAGACCAATGACAACAACAGTGTGGTTGATCAACAGAACACCGCTGATCTCACAATGTAACTATTATATAGAATAGTGTAGCAACACTGCTGGTGTTCCCACAATGTAACTATCATACAGAATAGTGTAGCAACACTGCTGGTGTTCCCACAATGTAACTATCATACAGAATAGTGTGGCAACACTGTTGGTGTTCCCACAATGTAACTATCATACAGAATAGTGTAGCAACACTGCTGGTGTTCCCACAATGTAACTATCATACAGAATAGTGTGGCAACTCACGACTGGTGTTCCCACAATATAACTATCATACAGAATAGTGTAGCAACACTGCTGGTGTTCCCACAATGTAACTATCATACAGAATAGTGTGGCAACACTGCTGGTGTTCCCACAATGTATCATACAGAATAGTGTGGCAACACTGCTGGTGTTCCCACAATGTAACTATCATACAAATAGTGTAGCAACACTGCTGTGTGTTCCCACAATTTTAACTATCATACGAATAGTGTAGCAACACTGCTGGTGTTCCCACAATGTAATTATCATACAGAATAGTGTGGCAACACTGCTGGTGTTCCCACAATGTAACTATCATATAGAATAGTGTGGCAACACTGCTGGTGTTCCCACAATGTAACTATCATATAGAATAGTGTAGTAACACTGCTGGTGTTCCCACAATGTAATTATCATACAGAATAGTGTACAAAAACTGCTGGTGATCCCACAATGTAACTACATACAGAATAGTGTGGCAACAACTGCTCGTGTTCCCACAATGTAACTATCATACAGAATAGTGTGGCAACACGCTGGTGTTTCCCACAATGTAACTATCATACAGAATAGTGTAGCAACACTGCTGGTGTTCCCACAATGTAACTATCATATAGAATAGTGTGGCAACACACGACTGATGTTCCCACAATGTAACTATCATATAGAATAGTGTGGCAACACTGCTGGTGTTCCCACAATGTAACTATCATATAGAATAGTGTAGCAACACTGCTGGTGTTCCCACAATGTAACTATCATATAGAATAGTGTAGCAACACTGCTGGTGTTCCCACAATGTAACTATCATACAGAATATTTTAGCAACACTGCTGGTGTTTCCCCCAATGAAAATATCATACAGAATATGTAGGCCCAAAACTGCTGGTTTTTCCCACAATGTAATTATCATAAGAATAGTGTGGCAACACTGCTGGTGTTCCCACAATGTAACTATCATATAGAATAGTGCAGCAACACTGCTGGTGTTCCCACAATGTAACTATCATATAGAATAGTGTAGCAACACTGCTGGTGTTCCCACAATGTAACTATCATACAGAATAGTGTGGCAACACACGACTGGTGTTCCCAATTTCATTTAACGACAGCAAGATCCTTGCTCGTTGAAGAGTTGAATGCGGGACACTCAATCGAATACCTCAAAGGTCGTCCTCCCAGCAGCAGAAGTAAGAGGTTATTAACGTCCTCTTCACGTCCTCTCCACCTTGTGGTGATGACCGACAAACAGGCAGTCATTTCCGACTGTCTGTGTCGTTTGTTCCCACATTGAACACACACACACATGGAAGTTCCCTTTGAACATGAGTCGGAAGTTCAATTGAGGTGCTCAGAAATTACGAAATATGAACACTTATAACTCTGTTGCTCTAACTACAACATTAACTCGGCTGTTGTAACTACAATGTTGAGATCATTTATAGGTAAATCGACCCCCTTCAACTACAAATGGTAAGCGCAGACTAGACCAACAGCACAGCAATCACAACCACCACAACCACAGCCACAATCACAACCACAGCCACAATCACAACCACCACAATCACAACCAGACAACCGTAGCGCCACTACAACACTGCCTCACTAACTTCAAAGCTTAATAACCTCTTTCAAAGTGATGGTAGGAGAAATGGGTGTGAAATGAGCAGAGGAATGGAGCGGGGGACAGGTGGGAAGGGGCCCCATGGACAACGAACCAGGGGGGCAGCGCCCCCATGGACCGAGGGGTCCCAGGAGACATAATTAAAATCTCAGATTGAGTTTCTATCACAATTCTTAATTACGTATAATATATTTTTGAAACACCCTGTATATATATATATATATATATATATATATATATATATATATATATATAAAATTTTATATATATATATATATATATATATATATATATATAATATATATATATATATATATATAATATATATATATATATATATATATATAGGGAGGTACCACCTCTAGAACTGTCCTGGGGACCCTCATCCTCAGAGAAAAGAACAAACTTGCTTCAGGGAAAACTCAAGGTTCTCCCTGAAGCTGTTTGAGAATTTTCTCCTGCCACCCCCTATATTTCAGGTATGTTTTATTTAAAGACAAAATACATTGGCCAAACATTCACAAAAATACATCAGAAAGTAAAACAACATAGGTAACTCAGAGCTACATCTCGAATACTTCGTCCAGCTCCCCTGCGGTGGGCCGCGTGCCCAGAATGCTGCAGGCATTTCCTCTCTGGATCACAACACTGAGTCTCTGAAAGAGGAAGCTGGTCGCCCTGTGGTTCTTGGTTTCTATGACGAGCTTTTCATCCAGCTCTTTGAGGAACTTTAGAGCACACTTGCCCCATGCTCCAAGGGTCTCCGACCCTATTGGAATGAAGTTATAGCAAGGGGGAAGGTCTTCATATTTTCGGATCTTCTGGGTCTCCCTGTGGCTGGCAGCTCCACCCCCTTCCACTACAGAGTATGGCAAGTAGGTGTCTGCCAATGTGGCAGCACAGGTGTAGTCCCAGAAAATCTGCTTTCCATCCTTCCAGGGTAGCATAGTGGCTCCATCAGGACGCTTTTGACTTCCATCAGACCTCTGTACTTGGGGTTCCCGTTGAGCTGGGCAACGGGCTGTGGCGAGGCTTCTCTTTATTATGTCACTGATCTCCTCATGTCTGGCATACTTCCCTTCTGCTGTGTGGCACACGAGACCATGAAGTCCGAATTGATCAGCTGTCGCCCTGCCGCAAATACACCTATGTTCGGTGAGGATGGGGGCGGCTAGGCGAAGAGCAACACCAATCCGAATGGCCTGTGGGTCGAGACGGGTGCCCAGGGAGGAATTGGGAACAGCTAACAGGAAATCTCCTGAGTGTGGTGCCTTCACTGCCAGGAGACGAGCTTTGTTCTTTCCTGAAGCATTGGAGAGCACTGTGTTGGCGATTTTTTCCATGATCGGTTTGTCCCAGTGAGACTGTTTCTGCTGTTTGGGAGGAGCTGGTCTACTGGAGGAGTCTGTAAGGGTGTCCCACCGAATCGCTGCTTCAGTAAACCTGGGGTCTTAAGCTCCTACCAAGTCTCTCAAGCGTTCGGGCACTATCTTCTTGACTAATGCACTGGAAGCCAAACACGAAGACAGAAAAGCAGGTAAAGCAACATGCGTTGCTTTACGCACCCCTATACCTCCCAGTCGCACTGGGAGGATTGCCTGATCCCATTGCTGATCCTCTAGTGACAGGTTCAGTGCCTTCTTAAAAGTTGATCTCAGGTGTGCGTCATATTCATCGAGTGTTGGGTTGTCAAAAGAGGGTGCACACCTCAAGAAGTAAGCGAGTCTTGGCATAGTAAGACACCTTGTGAGGAGATACAGAGCATCATGGGCATCAAGATCGCTTATTCTCTCCTCCATTCTCATCAGGTCATTCAATTTGTCCCTGAGGACAGTATCGATGGCCTGGTGACCCAGCGGTGCCCCCAAGAGGGTACTGTTGGACGGAGTTGTAGTTGAGACTTCTGGGAGGATTCTTCGCACAGCATTGATTATTTCCTGGTTCGCTGTGATGATTTCACACTTGGAGGGATTGAGGATGAGTCCCAAGTCTTCTCCCTGTGTTTTCACCAGTTGTAGGTCCCCCACGAGGGACTCTTCAGTACCTGCAAGAGTGCCGTCATCCAGGTACCAGATATTGAGCTCACTGCGTAGGCTGGAAGTTAGTTCTCTTACTGCCAAGCAGAAGAGAAGTGGAGCGAGTGGGTCACCCTGCTGAACACCCTCTGATGATTGAATTTCATGTTCTCCAAACAAAAGAATTGAGGGTTTGCTGTAGCCGGTTGAAATGAAGGGAAAGAGACTGGGGAACCGAACCCGAACAACTGGCAAAACAGCATCTCTCTTCACCATATTAAAGGCATTTCTAAAATCAAGTTTGACTATGGCCTTGTCTTCTGGTAGGTCCCTGATGTAGGCCCTTGCTGCATGAGCTGCAGCTTCACTGCCTTGAGAGACCCCAAAGCCCAGTTGGTGTGGCTGGAGTAAAGTGGCAGCTTCTAGGCGAATGTTTCTCACTGCTTCTTTGGCAACGAGACGGCGAAGAGTGTTTCCAACTGCAATGGGTCTGATTCCCCATCCCTCTTCTTCAAAGCACATAGTGAGGCTCCAAAAAAGAAAGGTTTAATTTCTTCTGGGATTCGCCCAGCCAGGCAATTGTTGACGAAAGTTGTTAACTCGGTGAGAAGAATTGATGCAGATTCACCGAGTACTGGATTTACCATCTCTTTGAGGTGCTGAGGTCGAATTCCAGTGTAACCTCCTGCAGATCCTGCTAGAAATGACACGATCGCCTTATAGACTTCCGATTCTGGCAAAATTAATTGTTCAGTGATGGGGTCTTCCTCAGGGTTGTCGTTGATGGCTATGGTGTCCCTGGTTGGATGGTTGTCTCTTAGTGCTTGGGCCGTGGTCTCATCCTTGGGGGCTACAGTGTCGTCACTTGTAATTATTCTTATTGCTCCCACTGTGTTACCTTCTTCAATTGCTAGGTGAAAGTAACCTGGTGACATTTAACTCGGGTTAGACTCCTATGATAGGAGTAGGTACCAACGTACCAAGCAAGGAGAATAGCAGCAAGTTAGGGGCCAGGAGGCGAGCACACAGCCTCAGGAATCTCCTTAAAAATAGTCACGTCGAGAAATGCCTGCAATTACTTTTCAAACAATAAAATTAAGCCCTTTTCTTAGTGGGACCAAAATGTGAAAGGTTTACCTGACTAGGTTAAGGCATTGGCTGAAGCCGGTGGGAGACTTGGACCTGCCTCGAAAGGGCCAGAAGGCCTGCTACAGTGTTCTTTCTTTATGCTCTTAAGAGGCTGAGAGACTATCTGACAATGACTAAACCACGAAAGTCAAGTCTGAACCAAAACAACCTCAACCAAACAAAACAACCTCAACCAAACAAAACCTCAACCAAACAAAACAACCTCAACCAAACAAAACAACCTCAACCAAACAAAACAACCTCAACCAAACAAAACAACCTCAACCAAACAAAACAACCTCACAACCAAAACAAAACAACCTCACAACCAAACAAAACCTCACAGCCAAACAACCTCACAACCAAACAAACAACCTCACAACCAAACAAACCTCAACAAACCAAACAAAACCTCACAGCCAAACAAACCTCACAACCAAACAAAACAACCTCACAGCCAAACAAAACAACCCCACAGCCAAACAAACCTCACAACCAAACAAAACAACCTCACAACCAACAAAACCTCACAACCAAACAAAACAACCTCACAACCAAACAAAACAACCTCACAACCAAACAAAACAACCTCACAGCCAAACAAACAACCTCACAGCCAAACAAACCTCACAACCTAACAAAACAACCTCACAACCAAACAAAACCTCACAACCAAACAAAACCTCACAACCAAACAAAACAACCTCACAACCAAACAAAACCTCACAACCAAACAAAACCTCACAACCAAAAAAAACAACCTCACAGCCAAGCAAAACAACCTCACAGCCAAACAAAACAACCTCACAACCAACAAAACCTCACAACCAAACAAAACAACCTCACAAACCAAACAAAACCTCACAGCAAAACAAAACCTCACAACCAAACAAAACAACCTCACAACCAAACAAAACAATCTCACAACCAAACAAAACAACCTCACAACCAAACAAAACAACCTCACAACCAAACAAAACAACCTCACAACCAAACAAAACCTCACAACCAAACAAAACAAACCTCACAACCAAACAAAACAACCTCACAACCAAACAAAACAACCTCACAACCAAACAAAACCTCACAACCAAACAAAACAACCTCACAACCAAACAAAACCTCACAACCAAACAAAACAACCTCACAGCCAAACAAACCTCACAACCAAACAAAACAACCTCACAAAACCAAACAAAACAACCTCACAGCCAAACAAAAACCTCACAAATAAACAAAACCTCACAACCAAACAAAACCTCACAACCAAACAAAACCAAACAAAACAACCTCACAGCCAAACAAAACCTCACAGCCAAAGAAAACCTCACAACCAAACAAAACCTCACAACCAAACAAAACCAAACAAAACAACCTCACAGCCAAACAAAACCTCACAGCCAAAGAAAACCTCACAACCAAACAAAACCTCACAACCAAACAAAACCAAACAAAACAACCTCACAGCCAAACAAAACCTCACAGCCAAACAAAACCTCACAGCCAAACAAAACCTCACAACCAAACAAAACAACCTCACAGCCAAACAAAACCTCACAACCAAACAAAACCTCACAGGCAAACAAAACCTCACAACTAAACAAAACCTCACAACCAAACAAAACTTCACAACCAAACAAAACCTCACAAAAAAGCCTCACAACCAAACAAAACCTCACAACCAAACAAAACCTCACAACCAAACAAAACCTCACAAAAAAGCCTCACAACCAAACAAAACCTCACAACCAAACAAAACCTCACAACCAAACAAAACCTCACAACCAAACAAAACCTCACAGCCAAACAAAACCTCACAACCAAACAAAACCTCACAGCCAAACAAAACCTCACAACCAAACAAAACCTCACAACCAAACAAAACCTCACAACCAAACAAAACCTCACAACCAAACAAAACCTCACAACCAAACAAAACCTCACAACCAAACAAAACCTCACAACCAAACAAAACCTCACAACCAAACAAAACCTCACAACCAAACAAAACCTCACAACCAAACAAAAGAGAACAGAAAAACACCAGATAATTCTGAAGAAGATAAAAGCTGACGAAGACAGTGTGCGACACCAACTGTGTCCAGAAGTCTGAGTGGTAACAAGCGCAATACCAGAACCCCCTAGGGGTAGGGGGTTCATAACCAGGGGTATCCATACCCCTTGGGGGTATCTGTACCAAATAATGGGGGTATGGGACTCCATTTCTGGGAAACTTAGAAAAAAAAGTTGTGGTTAGATTTGAAAAAACCATCGTTGTGTTGCTACCATATATAGTTGTGTTGCTACCATATATAGTTGTGTTGCTACCATATATAGTTGTGTTGCTACCATATATAGTTGTGTTGCTACCATATATAGTTGTGTTGCTACCATATATAGTTGTGTTGCTACCATATATAGTTGTGTTGCTACCATATATAGTTGTGTTGCTACCATATATAGTTGTGTTGCTACCATATATAGTTGTGTTGCTACCATGTGTAGTGTTGCTACCATATATAGTTGTGTTGCTACCATATATAGTTGTGTTGCTACCATATATAGTTGTGTTGCTACCATATATAGTTGTGTTGCTACCATATATAGTTGTGTTGCTACCATGTGTAGTGTTGCTACCATATATAGTTGTGTTGCTACCATATATAGTTGCGTTGCTACCATATATAGTTGTGTTGCTACCATACATAGTTGTGTTGCTACCATATATAGTTGTGTTGCTACCATATATAGTTGTGTTGCTACCATGTGTAGTGTTGCTACCATATATAGTTGTGTTGCTACCATATATAGTTGTGTTGCTACCATATATAGTTGTGTTGCTACCATATATAGTTGTGTTGCTACCATATATAGTTGTGTTGCTACCATATATAGTTGTGTTGCTACCATGTGTAGTGTTGCTACCATATGTAGTGTTGCTACCATGTGTAGTGTTGCTACCATATGTAGTGTTGCTACCATGTGTAGTGTTGCTACCATATGTAGTGTTGCTACCATATGTAGTGTTGCTACTATGTGTAGTGTTGCTACCATATGTAGTGTTGCTACTATGTGTAGTGTTGCTACCATGTGTAGTGTTGCTACCATATGTAGTGTTGCTACCATGTGTAGTGTTGCTACCATATGTAGTGTTGCTACTATGTGTAGTGTTGCTACTATGTGTAGTGTTGCTACCATATGTAGTGTTGCTACCATGTGTAGTGTTGCTACCATATGTAGTGTTGCTACCATGTGTAGTGTTGCTACCATATGTAGTGTTGCTACCATATGTAGTGTTGCTACTATGTGTAGTGTTGCTACCATATGTAGTGTTGCTACTATGTGTAGTGTTGCTACCATGTGTAGTGTTGCTACCATATGTAGTGTTGCTACCATGTGTAGTGTTGCTACATATGTAGTGTTGCTAACTATGTGTAGTGTTGCTACCATGTGTAGTGTTGCTACCATATGTAGTGTTGCTACTATGTGTAGTGTTGCTACCATATGTAGTGTTGCTACTATGTGTAGTGTTGCTACTATGTGTAGTGTTGCTACCATATTAGTGTTGCTACCATGTGTATGTGCTACCATATGTAGGTGTTGCTACTAATGTGTGTTGCTACCATATGTAGTGTTGCTACTATGTGTAGTGTTGCTACTATGTGTAGTGTTGCTACCATATGTAGTGTTGCTACTATGTGTAGTGTTGCTACTATGTGTAGTGTTGCTACTATGTGTAGTGTTGCTACCATATGTAGTGTTGCTACTATGTGTAGTGTTGCTACCATATGTAGTGTTGCTACCATATGTAGTGTTGCTACTATGTGTAGTGTTGCTACCAAGTGTAGTGTTGCTACCAAGTGTAGTTGTGTTGCTACCATTTGTAGTGTTGCTACGATGTGTAAAGTCAAGCTACTGACATCTTTTGAAGTCATATTGGCACCCAATAGCACTGGTGATGCACCTAATAGCACTGGTGATGCACCTAATAGCACTGGTGATGCACCTAATAGCACTGGTGATGCACCTAATAGCACTGGTGATGCACCTAATAGCACTGGTAATGCATCTAATAGCACTGGTGATGCACCTAATAGCACTGGTGATGCACCTAATAGCACTGGTGATGCACCTAATAGCACTGGTGATGCACCTAATAGCACTGGTGATGCACCTAATAGCACTGGTGATGCACCTAATAGCACTGGTGATGCACCTAATAGCACTGGTGATGCACCTAATAGCACTGGTGATGCACCTAATAGCACTGGTGATGCACCTAATAGCACTGGTGATGCACTTAATAGCACTGGTGATGCACCTAATAGCACTGGTGATGCACCTAATAGCACTGGTAATGCATCTAATAGCACTGGTGCACCTAATAGCACTGGTGATGCACCTAATAGCACTGCGATGCACCTAATAGCACTGTGTGATGCACCTAATAGCACTGGTGATGCATCTAATAGCACTGGTGATGCACCTAATAGCACTGGTGAGACCTAATACACTGGTGATGCACCTAATAGCACTGGTGATGCACCTAATAGCACTGGTGATGCACCTAATAGCACTGGTGATGCACCTAATAGCACTGGTGATGCACCTAATAGCACTGGTGTATTCCCAGTCTGGTGAAGGGGGTATAGAGACCTACTAGGAAATCCAATGGGGCTCCGTAATCATAAAAAAGATGTCCCGAAGCTAGATTGCTATCACACTTAGCTCACACACTGAGGTCTGGGGTTCGATCCCCGTACGGGTGGAAACGTTGGGACGTGTTTCCATAAGACACCTGCTGCTCCTGTTCACCTAACAGTAAAATAGGTACCTTGATTTTAGTTGACTGGTGTGGGTTGAATCCTGGGACAAAACTGACCTAATTTGCCCGAAACGCTCTCGCTTCACACGCTGAGTGTCCGGGTTCGATCCCCGGCAAGGGTGAAAACAACGAAGGCGTTTCCTTACACCTGTTGTCCCGTTCACCTAACAAGGAAGTACCTGGGTGATAGTCGACTGGTGTGGGCGGCATCCCGGGGGACATGAGGACCCCAATGGATATAAGATAAACACTCCCTCGATGACCCACTGCCTTTCTTGGGTTATCCTGGTGGCTAACCCTCCAGGGTTAAAAATCCAAACAAAAATCCTAGAACACTTACAGAGAAGAGGTATCACAAAGAACATCCAGCAAGGGACAAGAGATGAGAAATCTCTCCTTACCAACCAACTGGAGACATATAACAACGTAACGGATGTGAGACGAGAGGAATGGATGGGTGAATTGCAATTTTTTAGCCTGTAAGAGCGCATTTGATGTACTCCAGCAGAGAATGGGACAAAAACGTACTCTTGAGGAACAAAGAGTACCTGAGGGTAAGAAAACACAAGAAACTGTCAGGAAAGAGATAACAGAATGTGAAAGAATAACAAGCGGAGTTATGACCAATATTATTTCTGGTTTATGTGAACTATACTGAATTAGGTATATCCTTGCTTGCTGGAAGATGTGAACCTAATGAGAATACAAAGAGATGAGGACGAGGAAAGGTTAGAACTCTCTCTGAACGAAGAATAGTCAGATAAGTGGTTGCTTGAGTTCAACCCCAGCAAATCTAAGCTTATGAAAATTAGGGAAGAACGAAAACCAGACATGAAGTTATCACATGACTAGGATATCATCAGCTGAATATCTGCTGTAGCAAATGTACCTCTGGCAAAGAAGGGTTAATATAAGACTCTCGAAGCCAAAAGAAAGTGAGCCCTCTAGTGTGTACCAGGAACTGAGACTTGACCCCTGAAACTAGATATAGGGGAGTGCTCTCTCTCACACACACACACACACACACACACACACATACACACACACACACACACATCACACACACACACACACACACACACACACACACACACACACACACACTTGAGTTTGGAATGTGGGGGTGTTAAATAAGTTAGGTTTATTGTCTGGTATTAGTGGGAGTGAATATGCTAGGCGGAGACCAGTCTTCTTCTTCTTCTGCTTCTGCTTCTGCTTCTGCTTCTGCTTCTTCTTCTTCTTCTTCTTCTTCTTCTTCTGCTGCTGCTGCTGCTGCTGCTGCTGCTGCTTCTGCTTCTTCTTCTTCTTCTGCTGCTGCTGCTGCTGCTGCTGCTGCTGCTGCTGCTGCTGCTGCTGCTGCTGCTGCTGCTGCTGCTGCTGCTGCTGCTATTGCTATTACTATTATAAAAATATAATGATCAGAGGTGAGTGAGTCAAGTGGCTGGGAAGGGGAACTCGAGTGCCTCAAGTCAAGCGCCCCTCCAGCAGCATTTACACGACCCTTCCCTCCTGAAGGGTGTCAGGGTCGTTGCACTCAGTGCATCATGCCGGCACTCTAACATCAATGCTTGCTGGCACCATGAGCCACGCTCACTTGCACATCAATGGTTGATGAATGGAGAGAGAGTGATTGTGCGTCTAGTCTGAAGCCATGCTGAATCTGAAGTGACTTCATTAGTGTATTGACCTGACCTGTGTTGACCCAAATCTTCTCACTACATTCATTTAATACTATGATTTTAAGCTATACGTTATACATACGCTATATATATATCGTGCCGAATAGGAAAAGTTGGTCAATTAGCAAGAACTCATTTAAAATTAAGTCCTTTCTAAAATATTCTCTTATACGTTTAAAGATATATTTTTTTCATTTATGTTAATGTAAAAATTAATAATTTTGTACCAAAAGAACCTTAGGAAATTTACCTGACCTTATAACAAGCGCAATTTAATTTAATCTAAATATATTTTAGGCAAGTTTACAATAATTTAATAAACACAATTATTTTTTTTTCGTTAGGTTCAGAATGATTTTTGCGAAATTATTGCAAACAAAAATTTTTGCTTGCCCTATTCGGCACGACATTATATATATATATATATATATATATATATATATATATATATATATATATATATATATATATATATATATATATATATACGTGTATATGTATATATACACGTATATATACATTCACAGGTACACAGTAAACTAGCCACTTCGGTGGCAAGATCTAAAATCTAATCTGGAGAGGAGAGAGATATGCTAATATATTCATGGTAGGTATTTCAAGACCCAGTCTCAAATATACACACTGACATAACATACTGGAGTGAGAGATATGGAAGGAAATGGAAAAATAAACCCAGTGGAAAGTAGGAACACCGTGGGCACAATAAGAGAACATTGTATCAATATCCCTGGGAAAAATTAACCCAGTGAAAAGCAGGGACACCGTGGGCACAATAAGAGAACATTGTATCAATATCCCTGGGAAAAATTAACCCAGTGAAAAGCAGGGACACCGTGGGCACAATAAGAGAACATTGTATCAATATCCCTGGGAAAAATTTTAACACTACCAGAAGATATCAGTAACAGTGCTGAAACAAGTGTATTCAGTAAATGAAGTACTTTTACCAAGTGACAGATCAAGCAGGCTGTGATGGATATGTGGGCCAGCAAGCTGCCAGTAGCAACAGCCTGGTTGATCATGCAAGCGCCAGACAAGCTTTATCCGGAGCCTGGCTCTGGGAGTAGAAATTCATCAAAGGTATATATCCTCACAACCACAACCACCATCCCTTACAACAACCACCATTTCTTACAACCACCATCCCTTACAACAACCATTCCTTACAACAACCACAATTCCTTACAACAATCACCATTCCTTACAACAACCACCATTCCTTACAACCACTATCCCTTACAACAACCACTATCCTTTACAACAACCACTATCCTTTACATCAGGGTCTCTCCACTCACAACTACCATCCCTTACAACCTCCTCACTGACCTCATCTACCTCCCAGACCCCACCTATCTCCCAGCCTCCCAGACCTCACCTACCTCCTAGCCTCACTGACCTCATCTACCTCCCAGACCCCACCTATCTCCCAGCCTCCCAGACCTCACCTACCTCCTAGCCTCACTGACCTCATCTACCTCCCAGACCCCACCTATCTCCCAGCCTCCCAGACCTCACCTACCTCCTAGCCTCACTGACCTCATCTACCTCCCAGACCCCACCTATCTCCCAGCCTCCCAGACCTCACCTACCTCCTAGCCTCACTGACCTCACCTACCTCCCCCCCCACCTTGTTTACACTAACCCTCGTCATCTCGGTTTTGATTACCTCATTAGTCGTTTGATTGAAGAGGGGAGGGGGAGGTGGGGAGGGGGAGGTGGGGAGGGGAAAGTGGGAGGGGTTTACGACAGGTGGAGGGGGGGGGGCAGGCGGTTATTGGGGAGTTCTAATTTAGGTCTTTTTCATGGGCCACGGCTTGAGAGGTCTGTCTGGGAGGTAAATCATGGAGGCCAGTCTGGGAGGTCAGTCATGGAGGCTAGCCAGGAGGCCAATATGGGAGGTCAGTCATGGAGGCCAGCCAGGAGGCCAGTGTGGGAGGTCAGTCATGGAGGCCAGTATGGGAGGTCAGTCATGGAGGCCAGCCAGGCCAGTGTGGGAGGTCAGTCATGGAGGCCAGCATGGGAGGTCAGTCATGGTGGCCAGCCAGAAGGCCAATGTGGGAGGTCTGTCATGGAGGCCAGTATGGGAAGTCAGTCATGGAGGAAAGCCAGGAGGCCAGTGTGGGAGGTCAGTCATGGAGGCCAGTATGGGAAGTCAGTCATGGAGGAAAGCCAGGAGGCCAGTGTGGGAAGTCAGTCATGGAGGAAAGCCAGGAGGTCAGTCATGGAGGAAAGCCAGGAGGCCAGTGTGGGAGGTCAGTCATGGAGGCCAGTATGGGAAGTCAGTCATGGAGGAAAGCCAGGAGGCCAGTGTGGGAGGTCAGTCATGGAGGCCAGTATGGGAAGTCAGTCATGGAGGAAAGCCAGGAGGCCAGTGTGGGAGGTCAGTCATGGAGGCCAGTATGGGAAGTCAGTCATGGAGGAAAGCCAGGAGGCCAGTGTGGGAGGTCAGTCATGGAGGCCAGTATGGGAAGTCAGTCATGGAGGAAAGCCAGGAGGCCAGTGTGGGAGGTCAGTCATGGAGGCCAGTATGGGAAGTCAGTCATGGAGGAAAGCCAGGAGGCCAGTGTGGGAGGTCAGTCATGGAGGCCAGTATGGGAAGTCAGTCATGGAGGAAAGCCAGGAGGCCAGTGTGGGAGGTCAGTCATGGAGGCCAGTATGGGAGGTCAGTCATGGAGGCCAGTATGGGAGGTCAGTCATGGAGGAAAGCCAGGAGGCCAGTGTGGGAGGTCAGTCATGGAGGCCAGTATGGGAGGTCAGTCATGGAGGCCAGTATGGGAGGTCAGTCATGGAGGCCAGCCGGGAAGTCACTCTGGGGGCTCTAGCTCTTGGTTCTCAACTTCCAGCTTGAAGCTTCTCACAAAAAGGAACCCTCAGGAAGATGGAATTAAGAAAGATGAAGAACGATAATAAAGACGGAAATAGAAGAAAGGGGCAATAGAGGAACGCTGGAGGAGGAGGAGGAGGAGGAGGAGGAAGATGGAAGTAGAAAGGAAATGGGAGAAAATGGTAGAAGGAGAGAATAATATTAGACAGAGCGGACTGAGAAGAAGGACGAGAGAGAGAGAGAGAGAGAGAGAGAGAGAGAGAGAGAGAGAGAGAGAGAGAGAGAGAGAGAGAGAGAGAGAGAGAGCGCAAAGGAGGCAGGAGGAGAGGACAGGAGAAGGGGAGACAAGAATAGTGGAAGTAGAGGAGGAAATAGGGATAAAAGGGAAAGGGGAGAGAGGTACAGTATGACACATTTTCAGAGCTACGTCACCTTTTTCAGTGGAAAGTGAACCTTTTTCAGTGGAAAGTGAACCTTTCTCAGTGGAAAGTGAACCTTTTTCAGTGGAAAGTGAAAATTTTTCAGTGGAAAGTGAACCTTTCTCAGTGGAAAGTGAACCTTTTTCAGTGGAAAGTGAACCTTTCTCAGTGGAAAGTGAACCTTTTTCAGTGGAAAGTGAACCTTTTTCAGTGGAAAGTGAAAATTTTTCAGTGGAAAGTGAACCTTTCTCAGTGGAAAGTGAACCTTTCTCAGTTGAAAGTGAACCTTTCTCAGTGGAAAGTGAATCTTTCTCAGTGGAAAGTGAACCTTTCTCAGTGGAAAGTGAACCTTTCTCAGTGGAAAGTGAACCTTTCTCAGTGGAAAGTGAACCTTTCTCAGTGGAAAGTGAACCTTTCTCAGTGGAAAGTGAACCTTTCTCAGTGGAAAGTGAACCTTTCTCAGTGGAAAGTGAACCTTTCTCAGTGGAAAGTGAACCTTTCTCAGTGGAACGTGAACCTTTCTCAGTGGAACGTGAACCTTTCTCAGTGGAACGTGAACCTTTCTCAGTGGAACGTGAACCTTTCTCAGTGGAAAGTGAACCTTTCTCAGTGGAAAGTGAACCTTTCTCAGTGGAACGTGAACCTTTCTCAGTGGAACGTGAACCTTTCTCAGTGGAAAGTGAACCTTTCTCAGTGGAAAGTGAACCTTTCTCAGTGGAAAGTGAACCTTTCTCAGTGGAAAGTGAACCTTTCTCAGTGGAAAGTGAACCTTTCTCAGTGGAAAGTGAACCTTTCTCAGTGGAAAGTGAACCTTTCTCAGTGGAAAGTGAACCTTTCTCAGTGGAACGTGAACCTTTCTCAGTGGAACGTGAACCTTTCTCAGTGGAAAGTGAACCTTTCTCAGTGGAAAGTGAACCTTTCTCAGTGGAAAGTGAACCTTTCTCAGTGGAAAGTGAACCTTTCTCAGTGGAAAGTGAACCTTTCTCAGTGGAAAGTGAACCTTTCTCAGTGGAAAGTGAACCTTTCTCAGTGGAAAGTGAACCTTTCTCAGTGGAAAGTGAACCTTTCTCAGTGGAAAGTGAACCTTTCTCAGTGGAAAGTGAACCTTTCTCAGTGGAAAGTGAACCTTTCTCAGTGGAAAGTGAACCTTTCTCAGTGGAAAGTGAACCTTTCTCAGTGGAAAGTGAACCTTTCTCAGTGGAAAGTGAACCTTTCTCAGTGGAAAGTGAACCTTTCTCAGTGGAAAGTGAACCTTTCTCAGTGGAAAGTGAACCTTTCTCAGTGGAAAGTGAACCTTTCTCAGTGGAAAGTGAACCTTTCTCAGTGGAAAGTGAACCTTTCTCAGTGGAAAGTGAACCTTTCTCAGTGGAAAGTGAACCTTTCTCAGTGGTACTGAAGCATCTTACCTGAGAATAGGGGAAGACAGAGAGAGCAATAAAGAGGGAATATAGAAGGAGGAAGGATGACAGGATATAGAGACAACAAAGAAAAGGAATAAATAGAACAGAAAAAATGAAAACGGGAAGAGTGGGGAAAAGAGGAATAAAGAAAGAGATAAAGCAGAGAAAAAGAAGGAGAAACAAGTGTTATAAAAAGAAATAGAGAAAGACAGGGAGATAAAAAAGAGAAAAAGAGGGAGAAAAAAAGAGAAATAAAGAGAAATAGAGAAAGACAGGGAGATAAAACAGAGAAAAAGAGGGGGAAAAAAAGAGTAACAAAGAGAAATAGAGAAAGACAGGGAGATAAAACAGAGAAAAAGAGGGAGAAACAAGAGTAACAAAGAAACATTCACAGTTTACCAGGTAAACAAAGAATATTAAACCAAAATGTTTGGCACAAAGTTATATTTTGTGGTTCAAGCACCGGAAAGTTCCAACATATATCAGTGTATCTCCTTGTAAGACATCCCAGAGTGTCGTGTGGGGAGATTACTGGGTGTGGGGAGATTACTGGGTGTGGGGAGATTACTGGGTGTGGGGAGATTACTGGGTGTGGGGAGATTACTGGGTGTGGGGAGATTACTGGGTGTGGGGAGATTACTTGTGGGGGGACTACTTGGTGTGGGGAGATTACTGGGTGTGGGGAGATTACTGGGTGTGGGGAGATTACTGGGTGTGGGGAGATTACTGGGTGTGGGGAGATTACTTGTGGGGGGACTACTTGGTGTGGGGAGATTACTGGGTGTGGGGAGATTACTGGGTGTGGGGAGGTTACTGGGTGTGGGAGATTACTGGGTGTATGGAGATTACTGGGTGTATGGAGATTACTGGGTGTGGGGAGATTACTGGGTGTGGGGAGATTACTGGGTGTGGGGAGATTACTGGGTGTGGGGAAATTACTTGTTGTGGGGAGATTACTTGTTTGTGGGGGATTACTTGTTGTGGGGAGATTACTTGTTGTGGGGAGATTACTTGTTGTGGGGAGATTACTTGTTGTGGGGAGATTACTTGTTGTGGGGAGATTACTTGTTGTGGGGAGATTACTTGTTGTGGGGAGATTACATGTTGTGGGAGATTACTTGTTGTGGGGAGATTACTTGTTGTGGGGAGATTACTTGTTGTGGGGAGATTACTTGTTGTGGGGAGATTACTTGTTGTGGGGAGATTACTTGTTGTGGGGAGATTACTTGTTGTGGGGAGATTACTTGTTGTGGGGAGATTACATGGTGTGGGGAGATTACATGGTGTGGGGAGATTACTTGTTGTGGGGAGATTACTTGTTGTGGGGAGATTACTTGTTGTGGGGAGATTACTTGTTGTGGGGAGATTACTTGTTGTGGGGAGATTACTTGTTTTGGGGAGATTACTTGTTGTGGGGAGATTACTTGTTGTGGGGAGATTACTTGTTGTGGGGAGATTACATGGTCACATCACAAAAACAAACTATAACTTTCAGAACCCCAAATATAATTTGTACTGATGTGAAAGAGAAAATAAGTTGTAGGCAGAAGTAAATTTCACAAAACGGCAAATATCCCAAAAAGTTACACCGAGAAATGGCAGATATAGATTAAATAAAAGTCACTCCACACAAATGATGGAGAATAAGATACGTCTAAAGCCATTGAAGAAATTTGAAAAAGTTGTCAAATTCTTTCTCGCATATGCAAAATCTAAATCAAAATCCTCTTCCAGTACTGACCTTTGTATCAGGAGAGAATCATGCATAGATAACCACAGGGAACATTGAAATCATGAAGGAGCAGCAGTCATCAATGACACCTTCATGACACTATGGTGACTGAAGGTACTGATGATTCCTTTGGCAGCAGTCATCAATGACACCTTCATGACACCATGGTGACTGAAGGTACTGATGATTCCTTTAACAGCAGTCATCAATGACACAATGACACTATGGTGACTGAAGGTACTGATGATTCCTTTGGCAGCAGTCATCAATGACACTTTCATGACACCATGGTGACTGAAGGTACTGATGATTCCTTTGGCAGCAGTCATCAATGACACCTTCATGACACCATGGTGACTGAAGGTACTGATGATTCCTTTGGCAGCAGTCATCAATGACACCTTCATGACACCATGGTGATGAAGGTACTGATGATTCCTTTGGCAGCAGTCATCAATGACACCTTCATGACACCATGGTGACTGAAGCTACTGATGATTCCTTTGGCAGCAGTCATCAATGACACCTTCATGACACTATGGTGACTGAAGGTACTGATGATTCCTTTGGCAGCAGTCATCAATGACACCTTCATGACACCATGGTGACTGAAGGTACTGATGATTCCTTTGGCAGCAGTCATCAATGACACCTTCATGACACCATGGTGACTGAAGCTACTGATGATTCCTTTAGCAGCAGTCATCAATGACACCTTCATGACACCATGGTGACTGAAGCTACTGATGATTCCTTTAGCAGCAGTCATCAATGACACCTTCATGACACCATGGTGACTGAAGCTACTGATGATTCCTTTAGCAGCAGTCATCAATGACACCTTCATGACACCATGGTGACTGAAGGTACTGATGATTCCTTTAGCAGCAGTCATCAATGACAACCTTGACACAATGACAAAGTCCTGGTAACTTCTTCGCGAGTTCTGCCCACCCTAAAAATTACACATTTGACTCAGCATTAAGTTCAGATTTCGAAAAATACACAACGTGCCCACACGAGCAGCACCTGGACCCGTTTCTTAGAATTCCCTAACTCAAAAAATACAAAATAGCAGTAGCACGAATACTCAGTTGTCTTTAGTGGACATGTTAACCTTCCCATGAAAACCCAGATGACAAAGAGCGGAGATACAGCCTTCCCGTCTGAGGCTTATTTCCACTCACTTGTGTATATCCATATGACTCACGAAATCGCAATGACACGACTGCAGACAAACCATACTACGGGTGGGGTTACAACCCGCGGTCAGAGAGTCTCAAAACTCCAGACCGATGCGTTAACCACTGGGCCAGCTAGCCACAATAAGATTCATCGCGGGTTCTAACCCCGTCCGTGGTATGCTTTATGCCCATATGCCTGGTAATACCGTCAATAGGATGAACATGGGCTTCCAAATAAACTAGTCACATCGTACGCAAAATCTAAATCGCAAAGGAGACAACAGAGGTACGGCAATACAACTACAGATCAGCAGCACAACATGAAAGCCCTGGAATGGGTCTGACCCAGTAATTATGCCCTTGAAATGTTCTGATACCAACTTACCGTTTTCTTGGTAATGCACAGCATACAGTCACCATGGATTTAGAGAACGATCTTCCTTGTCAGAGTTGTTAGAGGATTTAGAAGACAAACAAATCGAAGAAGGGGGTGTGCACGGATTTTCCAAAGGCATTTAACAAATGTGGCCATTGAATGATAGCCTTTAAAATGAGGTAATTAGTATATTTGAAAAGTTCAGTGCCCCAAGGCACGGCCCTGGCTCCATTACTGTTTCTCCTTCTATCTGATAAATAAAAACACTAGCCACAGCTTGGTATCACAGCACAACAGACAGAAATACTAGCCACAGCTTGGTATCACAGCACAACAGACAGAAATACTAGCCACAGCTTGGTATCACAGCACAATAGACAAAAACACTAGCTACTGCTTGGTACCACTGCACAACAGACACCAAGACACCAACTGGCCACCAGCAGACACCAACCTGCCACCAGCAGACACCAACTCGCCACCAGCAGACACCAACCTGCCACCAGCAGACACCAACCTGCTACCAGCAGACACCAACTCGCCACCAGCAGACACCAACCTGCCACCAGCAGACACCAACCTGCTACCAGCAGACACCAACTCGCCACCAGCAGACACCAACCTGCTACCAGCAGACACCAACCTGCTACCAGCAGACACCAACTCGCCACCAGCAGACACCAACCTGCTACCAGCAGACACCAACCTGCTACCAGCAGACACCAACTCGCCACCAGCAGACACCAACCTGCCACCAGCAGACACCAACCTGCTACCAGCAGACACCAACTCGCCACCAGCAGACACCAACCTGCCACCAGCAGACACCAACCTGCTACCAGCAGACACCAACTCGCCACCAGCAGACACCAACCCGCTACCAGCAGACACCAACCTGATAGTAGCAGATATCAGAACCAAGTACAAGATCAACCAGGCTGTGATGGATATGTGGGCCAGAGAGCCACCAGCAGCAACAACCGGGCTGACCAGGACAGGAAAGCCGTCGAAACAGGCTAAAGGTATATGACAGGGAAAAAGTTAACAGTCAGGGAAAATTGGAAGGACAGGGAAAAAATGAGAGACAAAGGAAGAGAGGGGAAGAGAGGCGGAGAAGAAAAATAGGAGAACAGAAGATGAGAGGGTGTAAAATAGAAGAAAATGGAAGTGGCAGGGAAGATGTAAGAAAACTGAATGGAACTGAAGTCAGGTCAGAAGGTCAGGTCAATTGGTCAGATAAATGTTACAGAATGTGTGTATATATATATATATATATATATATATATATATATATATATATATATATATATATATATATATATATATATAAAATTGGTCAATTAACAAGAACTCATTTAAAATTAAGTCATCTCTAAATTTTTTTTTATACATGTAAATATTTTTTCATTTATGTTAATGTAAAAATGAATTATTCTGTACCAAAAGAACCTTAGAAAACTTACCTGACCTTATTATAACAAGCGCAATTTAATTTAGCTTAACCCAACTAAATATATTTTAGGTAAGTTTACAATAATTTAATAATAAACATACACAATGAAATATATTTTTTTCGTTAGGTTCGGAATGATTTTTGCCAAATTATTGCATACATAATTTTTTGCCTGCCCAATTCGGCAAGAAGAGCGTTGATATTTAAGCCAAAATCGCAAGTTTTACTTATTCGACACGACACACACACACACACACACACACACACACACACACACACACACACACACACACACACTGTGAGTCATTAAGCTTACTAAGCTTGATCTAAGGAAGGGGAGAATCTTTGATTGAAGAATCTATATGAGGGTGAAGATGGAAGATGAAGAGGGTGAGTGGTGGTAGATGGTGGTAGGTCAGTGGTAGTGGTAGACAGATGGTGATGGTAGACAGATGGTGATGGTAGATAGATGGTGATGGATGATAGATTGTGCTGGTAGACTGATGGTAGTGGTGGTAAGTAGATGGTAAGTGATGATAGATATGTGGTGATGGTGTCAACAGTAGTTACCGAAGAGGAGATGAATAAAGGGAGTAAAGAGCAAGAGATAAAGATGCTGGATCATTCTAAGAGCGAGAGATGAAGATGCTGATTCATTCCCAGAACCAAGAGGGAGTGAGATGCTGCTGCTTCATTACCAGAGCCAAGAGGAAGTGAGATGATGCTGCTTCATTATCAGAGCCAAGAGGAAGTGAGATGATGCTGCTTCATTCTCAGAACCAAGAGGGAGTGAGATGATGCTGCTTCATTCTCAGAGCCAAGAGGAAGTGAGAGACGAAGATGCTGCTTCATTCCCAGAACCAAGAGGGAGTGAGATGATGCTGCTTCATTCTCAGAGCCAAGAGGAAGTGAGAGACGAAGATGCTGCTTCATTCCCAGAACCAAGAGGGAGTGAGATGATGCTGCTTCATTCTCAGAGCCAAGAGGAAGTGAGAGACGAAGATGCTGCTTCATTCCCAGAACCAAGAGGGAGTGAGATGATGCTGCTTCATTCTCAGAGCCAAGAGGAAGTGAGAGACGAAGATGCTGCTTCATTCCCAGAACCAAGAGGGAGTGAGATGATGCTGCTTCATTCCCAGAGCCAAGAGGAAGTGAGAGATGAAGATGCTGCTTCATTCCCAGAGCCAAGAGGAAGTGAGAGATGAAGATGCTGCTTCATTCCCAGAGCCAAGAGGAAGTGAGAGATGAAGATGCTGCTTCATTCCCAGAGCCAAGAGGAAGTGAGAGATGAAGATGCTGCTTCATTCCCAGAGCCAAGAGGAAGTGAGAGATGAAGATGCTGCTTCATTCCCAGAGCCAAGAGGAAGTGAGAGATGAAGATGCTGCTTCATTCCCAGAGCCAAGAGGAAGTGAGAGATGAAGATGCTGCTTCATTCCCAGAGCCAAGAGCAAACTTAATTAAATATTTAAGAAAAAACTTTTATACCAGAAGAAATTTAATTTCAATACATTCTGGCAGGTTTTTTATTTTATTTTCTAGACGCTAAGATAAAAGGAATAAATAAAAACCTTCACTCAGGCTAAAATAAACTTGAACCAAGGTTAGGGACCTAGGTGCGAAGTACGGTACCTGCACTCTGAAGGATGAGTGAGGATGTTACAGTTCTGGAGGTGGGAAGTGTAGACAGCCTGTACTGTCTGCACAGACAGCCTATGCTGTCTGCCAGCTGAGTTCATATTTCGCGCCATGCTGGTGCTGCCACCTATAGGCCTACCACTTCAGTACGCCCACCCCTGCCTTTGCCTCACTCACTCAGCGGCCTAGACTCAGACAACAGGTCCTTACTCCTCTCTCCCTCGTGGGCATGGCCCTCCCAGGTCATGGGCACTTAACACACTGCCTGTATACCCCACGACATTGCAAATAAAGTAAGAAGCCTCCGAAGCCTTTATCATTACTCCCCGCTACCAAGAACCACCCAATAATCTGGTAAACATTGGTGGAAGTGGTGGTTACAGCGGTTGTGTTACCCGGAGAGAGGAAGAGGAATGAAAATTGTCTTCACTTCATCACCCTACACAAGAAGCATCCATCTCTCAACAAGTTATCCTGATGTCGTGTCTGCACGTTTCAGCATCCAGACACAGGTACAAGCAGGATTTAGCTGAAATTTACCGAATTTCTTCGAGAATTGTAAGTGGTGGCCCGGTGGCCTGGTGGCTAAAGCTCCCGCTTCACACACGGAGGGCCCGGGTTCGATTCCCGGCGGGTGGAAACATTTCGACACGTTTCCTTACACCTGTTGTCCTGTTCACCTAGCAGCAAATAGGTACCTGGGTGTTAGTCGACTGGTGTGGGTCGCATCCTGGGGGACAAGATTAAGGACCCCAATGGAAATAAGTTAGACAGTCCTCGATGACGCACTGACTTTCTTGGGTTATCCTGGGTGGCTAACCCTCCGGGGTTAAAAATCCGAACGAAATCTTATCTTATCTTATCTTAAGTGGCGTCTCTGACTCCACGCCACAGCGTCCCACGCTGTTTCTCAAGTCATGTGTTCAGCGTCACTTGTATGTTCTGCTGTTGTTGTTCAGCTCAGCACAGCTATTTCAGCAAGTCAGAGGCGAGTTTTGTAGTGATTTCTGTGTCCAATGTGAGTATCTCGGAGTGTTGTGGGTGGGAGAGGAGGAAGTGGCCATTCCTTGCCTCGCCCATGCTTGCCCTGCTGTATACTCACACCTCACCAGCCTACCACCATACTCCACCACTGTGTAATCACTCCCTCTGCTGTGTTTTCTGCTGTTTTTCGTGTGAATTCATTGCCAGAGCTGTGTATCCAAGTGCCCGAGGCCACTCGAAGCCACGTGGATCAGCAAGCCACATGGGGTGTGGACGATGTCATGTGGATCTACAAGCTATGCGGGTTACCAAGCCAGACGTCCTAGGTCACATGCTGTGGTCTGCTGCCCGCATCACTCCACTGATGTCACCTCACGACATCATCCACGATGCTGCCCGACTTCACGTCACCCACAATGCTGCCCGACTTCATGACGTCACCCATGATGCTGCCCGACTTCATGACGTCACGATGTCTGCCTGACGTCACCTCGAGACGTCTGCAGACAAGAAGTCTGGGGATGCTTAGACTAACCTCTGCTATAACTCCAACTGCCGAGAGAATGACACTCGTCAAGCTGCAGTTAGCCCTGTCGGCAGGCGCTGTGTCAGCCTCGTGTCAAGCTTCAGCGAGCAGCCTGCACAAAGATGATGTCACTTTGACTGCTAGCCCGCTCACTGCAGTATGGTGTATACTGTTTTGACTCCCAGATGTTTCGCCGAGTCGTCTCTGCCACGACTCACTCCACGCTCGCCAGCAGTGACAGCCCCAGCGACAGTACCAGTGGAGAAATGTCCTCCTGAGTCGCTTGCCAGAAGAAGTCCTGCCAGCTGCCAAGTAATGACACCTCACTCGAGGGCACCAGCAGGCTGTGTCCCAGGTTGAGTGAAACCCTGCATCGACTCCTACGATGACTGCTTCATTGTTCCAGAGGAGACCATACCCTGTTACGTCACAGCTCAGCCGCAGCGATGTCTCCTGTGTTGCGAGGTGTGAGGTTCTGACCAGAGCTTTAGTAAGATGGGAGGAAGAAGGATGGGTCAGGATGGAATGTAGGAAAGGTTGGGGGGAAGAGGGGTAGGTGGGGTTGTAAAAGGGTAGTGGCCTATCCACTTTGGTGTTTTGAATATGCATGTGTGCATATTGAGTAATTTATACAGAGGTTGGTTTTATGGGTGGGATATACCTCCTGCCCATCAATCGCACACTGCTATATTGTTGTTATACCAGTGCGCCATTGAATTGGAAGGATGCATACTGCAATTGCTTTTTTTAAGAGGTTGGTCAGAAGACCGAAGTTGCATGCGGAAGTTGCAGGTCGTTTCATGGTGGTTGGTTGCTCACCTGGGGTTGGCTGGCTAAGCAGTGACTGAGGTGGTGTCCTGCTGGAGGGTAGTTGTACTACAACTACCCTGCTGGAGGGTAATTGTAGTGCAACAAGGTTTGTTCTGAGGTGTAGATTGATAGAAGTGGATCACCTGGAGATGGGGAGTGTTAGTCCGTCTCCTGTGTTGCAGTATCTGTCCAGACGCAGGAAGGCGTGCAGTGATGCCCATCGACGCTCACTCCCTATGACCACGATGTTTAGCACACCCATGTTTTTTTCTTCCCTCCCTGTAGGAAGTTTTTTTTTCCATGTCCTTGTATGTATATATATGTTTTTTATTTTATGTTCTGTGCCCTGTGCCTACGAGAGAGAGACCGAGTTTTTTTTTACCGACAGACATGGTCGGGTCGACCATGTGGTAGGTGGCCGAGCGAATGTAGACAGCCTGTACTGTCTGCACAGACAGCCTATGCTGTCTGCCAGCTGAGTTCATATTTTGTGCCATGCTGGTGCTGCCACCAATAGGCCTACCACTTCAGTACGCCCACCCCTGCCTCTGCCTCTGCCTCACTCACTCAGCGGCCTAGACTCAGACAACAGGTCCTTACTCCTCTCTCCCTCGTAGGCATGGCCCTCCCAGGTCATGGGCACTTAACACACTGCCTGTGTACCCCACGACATTGCAAATAAAGTAAGAAGCCTCCGAAGCCTTTATCATTACTCCCCGCTACCAAGAATCACCAATAAACTTATAAAACAGAAGTACAGTACCTGCACTCTGAAGGATGAGTGAGGATGTTACAGTTCTGGAGGTGGGAAGTACAGTACCTGTACTCTGAAGGATGAGTGAGGATGTTACAGTTCTGGAGGTGGGAAGTACAGTACCTGCACTCTGAAGGATGAGTGAGGATGTTACAGTTCTGGAGGTGGGAAGTACAGTACCTGTACTCTGAAGGATGAGTGAGGATGTTACAGTTCTGGAGGTGGGAAGTACAGTACCTGCACTCTGAAGGATGAGTGAGGATGTTACAGTTCTGGAGGTGGGAAGTACAGTACCTGTACTCTGAAGGATGAGTGAGGATGTTACAGTTCTGGAGGTGGGAAGTACAGTACCTGCACTCTGAAGGATGAGTGAGGATGTTACAGTTCTGGAGGTGGGAAGTACAGTACCTGTACTCTGAAGGATGAGTGAGGATGTTACAGTTCTGGAGGTGGGAAGTACAGTACCTGCACTCTGAAGGATGAGTGAGGATGTTACAGTTCTGGAGGTGGGAAGTACAGTACCTGCACTCTGAAGGATGAGTGAGGATGTTACAGTTCTGGAGGTGGGAAGTACAGTACCTGCACTCTGAAGGATGAGTGAGGATGTTACAGTTCTGGAGGTGGGAAGTACAGTACCTGCACTCTGAAGGATGAGTGAGGATGTTACAGTTCTGGAGGTGGGAAGTACAGTACCTGCACTCTTGAAACCTACACGAGGTGGCTCAGTTTTTAGCCATCTCAACTCGCACACCTGCTGCCCCTGTTCACCTAGATGTAAATAGGTACCTGGTTGTTAAGCAACTGGTATGGGTGGCATCCTTTGGGAGGATCCTAATTATAAGACCACAACCTAATGACTTCCTGTATTTATGAATGAATGGATAATGTTGAAGAGTCTTGGTCTCTTTCACTTAATGAAATACCTCTCTAGGGTATTTGGCACTGTCATCCCTCTCGCTTCCATAAGGAGTGATTTCTGGGCGCAGATCTAGGACTAACTTTTAGAATCTGACAGGTCTAGATAATGTACCTTACTAGGTTATGCACAGACATGAACCCATTCCTAAAAATGTTTCTGGGGTTCTAGTACGGAGGGATACCATCCCTCTTGAGAATTTAATATCAATGCCGTCTGAGGAACGATCATCAAGAGATAATATCCCCCTGAGATACCTTCAGGTTTCCCTCCCCCCAGCAGCAGTTCTTATTACCTTGGTTTACCAGCGGAGAAGAGCTACAGTCCTAGAGAGATACCTTCAGGTATCCCTCTCCCCCAGCAGCAGTTCTTACCTTGGTTTACCAGCCAAGAGCTACAGTCCCAGAGAGATACTTTAATTAAGGTATCCCTCTCCCCCAGCAGCAGTTCCTATTACCTTGGTTTAACCAGCCAAGAGCTACAGTCCCGGAGAGATACTTTAATTAAGGTATCCCTCTCCCCCAGCAGCAGTTCCTATTACCTTGGTTTACCAGCGGAGAAGAGCTACAGTCCCGGAGAGATACCATCCGGTATCCCTCTCCCCCAGCAGCAGTTCCTATTACCTTGGTTTACCAGCGGAGAAGAGCTACAGTCCCGGAGAGATACCATCCGGTATCCCTCTCCCCCAGCAGCAGTATCTATTACCATGGTTTACCAGCGGAGAAGAGCTACAGTCAGGGAGAATTAATGGAGAGAGTGGTGTTATTGTCTACCCAGGGACTCCATACTGCTGAAGGTGGTGTGGTCGCTTCACAATGGCCTCTGCCGAGTGTATCTTCACAGATAATTGAAGCATAAATCTCTCCAAGGAGAGCACTGCTGTGTATCTGGGTCTCAGTTCCACAATTGTTATGGGCGAGGTGTTGGTAAGAGGTGTAGGCGGCGCTGAAGGTGACTGTGTTAGTACATCCTGGATGATGACCTGAGGTGAAGGTGACTGTTATGTACATCCTGGTTGATGACCTGAGGTGAAGGTGACTGTTATGTACATCCAAGGTGATGACTTGAGGTGAAGATGACTGTGTTATGTACATCCAAGGTGATGACTTGAGGTGAAGGTGACTGTTATGTACATCCAAGGTGATGACCTGAGGTGAAGGTGACTGTTATGTACATCCAAGGTGATGATTTGAGGTGAAGGTGACTGTTATGTACATCCAAGGTGATGACCTGAGGTGAAGGTGACTGTTATGTACATCCAAGGTGATGACCTGAGGTGAAGGTGACTGTTATGTACATCCAAGGTGATGACCTGAGGTGAAGGTGACTGTTATGTACATCCAAGGTGATGACTTGAGGTGAAGGTGACTGTTATGTACATCCAAGGTGATGACTTGAGGTGAAGGTGACTGTTATGTACATCCAAGGTGATGACTTGAGGTGAAGATGACTGTGTTATGTACATCCAAGGTGATGACTTGAGGTGAAGGTGACTGTTATGTACATCCAAGGTGATGACCTGAGGTGAAGGTGACTGTTATGTACATCCAAGGTGATGATTTGAGGTGAAGGTGACTGTTATGTACATCCAAGGTGATGACTTGAGGTGAAGGTGACTGTTATGTACATCCAAGGTGATGACCTGAGGTGAAGGTGACTGTGTGTACTGGAACATGAACAGTGATAAATATATCAGATATATACATCTCTCAGTGTATATACCTCTATGCACATGGCTAAGATGGTTTAAAGCCTATCTACTAAACGAGGATCATTAAGCACGTAACGTGTCCACCAGACAAAAATACTTTAGTACCTAAAATACTGATTAAATCTTGGCAAAATTTACTCGGGTCATCTAAGACCCGCGTCAGGATACAGGACAAGTGTTTCCTGACGCCACCCCTCAGGGAAGGTTCCTTGATGTTGGTGAGGGGCTCTTGATTTAGGGAATTGGATCTGTGCTCCAGTTCCCCGAATTATAATAATAATAATAATAATAATAATAATAATAATAATAATAATAATAATAATAATCTGAGCCCGGCCCCTCAGGGAAGGTTCCTTGATGTTGGTGAGGGGTTCTTGATTTAGGGAATTGGATCTGTGCTCCAGTTCCCCGAATTATAATAATAATAATAATAATAATAATAATAATAATCTGAGCCCGGCCCCTCAGGGAAGGTTCCTTGATGTTGGTGAGGGGCTCTTGATTTAGGGAATTGGATCTGTGCTCCAGTTCCCCGAATTATAATAATAATAATAATTATAATAATAATAATAATAATAATAATAATCTGAGCCCGGCCCCTCAGGGAAGGTTCCTTGATGTTGGTGAGGGGCTCTTGATTTAGGGAATTGGATCTGTGCTCCAGTTCCCCGAATTATAATAATAATAATAATAATAATAATAATAATAATAATAATAATAATCTGAGCCCGGCCCCTCAGGGAAGGTTCCTTGATGTTGGTGAGGGGCTCTTGATTTAGGGAATTGAATCTGTGCTCCAGTTCCCCGAATTAAGTCTGAATGCCTTCCACATCCCCCCCCCAGGCGCTGTATAATCCTCCGGGTTTAGCGCTTCCCCCTTGATTATAATAATAATTCCTGACGCGAGTCTTGACCATATAACCCGCAGCTGGAACTTTTGGTCATCTGACAGAGACCTTCCGCTGGCTTACCACTCCACCACTTTCAAAATTATGATTATAACCATTAAGTGCCTAATACATGTAATATACATACATATACATGCAAACCAAATAAGCAATATACTGAGCAGAAAATACAGAATGTGTATTTACGAAATGTATATCCAAATTATTCATAGAAAATGAGGAGAAAAATAATTTTAGTATACCATAACATACTTGAGTTTTATGCAAATTAGAATACAAAGTGTTATTATTAATTGTTTATCAAATAAGGTGAAGGTTACTCCCCCGGAGTAACTATGGTGAACTATACTGTGTATTGAACAATGTTCAGTAATAACTCACATGGAGACAGAACTCGGGAAATTCATTGATCTGTATATTTCGACCCTCTTCTGGGGTCCTCTTCAGCAGATACATAAGTTAAGGGAGAACAAGAATTTACAGGGAAGGTTGCACCTCTCATCTGACACTACATGCTCTTCTGGAAGGCTGGCACTCCCTGCTTGCTTGCAAGGCTGGCACTCCCTGCTTGCTTGCAAGGCTGGCACTCCCTGCTTGCTTGCAAGGCTGGCACTCCCTGCTTGCTTGCAAGGCTGGCACTCCCTGCTTGCTTGCAAGGCTGGCACTCCCTGCTTGCTTGCAAGGCTGGCACTCCCTGCTTGCTTGCAAGGCTGGCACTCCCTGCTTGCTTGCAAGGCTGGCACTCCCTGCTTGCTTGCAAGGCTGGCACTCCCTGCTCCCCTGCAAGGCTGGCACTCCCTGCTCCCCTGCAAGGCTGGCACTCCCTGTTCCCCTGCAAGGCTGGCACTCCCTGATTCCCTGTAAATTCATGTTCTCCTTTAATAACTTACGTATCTGCTGAAGAGGATCCCAGAAGAGGGTCGAAATGTACAAATCAATCTCCCGAGTTTGTCTGCATGTGGGTTATTGCAGAACACGCCACATGGAGATGCACAGCTTTAGCTGTAGATCTTTCGCACTCTCATGCGTCGTCAGGAGCTATGCAATGTTGCAAGACAGCAACACATAGGAGGAGACATTCTCTGAGGCAAAGCAGAAGACCGTCATTGATACCTTCTGCCTTGCCTCAGAGAATTTCCCCTTCTATCTGTTGCTGTCTTGTAACATTGCATAGCTCCTGACGACGCACCAGAGTGCGAAAGATCTAAAGCTAAAATTTCTATCACCACGTGACTTGTACAGCATTGTTAAGATCACTTTTTATGACTATATTACATGTGGGTTATTATTGAACATAGTAAACACTGCTTGCAGAACACAGCATGATGGTTAGGCGAGTTTCTTGAAGGGTTTTTGTCCTACTTGACCAGCAGCAAAAACCTGCTTGATGTAGATGTGATCTTCCACGGGGAGTTAAACGAGTATTATTGCTAGGGATAAGTGTGTTCCTGAGATGAGATTAAGCCTCTCTCTCTCTCTCTCTCTCTCTCCTCTCTCTCTCTCTCTCTCTCTCTCTCTCTCTCCCTCTCTCTCTCTCTCTCTCTCTCTGGGAGGTCGTGGAGGTTTAAGGTAGAGGTGGTGGTAGTTGCTGTTTGCTGTGTTGCTGTAGCTCGTGGGCTCTGCTGTTATTGTTGCAAGTGTTTTTGTTACTGCTGTGTTGCTGGCCTTGCTCGTGGTGGTGGTGCAGCAGCTGCTGCTGTTACTGATGGTGCTGTTAGTCTTGTAGATACTTCTACTGTTCTCTGTAGTTTAGTTCCAGCTGGTGGTGGGTTTTGCTGCAACTGCTGCGCAGTATCACCCCCCCCACACACACAAACACAAACACACACACACACACACACCATACATAGTTTTAAGACGAGGTATGATAAAGCTCATGGAGGAGGGAGAGAGAGGACCCAGTAGCAATCAGTGAAGTGGCGGGGCCAGGAGCTATGAATCGACCCCTGCAGCTACAAACAGGTGAGTACAGGATGTTAGGAAGTACTTCTTCAGCCACAGAGTTGTCAGGAAGTGGAACAGTCTGGAGAGTGAAGTAGTGGAGGCAGGATCCACTATATCCACTACATCGCATCAGGTATAATTAAGCTCATGGAGCAGGAAGAGTAACCTAGTAGCGACCAGTGACGAGGCGGCGCCAGGAGCTATGACTCAACCCCTGCAACCACAACTAGGTAAGCACACACAGGATGAGAGCCATATGCTCAGAAGATTAGTAGAGAGAAGAAATATTTAACGACGATGGAACACAACTCTTCTCCAGGCTGAGGGACTGACAGCCTCAAATCTACAACTTCAAGGGTGATGGACTGATTACATCGTCTTCACATCTCTACTGCTCCTGCCTACTTTCTGTACTCGACTGAAGAAGCCTACTGTGTGGGCGAAACGTTTCGGAATAAAGATGCCTAACTGTTGCCTATTTATCTAACTTACTAACCCCTCGAGGAATTAAAGGTAGAAAGGGAAGCTCCATCGAGACAAGCCAACACGATACACAGAGCTTTCATGACAGCTCCTGGAGAGCGAAACGTTGCCACGATACAATGTCACATTAGTTGCACTTGTGTCCTTTTAACTAAAATATTGTTCATAATTCTAACATTACAACTAAAAGAGAAACTGAGAAGAAATAATTGAAGACAGGATGAAATAGGAGCTGCTAGGAGAGCTAGCAAAACCAGCGTTTTTTGGGATTGAACTCGCCACGAGTTCAATCCCCGCCCATGGTATGGTTTGTTTGTAACTGTATCATTACGATTTCGTGACTCAGGTGAAGAGGGTCAAGAAAAAGACCTTGATTATCCTATGTACTGGTTAGAAACAACAAAAACAAATACATGGGAACTCACAAATTCGGCACAGTTTATATCAAGGACAGGATGGAAGAGGAAAAGTCAGAAAACGGGACCACGTAAAGAAGGAAGCAGCATAGGAATGAGGAAGAATAAGGAATGCGAGAACTGCCCCAACACTCCACAGAGAATATTTGTCCAACATCTCCAGAAGAAAGAAGAGTTTCCCAAGAAAACAGAAGAAGATAGAAGAATCAGGATGTGATACTCGAATGCAGATGTGTGTAGGTTGTGAACCCATGCCGAGGAAGTCTTAAAACTCACAGGTCAAGAGGTTAACGCACTGGCTTGTGAGTTTTACGACTCACTCGCCATGGATTCAAACCCCACCCTTCCCTGATTTGTTTGCACTCGTGTTATTACGATTTCGTGAATAACGAAAAATCACGAGAGAGAAAATACTGATATAGCTATTACAGAGACGATATTCTCAAGAGTAATAACAAATGCAATATTCCCAGAGAGCTAGCAAATATTAAGGGGAAACAAAGAAACAGCAAAAATGATTATCAGATAACCACTGGAGATTTAAGGAACTAGGAAACAGCAGATATCAGTGATAACATAGAGGTAACATCCAGAAAGACGAAAGTAACAGCAACACTGATATATAACCCACCACCAAACAACAGGAGGTCAAGGGAAGAGTATGACCAGAACTTAAAAATATTTCACAGATTAGAGAAACAGCAAAGGAAAAACTTTTAATACTAAGAGATACCAGCCACGAGGACCACCATGGAGGACCACGTACCCTTCATGGAGGACCACGAACCCCTCATAGAGGACTATGGAACCCTCATTGAAGAACCATGAACCCCCATCGAAAACCATGGATCACCACTGAGGACCATGGATAATAAAACTTATGGAATATTCCGAAATAACAAATGAAGGGAACGAGAGAGAGAGAGAGAGAGAGAGAGAGAGAGAGAGAGAGAGAGAGCCAGCAAGACGTGATGTGGTTCTTACACTTCAAGACTTGATGGGACATAAGGAGAGGCGATGAAAGAATGAGAAATATTCTGAGAGAAGTGCAATGGGAAAGGAATAAGGAGAGAAAAAAAAAAAACTGTACAGGACACACAAAATGGAGGTAATAGGGAAAGTGTCAACAGAGGAAGAATAAAGATTGATGTCAGACATGAAAAGATAAAATCACGGAAAATAATAAAGTCAATAATTCAAGTGGAAAGGCAGACAGGACGGGAAGAGGAGAAAGAGGACTTGGAAGAATAATAGAAGAAAGCCAGGTATCTAGAACTTAATACACAAGAATGAGAAATACACAAGAATGAGAAATACACAAGAATGAGAAATAAGCAAGAATGAGGAATACACAGGAATGAGAAATACACAAGAATGAGAAATAAGCAAGAATGAGGAATACACAGGAATGAGAAATACACAAGAATGAGAAATACACAAGAATGAGAAATACACAGGAATGAGAAAAACACAGGAATGAGAAATACACAAGAATGAGAAATACGCAAGAATGAGGAATACACAGGAATGAGAAATACACAAGAATGAGAAATACGCAAGAATGAGGAATACACAAGAATGAGAAATACACAAGAATGAGAAATACACAGGAATGAGAAATACACAAGAATGAGAAATAAGCAAGAATGAGAAATACACAAGAATGAGAAATACACAGGAATGAGAAATACACAAGAATGAGAAATACGCAAGAATGAGGAATACACAAGAATGAGAAATACACAAGAATGAGAAATACACAAGAATGAGAAATACACAGGAATGAGAAATACACAAGAATGAGAAATAAGCAAGAATGGGAAATACGCAAGAATGAGGAATACACAGGAATGAGAAATACACAAGAATGAGAAATAAGCAAGAATGAGGAATACACAGGAATGAGAAATACACAAGAATGAGAAATACACAGGAATGAGAAATACACAGGAATGTAGAAAATACACAAGAATGAGAAATACGCAAGAATGAGGAATACACAGGAATGAGAAATACACAAGAATGAGAAATACGCAAGAATGAGGAATACACAAGAATGAGAAATACACAAGAATGAGAAATACACAAGAATGAGAAATACACAGGAATGAGAAATACACAAGAATGAGAAATACGCAAGAATGAGGAATACACAAGAATGAGAAATACACAAGAATGAGAAATACACAAGAATGAGAAATACACAAGAATGAGAAATACACAGGAATGATAAATAAGCAAAAATGAGAAATACACAAGAATGAGAAATACACAGGAATGAGAAATACACAAGAATGAGAAATACACAGAAATGATAAATAAGCAAGAATGAGAAATACACAAGAATGAGAAATACACAAGAATGAGAAATGCACAAGAATGAGAAATACGCAAGAATGAGAAATACACAAGAATGAGAAATACACAAGAATAAGAAATACACAGGAATGAGAAATAAGCAAGAATGAGAAATACACAAGAGAAATACACAAGAATGAGAAATACGCAAGAATGAGAAATACACAAGAATGAGAAATACACAAGAATGAGAAATACACAGAATGAGAAATACAAGAATGAGAAATAAGCAAGAATGAGAAATACACAAGAATGAGAAATACACAGAAATGATAAATAAGCAAGAATGAGAAATACACAAGAATGAGAAATACACAAGAATGAGAAATGCACAAGAATGAGAAATACGCAAGAATGAGAAATAAGCAAGAATGAGAAATACACAAGAATGAGAAATACGCAAGAATGAGAAATACACAAGAATGAGAAATACACAAGAATGAGAAATACACAAGAATGAGAAATACACAGGAATGAGAAATAAGCAAGAATGAGAAATACACAAGAATGAGAAATACACAGAAATGATAAATAAGCAAGAATGAGAAATACACAAGAATGAGAAATACACAAGAATGAGAAATGCACAAGAATGAGAAATACGCAAGAATGAGAAATAAGCAAGAATGAGAAATACACAAGAATGAGAAATACGCAAGAATGAGAAATACACAAGAATGAGAAATACACAAGAATGAGAAATACACAAGAATGAGAAATACACAGGAATGAGAAATACACAGGAATGAGAAATACACAAGAATGAGAAATACACAAGAATGAGAAATACACAAGAATGAGAAATACACAAGAATGAGAAATACGCAAGAATGAGAAATACACAAGAATGAAAATACACAAGAATGAGAAATACACAGGAATGAGAAATACACAAGAATGAGAAATACACAAGAATGAGAAATACACAAGAATGAGAAATACACAAGAATGAGAAATACACAAGAATGAGAAACACACAAGAATGAGAAATACACAAGAATGAGAAACACACAAGAATGAGAAAAAATAACTGCACAAGACTAAGAACGAGGCCGACAGATAGTTCGTTGACAGACTTATTATATCAAAGGCCAAAACAGTGAAGAAACAAGTAATTAAGGAGAACGATGAAAGAACACACACCAACAGTGATAGAGAAGTGTGTCAAGTGTTAAACCGAAAACCTAAACCAGTGGTTTGAAGAAGACAGCAACAGGCCACCAGAAGTCTGTTTAGTCGCGACAGACCAACAGCTACAACAGACCAACAGCTACAACTGACCAATAGCTACAACAGACCAACAGCTACAACAGACCAACAGCTACAACAGACCAACAGCTACAACAGACCAATAGCTACAACAGACCAACAGCTACAACAGACCAACAGCCACAACAGACCAACAGCTGATAAATTAGACACATGTGCAACTCTTGGGTATCTTTATTGAGGAAACGTTTCGCCACACAGTGGCTTCAGCAGTCCATACAAAGGAGAATCTTGAAGAACAGGAGGAGAATGAGGTAATCAGTCCCTCAACCTTGAGTCGATGTGGTCAGTCCATCAATCTTGAATAGAATACGGCATATGAGCGGAGAAGCAGCTTATATACCGCAGGCAGGAGAGGTGCAGCAGTCATATGTGGTGTCACATTTGTCCAATGTGGAAGTAGGTCGTGCCTAGGGTTAGGCAAGTGAAGAATTCCCAAGTATTAAGATTCTTCGCTTGCCTAATTCTTGGGCACGACCTACTTCAACATTGAACAAATGTGACACCACCTATGACTGCTGCACCTCTCCTACCAACGGTTTATAAGCTCCTTCTCCGCACGTATGCCGTATTCTATTCAAGATTGATGGACTGACCACATCGACTCAAGGTTGAGGGACTGATTACCTCATTCTCCTCCTGTTCTTCAAGATTCTCCTTTGTATGGACTGATGAAGCCACTGTGTGGCGAAACGTTTCCTCAGTAAAGATACCCAAGAGTTGCACATGTGTCTAATTTAACAACATGTCGGTTCTCTGAACCATTCATCTACAAAGACCAACAGCTACAACAGACCAACAGCTACAACAGACCAACAGCTACCGCAGAGTCTGCGTTAGAAAGACACTTGGGCAAACACCTAGACCCATTTATTAAAAAACGTTTCAGTCTTGGGAGTTTAAGGTCCCAGGACCGAAACGTTTGCTAATATAACCTAGTGCTTGCTCAGGTGCCTTTGTAAACAAAATAATCTGTTTATACCACTGAGGAAACGTTTCGCCACAAAACGTTCCCTGTAATAAACGTCGTGAACTCTACATATGGACATAAACAAACCATTTTTTAATAATATCAACACAAGTATTGACAGTACTAAACTTAAGCTAAGAATAAAAAACTTTACAGGGAAGAATGGAGAGTTACTGACTGTTGTTGGACCACATCAATAGCCAGAGTTACTTACTGTTGTTGGACCACATCAATAGCCAGAGTTACTGACTGTTGTTGGACCACATCAATAGCCAGAGTTACTGACTGTTGTTGGACCACATCAATAGCCAGAGTTACTTACTGTTGTTGGACCACATCAATAGCCACTACCAAACAGCCTGACAAAAGAACTATTGAGGCGACTAAGTGAGCTGGATATAACAGAAGTAATCGTCACTATTTGCTACACAGTGTTATGTAGTTTGGAGCATTGTTGGGATTACGTCTCGATTGAGTTTACCGAACAAGAAGTCACAATACCGTAACTGGAACATTACACAAATAATGCACGAATGGTATATAATACCGACAAGATGAGATTAAGACACATGTGCAACATCTGGGTATCTTTATTGTAGACGTTTCGCCCTCCAGTGGCTTTATCAATACAAATTCCAGGACATAACTTGACAGTAGAACTATATACAGAAGATGAGGTAATCTGTCCCTCAACCTAGCAGTAGGTGCGAAGAACACCGTAGTCGTGGAGATTCTCGACTATGGTGCTCTTCGCACCTACTGCTAGGTTGAGGGACTGATTACCTCATCTTCTGTACATAGTTCTACTGTCTTCAAGTTATGTCCTAGAATTTGTATTGATAAAGCCACTGGATGGCGAAACGTCTACAATAAAGATACCCAGATGTTGCACATTTGTCTTAATCTCATTACACAAATAACCCGTACATAGGAGAGACTTATGTGCGGGTTTAATCTCAGTTAAGGGATCTAAATTTCCGACAGTTTTTCATGTATATCTTCGTGGAGTGAACAAGAAAAATAAGACACGTGTGCTACAGTTAGGTAACTGTTAGGTAACTGTTAGGTAACTGTTGCACATGTCTTATTGAGTGTTGAGAGATGTGACAGAACTACTGTCTAACCCAGTCATGTGTACAACACATCTCTCCAATTATGACAAATGTATGAAAATTAAAAAAAAGGCAAATGTAGACCCCACTTTTAAAAAGCCGGATATATAGTGAAAAGGATCCGAGGGTGAATATAACACCGAGCATATCACCGGAAACATCAACCGTAAAACGTCAGCTAAATTAGTAAACTTCAGAAGAGCATTCAGGAACTTCAACACAGAATCCTTCAGAACCTTATACACGACATAGGTGAGTCAGAGTACGAGGCCCCAGAATGGAGACCTGGTCACAGACCGAGCCGGGGGAGCGTTGACCCCTGAAACCCTCTCCAGGTATACTCCAGGTATACACCTGGTCAAGAATGTCAAGAAACTGGAAAAGATCCTAAGGTTTGCAACCAAACTAGCACCAGAACTGAGAGGAATAAACTACGAGAAAAGCTTGAAAGAAGTGAACCTGACGACCTAAGAGGAGAGAAGGACAAGGAGAGACATGATTAGGACATCCAAAATCTTAATGGGAAATAATAGGAAAGATAATGACAGACTGAATTAAGAGGATCATAATCAAGGAGACACAGGTGGAAGTTGAGAACACAGATGAGCCATAGGTGGCCCGGTGGCCTGGTGGCTAAAGCTCCCGCTTCACACACGGAAGGCCCGGGTTCGATTCCCGGCGGGTGGAAACATTTCGACACGTTTCCTTACACTTGTTGTCCTGTTCACCTAGCAGCAAATAGGTACCTGGGTATTAGTCGACTGGTGTGGGTCGCATCCTGGGGGACAAGATTAAGGACCACAATGGAAATAAGTTAGACAGTCCTCGATGACGCACTGACTTTCTTGGGTTATCCTGGGTGGCTAACCCTCCGGGGTTAAAAATCCCAACGAAATCTTATCTTATCTTATCTTAGGAAGTATTCCTTTAGCCTTTAGCCGCGGGGGTCAACGTCCCCGCGACCCAATCTGAGAAAAAGCCTCATAGTGGATCAGAGTCTGATCAACCAGGCTGTTACTGCTGGCCGCACGCAAGCTGGCATAGGAACCACAAACCCGGTTGGTCAGGTACTGACTTAAGATGCCTGTCCAGTGCCTCCTTGAAGACATCCAGGGGTCTATTGGTAATCCCCATTATGCATGCTGGGAGGCAATTGAACAGTCTTGGGCCCCGGACACTTATTGTGTTGTCTCTCAGTGTACATCGGGGCAATATTGCATCCCCTACCCAGTCATTTGCTTCCACAGGGAGTGATTTTCGCCTGCAGGTTTGATACCAATCCTCCAGGACATTGCAAGTGTGGCGAAGGTGATCTCAATACAAAGATTCAAGAGTAAATATGATGAAGTCAAAGACATCAGAAATCAATGATGCCTGTCAAGGTGATCTAGGTGAAGGAGTCAGGAGCCGAGTCTCAACCCCCCACCAACACAACACGGCGAGCACAACTTAGCGAGTACAAGAGGAGCTACCGATGCGTGTACATAATACAAGAAGGATCGATACACGAAGGACAACGAGGCAGGTTAAACACGGCAACACACGCAAACTTACAAACAAATACTGAGAGAGTCAAGATATTTCCTTACTGATAAAACACCAAGTAGTTGAAAATAGTATAAGATAGAGTTGGGTATCTTTATTAATGTTGTTAGGTAAGACACATATGCAACAGTTAGGTATCTTTATTATGAAACGTTTCGCCTACACAGTAGACTTCTTCAGTCAAGTACAGAAAAGTTGATAGAAGCAGAAGATACTTGAAGACGATGTAATCAGTCCATCACCCTTAAAGTTTTGAGGTGGTCAGTCCCTCAGTCTGGAGAAGAGCATTGTTCCATAGTATAAAACAATATGGAGATGAAGTGACAGGATGGAGCTTTTTATAGCGCCAAGAGGTGAGACGTAGGCCACTAGGAGAGGTAAGAACTCAGATGCTGAGAGGTCAGGTCCCTCTCAAATCCAGCCCCTCTCACTAGTGGAAGTTGTCGAAGTTGATTGCAGGTCTGTACCAAGATACCCTTGTGTTGCGTCGCCTACACAGTAGGTTTCTTCAGTCAAATACAGAAGCAGCAGATGTAATAGTAGCAATGATGTAATCAGTTAAGGTGGAAATA
>NC_069492.1:16553085-16613085 GCF_026875155.1 Cherax quadricarinatus | reverse complement strand
GGGGAGAGGGAAGGGGGAGAGGGGAAGGGGGAGGGGAGAGGTGAAGGGGGAGGGGGGAGGGGGGCGAGAGGGAGAGAGAAACTGAGGATTTCATAATTCCAAAGAATTTGCTGCTCTGGGATAGTCTGTGCGACTCACAACCCAAGGGACCTGGGTTCGATCACTAGGCTGGGAGAGAAGCATGGGCAAGTCTTCTAACACCTGCTGTTACTGTTCACCTAGCAGTAAGTAGGTACCTGGGTGTTAGGTGACTGGTGTGCGTACCCACACCTACCATCAAGACTACACCACTATCACCACCACTATCACCATCACCACTATCACCACCACTATCACCACCACCACTATCACCACCACCACTATCACCACCACTATCACCACCACCACTATCACCACCACTATCACCACCACCACTATCACCACCACTATCACCACCACCATCACTATGATCACCACCACTATCACCATTACTATCACCACCACTATCACCACCACTATCACCACCACCACTATCACCACCACTATCACCATCACCACTATCACCACCACTATCACCACCACCATCACTATGATCACCACCACTATCACCATCACTATCACCACCACCACTATCACCACCACTATCACCACCACCATCACTATGATCACCACCACTATCACTATTACTATCACCACCATCACTATCACCATCACTATTATCGCCACCACTATCACCATCACCATCACTATCACTATCACCACTATTATCACCATCACCACTACTATCACCACCACTATCATCCACACTATCGTTCACCACCATTACTATTATCTCTCTTCCACCATCACCACCACCAGCATGCTCTCCACCACCACACACACACCTCACCACCACCAACATTTCCCCCTCCCTCCCTCCAACACTTCCCCCTCCCTCCCTCCAACACTCCCCCCTCCCTCCCTCCAACACTTCCCCCTCCCTCCCTCCAACACTTTCCCCTTCCTCCCTCCAACACTTTCCCCTCCCTCCCTCCAACACTCCCCCCTCCCTCCCTCCAACACTTCCCCCTCCCTCCCTCCAACACTCCCCCCTCCCTCCCTCCAACACTTCCCCCTCCCTCCCTCCAACACTCCCCCCTCCCTCCCTCCAACACTTTCCCCTCCCTCCCTCCAACACTTTCCCCTCCCTCCCTCCAACACTTCCCCCTCCCTCCCTCCAACACTTCCCCCTCCCTCCCTCCAACACTTTCCCCTCCCTCCCTCCAACACTTTCCCCTCCCTCCCTCCAACACTTCCCCCTCCCTCCCTCCAACACTCCCCCCTCCCTCCCTCCAACACTTTCCCCTCCCTCCCTCCAACACTTTCCCCTCCCTCCCTCCAACACTTCCCCCTCCCTCCCTCCAACACTCCCCCCTCCCTCCCTCCAACACTTTCCCCTCCCTCCCTCCAACACTCCCCCCTCCCTCCCTCCAACACTTTCCCCTCCCTCCCTCCAACACTTCCCCCTCCCTCCCTCCAACACTCCCCCCTCCCTCCCTCCAACACTTTCCCCTCCCTCCCTCCAACACTTCCCCCTCCCTCCCTCCAACACTTCCCCCTCCCTCCCTCCAACACTCCCCCCTCCCTCCCTCCAACACTTTCCCCTCCCTCCCTCCAACACTTTCCCCTCCCTCCCTCCAACACTTTCCCTCCCTCCCTCCAACACTTCCCCCTCCCTCCCTCCAACACTCCCCCCCCCCTCCCTCCAACACTTTCCCCTCCCTCCCTCCAACACTTTCCCCTCCCTCCCTCCAACACTTCCCCTCCCTCCCTCCAACACTCCCCCCTCCCTCCCGGTAAATAGATAATTAATATAACGCCTATATCCATTTAGGATTAAGTAGGATAATATGTAATAGCCAGGGAGTAGGTCGCTCTGCCTCCCCTCCCCCTCTATCCAGCCTCCTATCCTTCTCATCACCTATCCTGCTTCCTACCTGATATCTTGCTTCCTATCCTTTCTTGCATTTAATCCTATCTTTCCTTTCCTGTTTCGTATCGTCCTATCCTGCTTCCAGTTCTATCCTGCTTCCTATTAGCCTATCCTGTATCCTACCGTGCTTAGTATCCTATCCTGTATCCTACCGTGCTTAGTATCCTCCTATCCTGTATCCTATCGTGCATAGTATCCTCCTATCCTGTATCCTATCGTGCATAGTATCCTCCTATCCTGTATCCTATCGTGCTTAGTATCCTATCCTGTATCCTACCGTGCTTAGTATCCTCCTATCCTGTATCCTATCGTGCTTAGTATCCTATCCTGTACCCTATCGTGCATAGTATCCTCCTATCCTGTATCCTATCGTGCGCAGTATCCTACCCTGTATCCTATCGTGCATAGTATCCTCCTATCCTGTATCCTATCGTGCTTAGTATCCTCCTATCCTGTATCCCATCGTGCTTAGTATCCTCCTAATCCTGAGTTCAAGACCACTAATTCTATACCAAAGATCACTAATCTAAAGTCTAATCCTCCTAATCCCATTTTAGCACTAATTCCGTGTATAGCGTCGTTAACTATTGTCTCCTAATCCCTTTTCAATACCAATAATCCCATTGCAATACCGTGAATCCCATTTCAATACTAATAATTCCATTGTAACACGACTAATCCCATCCCAACACAATCCCATTCCAACACCATTATTTCCATCCCAATGTGCCTAATCCTATTCGAACTCCACTAATTCTGTTCTAGCACCACTAATCCCATTCCAACACCACTAATTCCATTCCAACGCCACTAATCCCATTGCAACGCCACTAATCCCATTCCAACACCACTAATCCCATTCCAACGCCACTAATCCCATGCCCCACCCCACTAACAGGGTATTTCCTCCTCCCACAGCCGCGCAGTGTTGGGCAACAGAGATGCTATGGGCACCACCCCCTGGTGGTCTATCTGGAGTCATGACTTCTGGGGTAACCCGCTTACCCGCAGAGGGTCACACGGGTCCTGGCGACCCCTTACCACTCTCTCCTTCAGGTAAGTTCACCTCCACCGTCTGCTGAAGAGGACCTCACCTGGAGGGCGAAATATACAGCCTACCATTCCTCCCCCGTCTCCAGTGGAATTTTGCGCTTTCAATATATATATATATATATATATATATATATATAATATATATATATATATATATATATATATATATATATATGCAAAACAACCACTCTGAAAGAATAGAGAAATTCCAAGCGCTTTCGTGACTACTCACATTATCAAGGAACTATGAAAGTAAAGCATCCAAGGAAGCTATATAAGGGGTCTGGCCAGCACCTCACTATCAGATCCCACAACGGTTAAACACCTGACGCGCGCCGACCCAACTTGGACAGGTCCTTTGCACAACTCACCCACAAACTATTCTACCCAAGAAAATTTAAAAATTATTATTTGTCCAGTGTATTATTAAATTCTTCCCAAATTCTATTAATTATAAATGGATCTAATTTATATAAACCAAAGGAAATATTCATATTATTGTCAAAACTGCTTTTTATGAAACAAGATTCAATTATATTCCTGTCGACCATGGACTTGCTTGATACTACTTTCTCAACTTTTTGAAAATCAATTGGATGGTTAAAATCTCTTACATGAATAAATAGAGCATTGGAATCTTGTCCAGTTCTAATGATATATTTATGTTGTAAAGTAAAAGGACACAAGTGCAACTAATGTGACATTTATTGTGGCAACGTTTCGCTCTCCAGGAGCTTTATCAAGCCATTACAAACAATACATGGACACAGAGGGTATATAAAGGCTCAGAGTGAGGTGAATACTAGTGAGGTACCATTTCGATGTTCACTAGTGGTAGTAGTAGTAGTAGTAGTAGTGACAAAAGTAATACAATATGGTAGAGCAATTAATTCGTACATGAGTAAAAGGATATAAAAGCTATTACTTGGGTAACATAAAAATAGGTTGGACAAATATAAACTGGAATGAGGCAGCTTGTTTCAGTGTTCACTCTCTGTGCTTTGTGTAGTATAACAGGAGAGACTATGTGATGGCAGGGTTTACTGTTTTCAGGAGGATTCTTGCTAAGACTTCGGAGATGGTGAAGCTGCCGTTGTTTTGTTTAATTGTATTCGAAACAGCGATCAGTGCTGATTCAAGGCACTTGCGTGTGCGGAAATTATTTTCTTTTATCACTAATTGGGCGTCTCTGAATTTCATAAGATGATTGGTGGAATTTCGGTGTTGTACACAGGCGTTGTTTAAGTTGTCGTTCCTACATGCGTATATGTGTTCATTGAGGCGGGTGTCGAGGTTTCTTGCTGTTTCACCTACGTAGATCTTGTCACAGCCTCCACAGGGTATAGTGTAAACTCCTGCATTGACTGGTTCGTGGTGCTTGGGTTTTGTCCTGGTTAGATCCTTTATTGAAGTGGTAGAAGCGATGGCTAACACCAGAGTCGCCATCGCTTCTACCACTTCAATAAAGGATCTAACCAGGACAAAACCCAAGCACCACGAACCAGTCAATGCAGGAGTTTACACTATACCCTGTGGAGGCTGTGACAAGATCTACGTAGGTGAAACAGCAAGAAACCTCGACACCCGCCTCAATGAACACATATACGCATGTAGGAACGACAACTTAAACAACGCCTGTGTACAACACCGAAATTCCACCAATCATCTTATGAAATTCAGAGACGCCCAATTAGTGATAAAAGAAACTAATTTCCGCACACGCAAGTGCCTTGAATCAGCACTGATCGCTGTTTCGAATACAATTAAACAAAACAACGGCAGCTTCACCATCTCCGAAGTCTTAGCAAGAATCCTCCTGAAAACAGTAAACCCTGCCATCACATAGTCTCTCCTGTTATACTACACAAAGCACAGAGAGTGAACACTGAAACAAGCTGCCTCATTCCAGTTTATATTTGTCCAACCTATTTTTATGTTACCCAAGTAATAGCTTTTATATCCTTTTACTCATGTACGAATTAATTGCTCTACCATATTGTATTACTTTTGTCACTACTACTACTACTACTACTACCACTAGTGAACATCGAAATGGTACCTCACTAGTATTCACCTCACTCTGAGCCTTTATATACCCTCTGTGTCCATGTATTGTTTGTAATGGCTTGATAAAGCTCCTGGAGAGCGAAACGTTGCCACAATAAATGTCACATTAGTTGCACTTGTGTCCTTTTACTTTACATATTGTCGGTAATTCTACCAACTTTAATATATTTATGTTGTTTTAATCTTAGTTCGAGATTTTTACCAGTTTGACCGTAATAAACTTTATCGCAAATTTTACAAGGAATCTTATAGACTGAACATTAAAATGGTATAAAATACCGACAGGTTGTTAGGTAAGACACATATGCAACAGTTAGGTATCTTTATTTCGAAACGTTTCGCCTACACAGTAGGCTTCTTCAGTCGAGTACAGAAAAGTTGATAGAAGCAGAAGATACTTGAACACGATGTAATCAGTCCATCACCCTTAAAGTTTTGAGGTGGTCAGTCCCTCAGTCTGGAGAAGAGCATTGTTCCATAGTATGAAACAATATTGGAGAAGAAGTGACAGGATGGAGCTTTTTATAGCGCCAAGAGGTGAGACGTAGGCCACTAGGAGAGGTAAGAACTCAGATGTTGAGAGGTCAGGTCCCTCAAAACTTTAAGGGTGATGGACTGATTACATCGTCTTCAAGTATCTTCTGCTTCTATCAACTTTTCTGTACTTGACTGAAGAAGCCTACTGTGTAGGCGAAACGTTTCATAATAAAGATACCTAACTGTTGCATATGTGTCTTACCTAACAACCTGTCGGTATTTTATACCATTTTAATGTTCAGTCTATAAGATTCCTTGTAAAATTTGCGATAAAGTTTATTACGGTCAAACTGGTAAAAATCTCGAACTAAGATTAAAACAACATAAATATAGCATTAGAACTGGACAAGATTCCAATGCTCTATTTATTCATGTAAGAGATTTTAACCATCCAATTGATTTTCAAAAAGTTGAGAAAGTAGTATCAAGCAAGTCCATGGTCGACAGGAATATAATTGAATCTTGTTTCATAAAAAGCAGTTTTGACAATAATATGAATATTTCCTTTGGTTTATATAAATTAGATCCATTTATAATTAATAGAATTTGTGAAGAATTTAATAATACACTGGACAAATAATAATTTTTAAATTTTCTTGGGTAGAATAGTTTGTGGGTGAGTTGTGCAAAGGACCTATCCAAGTTGTGCCGGCGCGCGTCAGGTGTTTAACCGTTGTGGGATCTGATAGTGAGGTGCTGGCCAGACCCCTTATATAGCTTCCTTGGATGCTTTACTTTCATAGTTCCTTGATAATGTGAGTAGTCACGAAAGCGCTTGGAATTTCTCTATTCTTTCAGAGTGGTTGTTTTGCATATATATATATATATATATATATATATATATATATATATATATATATATATATATATATATATATATATATATATATATATATATCGTGCCGAATGGGTAAAATTGGTAAAAATTTGTTTTGTACCAAAAGAACCTTAGAAAACTAACCTGACTCTATTATAACAAGCGGAATTTAACCTAATCTAACTAAATATATTTTAGTTAACTTTATAATAATTTAATAATAAACACAATAAGGTTCTTTTGGTACAAAAATATTAATTATTACATTAACATAAAAAAAAATATAGATATTTAAACGTATAAGAGAAAATTTTAGGACTTGATTGATAATTGACCAATTTTACCTATTCGGCACTACACACACACACACACACACACACACACACACACACACACAACACATAGACACACACACACAACACATAGACACACACACACAACACATAGACACACACACACACACACACACACACACACACACACACACACACACACAACACATAGACACACACACACAACACATAGACACACACACAACATAGACACACACACACAACACATAGACACACACACCCCACACACACACACACACACACACAACACAGACATACACACACATACACACAACACATAGACACACACACACACACACACAAACACACACACACACACACACAACACAGACACACACACACATACACACAACACATAGACACACACACACAACACCTAGACACACACACACACACACAGACACACACAACACAGACACACACACACATACACACAACACATACACACACACACACATACACACAACACATAGACACACACACACACACACACACACACACACACACACACAACATAGACACACACACACATACACACAACACATAGACACACACACACACACACACACACAACACCTAGACACACACACGCAACACATAGACACACACACACAACACACAGACACACACACACATACACACAAAACAGACACACACATACACACAACACATAGACACACACAACACACACAACACATAGACACACACACACAACACATAGACACACACACACAACACATAGACACACACACACAACACACAGACACACACACACAACACATAGACACACACACACACACGCAACACATAGACACACACACACAACACATAGACACACACACACATACACACAACACAGACACACACACACATACACACAACACAGACACATACACACAACACAGACACACACACACATACACACAACACACAGACACACACACACAAACACATAGACACACACACACACACACACACACAACACAGACACACACACGCAACACATAGACACACACACACACACACACACACACACACATACACACAACACAGACACATACACACAACACAGACACACACACACAAACACACAAACAAAACAGACACAACACACACACAACACATAGACACACACACACAACACAGACACACACACACACACACACAACACAAACACACACACAACACAACACACAACAACACAACACACACACACACAACACATAGACACACACACACACACACACACACACACACACAAAACATAACACACACACACACACACACACACACACACACACAACACATACACACACACACACACACACACACAACACACACACACACACACACACACACACACACACAACACACACAACACACACACACACACACACACACACACACACAACACAACACACACACACAACACACACACACACAACACAGACACACACAAAACGACACACACACACACACACACACACACACACACACACAACAACACATAGACACACACACACAACACAGAGACACACACACACACACACACACACACACAACACAGACACACACAAACACATACACACACACAGACACACACACACACACACACACAACACATAGACACACACACAACACATAGACACACACACACAAAACACAGACACACACACACACACAACACACACACACACACACACAACACAGACACACACACACACACTCCCCTTGAATAGTCATCACAGTTGTCAAATTTCCTCACATGTGTTCACAGACACCTGTCAAACTTCCTCACATGTTTTATCTTCTTATCAATTAAGTTTCCGACTTTAATGGCTTTTCTGTTTCCAAGATGCTTGTAAGTGCTCTTAACACCACCTAGGAAAAAAAGTTGTCAAAGCCTTACTGTCTCTAATCATCCAGGGAGGTACTGTCCTCCTGTCAGGTGAATGTTAAACACAAGCCTGGTAAATGTTTTGCACTCTGGTAGTTAGCTGGTAGACAACAATCATCCAGGGAGGTACTGTCCTCCTGTCAGGTGAATGTTAAACACAAGCCTGGTAAATGTTTTGCACTCTGGTAGTTAGCTGGTAGACAACAATCATCCAGGAGGTACTGTCCTCCTGTCAGGTTAATGTTAAACACAAGCCTGGTAAATGTTTTGCACTCTGGTAGTTAGCTGGTAGACAACAATCATCCAGGGAGGTACTGTCCTCCTGTCAGGTTAATGTTAAACACAACCCTGGTAAATGTTTTGCACTCTGGTAGTTAGCTGGTAGACAACAATCATCCAGGGAGGTACTGTCCTCCTGTCAGGTGAATGTTAAACACAAGCCTGGTAAATGTTTTGCACTCTGGTAGTTAGCTGGTAGACAACAATCATCCAGGGAGTACTGTCCTCCTGTCAGGTGAATGTTAAACACAACCCTGGTAAATGTTTTGCACTCTGGTAGTTAGCTGGTAGACAACAATCATCCAGGGAGGTACTGTCCTCCTGTCAGGTGAATGTTAAACACAAGCCTGGTAAATGTTTTGCACTCTGGTAGACAAGCGTTATGATAGCTTCTACCCTGTCAGATGAATGTATAATGGAAGCTTTTTAAATGTTTTGCACTCTGGTAGTCGGCTGGTAGGCAGAACTCATCTAGGCAGGTACTCTCATATTAATATAAAAGGGAAGCTTGATAAATCTTTTGCACTCTGGTAGCAGGTTAGTAAGCAGTAGCCATCTAAGGGACGTCCTGTTCTAAGAGTGTAAAACAGGAGCATGTTAAACGTTCTGCACTCTGGCCTGACTGCTGGTGTTCCCAAGTATGTCAATCGTAATACATGTGGCATGCTAAGAATTAGTAAATTCAATAAAAAAAATAACATGGGAGGGGTTAGAACCCGCGATCAGAGAGTCTCAAAACTCCAGACCGTCACCTTAGCCACTGGACCAGGTAGCCACAATAAGATTCATCCAACTAGGTATATTTATACACCATAGGAAGGTTAGCATAGGCCACCACTGTGACCACAAATGCATAGGCACCACTGTGACCACAAATGCAAGTTTTTACAGACAAATCTCCCGCTAGCGTGCCCGTGACGAACTCTAGCTCAAGTCCCCTCAAAGCCGTCAACATGACTAACGCGACGGTCTGGAGTTTTGAGACTCTCTGACCGCGGGTTCTAACCCCACCCGTGGTATGGTTTGTTTACAATCGTGTCATTACGATTTCTTGAGTCATGAAGCTAAACTTTTCTCCAGGCTGAGGGACTGACCCCCTCACATCCTTTTAATCGAAGGTTGACAGACTGATTACGTCTTTACATCACTACTACACCTGCTACCTTTATATATGACTGAAGAAGTCAACTATGAATATACCCAACTGTTGCACATGTGTCTTAATCTTCAACTTTTCGATATTTTATACTATTCTTAATACGACTAGAGGCCAGGGGAAGGCTTAAGACCAAAGCATAAACTGAGTGATCAGCATACGACTATCACCAGTGTCAACAGACATTCTGTTTACTTCTGACGAACTAAACACGACTTACTACTGGTCGTACTTGATCGAAAGGTCGTCATTTAGGTTAGGTTAGGGAAGGTAAGGTTAGGTTAGGTACGGCTAGGCTATATTAGGTACAGCTAGGCTATATTAGGCAAGGTTAGGCTATATTAGGTACGGCTAGGCTAGGGAAGGTTAGGTACGGCTAGGCTATATTAGGCTAGGTTAGGTACGGCTAGGCTATATTAGGCTAGGTTAGGTACGGCTAGGCTATATTAGGCTAGGTTAGGCTATATTAGGTACGGCTAGGCTAGGGTAGGAAAGGTTAGGTACGGCTAGGCTATATTAGGCAAGGTTAGGCTATATTAGGTACGGCTAGGCTAGGTTAGGGAAGGTTAGGTACGGCTAGGCTATATTAGGTACGGCTAGGCTAGGTTAGGGAAGGTTAGGTACGGCTAGGCTATATTAGGCTAGGTTAGGCTAGGTTAGGTACGGCTAGGCTAGGTTAGGGTAGGTTAGGTACGGCTAGACTATATTAGGTAAGGTTAGGCTAGGTTAGGGAAGGTTAGGTACGGCTAGGCTATATTAGGTACGGTTAGGCTAGGTTAGGGAAGGTTAGGTACGGCTAGGCTACATTAGGCTAGGTTAGGCTAGGTTATGTACGGCTAGGCTAGGTTAGGGAAGGTTAGGTACGGCTAGACTATATTAGGTAAGGTTAGGCTAGGTTAGGGGAGGTAAGGTTAGGTTCGGCTAGGCTATATTAGGTAAGGCAAGGCTATATTAGGTAAGGCAAGGCTAGGTAAGGTAAGGTGAGGTAAAAGGAAACTTAAGGTAAGATTAGGTTAGGTTAGGTTAGGTTAGGTTAGGTTAGGTAAGGTAAGATTAGGTTAGGTTAGGTTAGGTTAGGTAAGGTAAGGTAAGATTAGGTTAGGTTAGGTTAGGTTAGGTAAGGTAAGATTAGGTTAGGTTAGGTTAGGTTAGGTAAGGTAAGATTAGGTTAGGTTAGGTTAGGTTAGGTCAGGTATGGCTAGGCTATATTAGGTAAGGTTAGGCTAGGTTAGGTTAGGTAAGGTAAGGTAAGGTTAGGTTAGGTTAGGTTAGGTAAGGTTAGGTTAGGTTAGGTTAGGTAAGAGGTAAGGTAAGGTTAGGTTAGGTTAGGTTAGGTTAGGTTAGGTAAGGTTAGGTTAGGTTAGGTTAGGTTAGGTTAGGTGAGGTAAGGTTAGGTTAGGTAAGGTTAGGTTAGGTTAGGTTAGGTTAGGTTAGGTAAGGTTAGGTTAGGTTAGGTTAGGTTAGGTAAGGTTAGGTTAGGTAAGGTTAGGTAAGGTAGGTTAGGTTAGGTTAGTTAGGTTAGGTTAGGTTAGGTTACATTAGGTTAGGTTAGGTTAGGTTAGGTTAGGTTAGGTTAGGTAAGGTTAGGTTAGGTAAGGTTAGGTTAGGTTAGGTTAGGTTAGGGAAGGTAAGGTAAAAGGGAACTTAAGGTTAGGTTAGGTTAGGTTAGGTTAGGTTAGGTAAGGTAAGGTTAGGTTAGGTTAGGTTAGGTTAGGTTAGGTAAGGTTAGGTTAGGTTAGGTAAGGTTAGGTTAGGTTAGGTTAGGTTAGGTAAGGTTAGGTTAGGTAAGGTTAGGTTAGGTTAGGTTAGGTTAGGTTAGGTAAGGTTAGGTTAGGGAAGGTAAGGTAAAAGGGAACTTAAGGTTAGGTTAGGTTAGGTTAGGTAAGGTTAGGTTAGGTTAGGTAAGGTTAGGTTAGGTAAGGTTAGGTTAGGTTAGGTTAGGTTAGGTTAGGTTAGGTAAGGTTAGGTTAGGTTAGGTTAGGTTAGGTAAGGTTAGGTTAGGTAAGGTTAGGTTAGGTAAGGTTAGGTTAGGTTAGGTTAGGTTAGGTAAGGTTAGGTTAGGTTAGGTTAGGTTAGGTTAGGTTAGGTTAGTCAGGAAACAGGACAAGTGTTTTCTGACTGGAGTATTAGTCATACGATGACCCGTCACTGGAGCTTTTTGGTCATCTGACAGAGACCTTCCACTGGCTTACCACTCTACCACTTAAAAAAATCATGGCTATGATTGTAACCATCAAATTACCAGTGTCAGGTAGTTAAGGTAAATCATTTCGCTCTGCTGGCAATAGATGGCGTATTAATACATAAAAAAAGTCACAAAAGTAACAAACATTGTCAAAACATTACAGTTATCCTAAGTTAAATAACCAACATGGGTTAAAAATACCATTATATTTTTATCATAAAATATTGACCTTAATGGTTCCCCGAGGTCCCTGCAGATACCTCGGTATTTATAATACTTATGACAGAGGTGGAAAGACCTAAGGTAATGGCAACCTGTTAAAAGGATTTCAACAGCCATCTGTATGCCGCAGATGGCTGTTTCTGATGGCCGTTTCTGAAGTCAGTTGTTGATCAGCTGGACTGTGGTGCTTATGTTGAACTTCGTGAGGTAAACACCAACAGCCTGGTTATTCACACTATCCACTAAGAAGCTTAGTCTGCGCTTAGGTACACTCTAGGTAGGTAGTTAAGGAGACAAAATCATCTAAGAACAGTTGGCTGTGGGTGAGATGTGTCCAAACTTAAAGTGAAAGATCTTTCTCAAAATGACAGTTCTAAGCACTCTGCCAAACCTTGTATAACTTGCTGCTCGTCTACTGGGCCCACCCCTTTCTAGGGGCATATCTATGAATATCGTCAAAGATACGAGGTTGCTGAACCAATGATGATACTCAAGTCACTTGTTCTCTCCAGGTTGGAATACTGCTGCACACTAATGCTCCTATAACGCAGGCGAGATTGTCGAGTTAGAAAACGTGCATGGAACGTTCACGGCTCATATACATTTAAACATCTGAATTACTAGTGACTAAGTCCTTGAAACATAGGCGATAAAGGTACATCATAATCTACACCGGGAAAATCCTGGAGAGGCTGGTCCCAAACCTGCACACCGAGATCACTCTGATGGAAAACAGAGACTGGCAGACGGTGCTAAGTACATCCAATAAAAAGCAAAGGCAGGACGAGTACTCTAAATGAACCTGATAAATGTCAAGAGGCTCCAGACTCTTCAATGCTTTCTCTTCTAGCATAAAAGGAATTACCAACCGAATTGCAGTCCATACACGTGGTTGTGTGCAACTAGCAGTAAAAACCTGGTCGATCAAGCCCCGATCCACCAGAAGTGGTCTGGGACCAGATCACTGGGGCACCGACCCCGAAAACATCCGTTAAGTACCCTCCTGGTAGAATGGGCTAGTTACTGCAGCTCTTGCCTCGGCATCAACCTATTCCTCTCCATGGACAAGAATATGACCTGGGCGAAAACACATCTGCCATATCCTTGTGTCGTGCATGAACGAACTAGCCACTCCTGCATCTCTCGGACCACAGGGTGTACAGAAACACATCGGACCACAGTACATTAGGGACTTTTACAGATGAATCCCTGACCAGCGTTGCTGTGTGAGACAAACCACACTATCTATGGTTTCTTAACAGCCACGTTATTACAGTTTCGTGAGTTATGATGGCGGCTCTGACGGGACTTGAACCAGCCACAGCCACGCTGGTGTGGGCACATAAGGAATCCGAGTACACAGTGAAACTAGAAGCAGCTAAGCCATTTGTTAAGACATAAACAGCAAGGATTGCGTGAAGCTCCACAGTGAACGAACTCTCTTGGTACCTGTGCACAGCAAGAGATCGCGGGTTCAAGCCCTACCCGTGATATGGTTTGCAATCGCGTCATTACGATTTCGTGAGTCAAGAGTCCTCGCCAGCACTCACAGCAAAGCCACCACAACCTCCACTCCAAGACCCGTCACTGAACACTGTTATCCTTAAACCATAAACCGAATCATCCTTCAAGAAATTAGCCAGGATCATCACCAGGGCAAAGAAAAACCTCAGCAACTGTCCAAGTAGGACACAGAAACAACACTATCAGCACTGAGGCCACCATCCAGGATAACAGAACACATACATATGGAAAACAGTACACTAAGCCTCGCATGATAAGGGCCCTTCCAGTCTTTCGTCCACAAAGACGGGTTGCTGGGAGAACACTGAATACTGAACACTGAATACTGAATAATGAACACTGAATACTGAACACTGAATACTGAATAATGAACACTGAATACTGAACACTGAATACTGAATAATGAACACTGAATACTGAACACTGAATACTGAACACCGAATACTGAACACTGAACACTGAATACTGAACACTGAATACTGAATATTGAATACTGAACACTGAACACTGAATACTGAATACTGAATACTGAATATTGAATACTGAATACTGAACACTGAACACTGAACACTGAACACCGAATACTGAACACTGAACACTGAATACTGAACACTGAATACTGAACACTGAATACTGAATACTGAACACTGAATACTGAACACTGAATACTGAACACTGAATACTGAATACTGAACACTGAACACTGAACACTGAACACTGAACACTGAACAGGAAGCTTTTTTCACGGCTTGTTAAATTAGACACATGTGCAACTCTTGGGTATCTTTATTGAGGAAACGTTTCGCCCCACAGTGGCTTCATCAGTCCTATACAAAGAAGAATGGTGAAGATCAGGAGTCTGAGGTAATCAGTCCCTCACCTGGACTGAGGTACTGATTACCTCAAACTCCTCCTGACCATAAAAAGCTCTATACAGAGCTAAATATGACCTAATAAAGCTCTACAAAGTGAAATCTTATTTGATAGAGCAATACAGAGCAACATTACTTAATAAACATCTGAAAAAAACGATACATGATAGAGCTCTACGAGGCGAAAAATCACCTTAAAAAGCTCTACACAGAGCTAAATACAACCTGATAAAGCTTTATACAGGGCGAAATGTTCCAGTAAAAGCTTGTTCTGCAGCTTACCTCCTCGTTTTCACACAAGCTGACATTAAGCTTAAGCTTTTCAACGAAGGTTCGTTAAGCGTCTCTAAATAATGAGTCTGGATGACTGGGTGTACTGGATGACTGGGTGGACTGGATGACTGGGTGTACTGGATGACTGGGTGGACTGGATGACTGGGTGGACTGGATGACTGGGTGGACTGGATGACTGGGTGGACTGGATGACTGGGTGGACTGGATGACTGGGTGACCGAGTGGACTGGATGACTGGGTGGACTGGATGACCGAGTGGACTGGATGACTGGGTGGACTGGATGACCGAGTGGACTGGATGACTGGGTGGACTGGATGACCGAGTGGACTGGATGACTGGGTGGACTGGATGACCGAGTGGACTGGATGACTGGGTGTACTGGATGACCGAGTGGACTGGATGACTGGGTGGACTGGATGACCGAGTGGACTGGATGACTGGGTGGACTGGATGACCGAGTGGACTGGATGACTGGGTGGACTGGATGACCGAGTGGACTGGATGACTGGGTGGACTGGATGACCGAGTGGACTGGATGACTGGGTGGACTGGATGACCGGGTGGACTGGATGACTGGGTGGACTGGATGGACTCTACTGAGCATGCATCTCCCTCCCCCTTTCTTAATGGTGGGGATTAGCTGGGATAGTGAAGACTGGAAGGTATGTACTCACTCTGGGATAGTGAAGACTGGAAGGTATGTACTCACTCTGGGATAGTGAAGACTGGAAGGTATGTACTCGCTCTGGGATAGTGAAGACTGGTAGGTATGTACTCACTCTGGTATAGTGAAGACTGGAAGGTATGTGCTCACTCTGGGATAGTGAAGACTGGAAGGTATGTGCTCACTCTGGGATAGTGAAGACTGGAAGGTATGTGCTCACTCTGGGATAGTGAAGACTGGACGGTGTACTCACTCTGGGATAGTGAAGACTGGAAGGTATGTACTCTGGGATAGTGAAGACTGGAAGGTATGTACTCACTCTGGGATAGTGAAGACTGGAAGGTATGTACTCACTCTGGGATAGTGAAGACTGGAAGGTATGTACTCACCTGGGATAGTGAAGACTGGAAGGTATGTACTCACTCTGGGATAGTGAAGACTGGAAGGTATGTACTCACCCTGGGATAGTGAAGACTGGAAGGTATGTACTCACTCTGGGATAGTGAAGACTGGAAGGTATGTACTCACCCTGGGATAGTGAAGACTGGAAGGTATGTACTCACTCTGGGATAGTGAAGACTGGAAGGTATGTACTCACCCTGGGATAGTGAAGACTGGAAGGTATGTACTCTGGGATAGTGAAGACTGGAAGGTATGTACTCACTCTGGGATAGTGAAGACTGGAAGGTATGTACTCACCCGGGATAGTGAAGACTGGAAGGTATGTACTCACCTGGGATAGTGAAGACTGGAAGGTATGTACTCACCCTGGGATAGTGAAGACTGGAAGGTATGTACTCACTCTGGGATAGTGAAGACTGGAAGGTATGTACTCACCCTGGGATAGTGAAGACTGGAAGGTATGTACTCACCCTGGGATAGTGAAGACTGGAAGGTATGTACTCACCCTGGGATAGTGAAGACTGGAAGGTATGTACTCACCTGGGATAGTGAAGACTGGAAGGTATGTACTCACCCTGGGATAGTGAAGACTGGAAGGTATGTACTCACTCTGGGATAGTGAAGACTGGAAGGTATGTACTCACCCTGGGATAGTGAAGACTGGAAGGTATGTACTCACCCTGGGATAGTGAAGACTGGAAGGTATGTACTCACCCTGGGATAGTGAAGACTGGAAGGTATGTACTCACCCTGGGATAGTGAAGACTGGAAGGTATGTACTCACCCTGGGATAGTGAAGACTGGAAGGTATGTACTCACTCTGGGATAGTGAAGACTGGAAGGTATGTACTCACCCTGGGATAGTGAAGACTGGAAGGTATGTACTCACCTGGATAGTGAAGACTGGAGGTATGTACTCACTCTGGGATAGTGAAGACTGGAAGGTATGTACTCACCTGATAGTGAAGACTGGAATGTAGTACTCATGGGATTAGTAATGGGGTTGTACTCACTTGGGATAGTGTAGAGAGTCACTGGAAAGAAGTTGTACTCACTCTGGGATAGTGAGACTGGAGGTAGATACTCACCACTGTGATAGTGCAAGAACGGAAGTATGTACTCACTCAGGGATAGTGAAGAATGGTAAGGTAGTATGGGATCTCTGGGATAGTGAAGACGTGAAGGTTTGTACATTCACCTATGGATATGACGAACTGGAAGTATGTCCTACTCCTGGATATAGAGACTGTGGTGTATGTACTCACCCTCGAGGATAGTGAAGACTGAAGGAATGTACTCACCCTGGGTATAGTGAAGACTGGAAGGTCTGTACTCAAACCTGGATAGTGGAAGACTGGAAGTATGTACTCACCCAGGATAGTGAAAGAACTGAAGGTATGTACTCACCCATGATAAGTAAGACTAGAAGGTAATGATACTCACCGTTCGGATATGTAAACTCGAAGGTATGTACTCACCCTGGGATAGTGAAGACTGAAGGTATGTAACTCACCCTGGGATAGTGAAGACTGGAAGGTATGTACTCACCCTGGGATAGTGAAGACTGGAAGGTATGTACTCACTCTGGGATAGTGAAGACTGGAAGGTATGTACTCACCCTGGGATAGTGAAGACTGGAAGGTATGTACTCACCCTGGGATAGTGAAGACTGGAAGGTATGTACTCACCCTGGGATAGTGAAGACTGGAAGGTATGTACTCACCCTGGGATAGTGAAGACTGGAAGGTATGTACTCAACCCTGGGATAAGTGAAGACTGGAAGGTATGTACTCACCCTGGGATAGTGAAGACTGAAGGTAGTACTCACCCTGGGATAGTGAAGACTGGAAGGTATGTACTCACTCTGGGATAGTGAAGACTGGAAGGTATGTACTCACTCTGGGATAGTGAAGACTGGAAGGTATGTACTCACCCTGGGATAGTGAAGACTGGAAGGTATGTACTCACTCGTGGATAGTGAAGACTGGAAGGTATGTACTCACCCTGGGATAGTGAAGACTGAAGGTATGTACTCACTCTGGGATAGTGAAGACTGGAAGGTATGTACTCACCCTGGGATAGTGAAGACTGGAAGGTATGTACTCACTCTGGGATAGTGAAGATGGAAGGTATGTACACACCTGGGATAGTGAAGACTGGAAGGTATGACTCACTCTGGGATAGTGAAGATGGAAGGTATGTACTCACCCTGGGATAGTAGAGACTGGAAGTATGTACTCACCTGGATAGTGGAAGACTGGAAGGATATGTACTCACTCTGGGATAGAAGACTGAAGGTATGTACTCACCCTGGATAGTGAAGACTGGAAGTATGATACTCACCCTGGGATAGTGAAGGACTGGGAAGGTATGTACATCACCTGGGGATAGTGAAGACTGAAGGTAAGTTACTCACTCTGGGATAGTGAAGACTGGAAGGTATGTACTCACCCTGGGATAGTGAAGACTGGAAGGTATGTACTCACCCTGGGATAGTGAAGATTGGAAGGTATGTACTCACCCTGGGATAGTGAAGACTGGAAGGTATGTACTCACTCTGGGATAGTGGGAATTATCATGGATATGCTCCTCTCTATTGTCGCAGATTAGTCAGTGGGGATTAGTTGTCGTCTATCCTTAGAGTGTTAGAGCTCAAGAGAGCTCCATCAAAGAAGGGTTGAGTACCACTTAAAGGGGATTGGTTAGCGTGCATCTCTGTGTTGGGGAGCGATTCCAGATCCATATCTTGCTAATTTGCATATCAAAGGGAATGTAATTTATATCAGGGTAATGGTGGGAATGGGAGAGGATGGGGATGGGTGGTGATGGGGGAGATGCTGCTGGGTGACAGGTGCTGACGTGCAATGATTTTAATTCTAATCTAATGAGAATTTGTACGAGATTTGCATCCCTAGAAGTCTGACGTGTTCCTGATTAGCCAGGCTGTGGTGCTCCTGTTGGATTGCATCCTGCTAGCAGCAGGATGCAATCCAACATGCAGCCAGGAATTATTACCAAGACCCCGTCAATCTTGAAGCCTAGGTAAGCAGTCTTAAAGAGGACCACAGAGAACCATGTCTTACAGTGGACCATAGAGTGAAGTCTTACAGTGGACCACAGAAAGAAGTCTTAAGAGAACCAAGTCTTACAATGGACTACAGAAAACAAACTTCAACTAAATCAAATATCAAGTAAGATAAGATAAGATAAGATAAGATTTCGTTCGGATTTTTAACCCCGGAGGGTTAGCCACCCAGGATAACCCAAGAAAGTCAGTGCGTCATCGAGGACTGTCTAACTTATTTCCATTGTGGTCCTTAATCTTGTCCCCCAGGATGCGACCCACACCAGTCGACTAACACCCAGGTACCTATTTGCTGCTAGGTGAACAGGACAACAGGTGTAAGGAAACGTGTCGGAATTTCCACCCGCCGGGAATCGAACCCGGGCCCTCCGTGTGTGAAGCGGGAACTTTAGCCACCAGGCCACCGGGCCACCCAACCAGAAACACCAGAAACAGAACAGGTAACACTTAATAACCAGTCAATATAAACAGAAATGTGCAAGACCTGGGAGTAACCAGCTCGCTACTCAAAAATTATCTTGTGAAGCTTTAATCTACGGTTTTCTGTTTACACAACATACTGAAAGGCTTTAATCGTGCCTTTATGGGGTCAATATTGACTTTGTAGATAAATGTTTCAGAGAATCGACAGGTTGATAAAACGCACAATTGTACAACACTTGGGTATCTTTGTGGAAAAGTTTCACCCCACAGTGGCTTCATCAGTCCAATACAAAGAAGAATGGTTGAAGATCAGGAGGAGTTTGAGGTAATCAGTCCCTCAGCTCCTCCTCCGCGCTGTATTCAAGACTGATGGACTGAACACATCGACTCCAGACTAAGGGACTGGTTACCTCAAACTCTTCCTGATCCTCAACCATTCTCCTCTGCATTGGACTGACGAAGCCCAAGATATCCAAAATTCCCTATAAAGAGGGTTATGCAACGGATAAGTTGCATCTTGCATACACTGTATGATTATAATCATAAGCACTAAACCCACAAGGGTTGATAAATATGAAAAAAATGGTAGCTATTACAAACACAGGTAATGAATTTTTCACAATCCACAATAACTAGTGAAATACAATCACAATTCTCCACAATAACTAGTGAAATACAATCACAATTCTCCACAATAACTAGTGAAATACAATCACAATTCTCCACAATAACTAGTGAAATACAATCACAATTCTCCACAATAACTAGTGAAATACAATCACAATTCTCCACAATAACTAGTGAAATACAATCACAATTCCCACAATAACTAGTGAAATACAATCACAATTCCCACAATAACTAGTGAAATACAATCACAATTCCCACAATAACTAGTGAAATACAATCACAATTCCCACAATAACTAGTGAAATACAATCACAATTCTCCACAATAACTAGTGAAATACAATCACAATTCCCACAATAACTAGTGAAATACAATCACAATTCCCACAATAACTAGTGAAATACAATCACAATTCTCCACAATAACTAGTGAAATACAATCACAATTCCCACAATAACTAGTGAAATACAATCACAATTCTCCACAATAACTAGTGAAATACAATCACAATTCCCACAATAACTAGTGAAATACAATCACAATTCCTCACAATAACTAGTGAAATACAATCACAATTCCCCACAATAACTAGTGAAATACAATCACAATTTCTCACAATAACTAGTGAAATACAATCACAATTCCCACAATAACTAGTGAAATACAATCACAATTCTCCACAATAACTAGTGAAATACAATCACAATTCCCCACAATAACTAGTGAAATACAATCACAATTCCCCACAATAACTAGTGAAATACAATCACAATTCCCACAATAACTAGTGAAATACAATCACAATTCCCACAATAACTAGTGAAATACAATCACAATTCCCACAATAACTAGTGAAATACAATCACAATTCCCCACAATAACTAGTGAAATACAATCACAATTTCTCACAATAACTAGTGAAATACAATCACAATTCCCACAATAACTAGTGAAATACAATCACAATTCCCCACAATAACTAGTGAAATACAATCACAATTTCTCACAATAACTAGTGAAATACAATCACAATTCTCCACAATAGTGAAATACAATCACAATTCCCCACAATAGTGAAATACAATCACAATTCCCCACAATAGTGAAATACAATCACAATTCCCCACAATAGTGAAATACAATCACAATTCTCCACAATAGTGAAATACAATCACAATTCTCCACAACAGTGAAATACAATCACAATTCTCCACAATAGTGAAATACAATCACAATTCTCCACAATAGTGAAATACAATCACAATTCTCCACAACAGTGAAATACAATCACAATTCTCCACAATAGTGAAATACAATCACAATTCTCCACAATAGTGAAATACAATCACAATTCTCCACAATAGTGAAATACAATCACAATTCTCCACAATAGTGAAATACAATCACAATTCTCCACAATAGTGAAATACAATCACAATTCTCCACAATAGTGAAATACAATCACAATTCCCCACAATAACTAGTGAAAAACAATTTCCCACAATCCACAATAAATCTATTATCACAATCAGGATACAATCGTGGCCTTTAAGGCAGACTATTAGCGCAAATTGTATGTATTTAATGAGGATATTATCTGTGTGTGCGCCTTACGTCAGCTGGTGTTTCCCAGCCAGCTGCCGGCCCTCATCATGGCCCATAATGAACCCAATTTAGCCCTGGCGTAGAGGTCATTATTGCCCATTGCATTTAGGGATTTTTGACTGCGTAATTGTTTCTGTTTTTGCCAGTTAAAAATATATTTTATCACTTGTAAGCCTAAATTTTAATGGGGTTGGTTGGTTAATGGGGTTTCAAGTCTACACGAGGGTTGGTTAATGGGGTTTCAAGTCTACACGAGGGTTGGTTAATGGGGTTTCAAGTCTACACGAGGGTTGGTTAATGGAGTTTCAAGTCAACACGAGGGTTGGTTAATGGGGTTTTAAGTCTATTACACAGGGGTTGGTTTATGGGGGTTCAAGTCTATCTACTACACGAGGGTTAATAAGGCTGCAGTGTCACCTGTACACCACCAGTCAAGAATACTTTCAATCACTCGTCACCCATTGATCCGTCACAAGTTCACCCGTCACTCACTCACCCGTCACCCAACATTCATTACGTATAGTGCTTGACCTAGCATTAATCTCAGCACACTGTCTTCCTCGCTGCTCACCATAATTAACAGTGATGCTGTTGTTGTCTGCTGCCAATGACTATTTCCATTTATGCTGAGAGCTGTTAGTCTGCTGTGCTGCTGCTGTTCTATCTGCTGGTGGATATTATGGCAGCTGTGTTGGGGTGGAGGACCAGGGATGCTGACTGATGTGATAGACCAGGACTGTCTGCCATCCAGCCGCTGCCATCTTGGGAGATTGTAATATTGTTGGTAATATTACCGACAATATGTTAGATAAAGAGACACAAGTGCAACTAATGCGACATTCACTGTAGCAATGTACAAGAATGGTATACAATACCGGCAAGATGAAATTAAGACACATTTACAACATCTAGGTATCTTTATGTAGACGTTTCGCCATCCAGTGGCTTTATCTATACAAATTCCAGGACATAACTTGAAGACAGGAGAACTATGTACAGAAGATGAGGTAATCAGTCCCTCAACCTTGGAGTTGGTGTGAAGAACACCGTAGTCGTGGAGATTCTGAAGCAGAAGAAAGGCGCCTGGCGCTTATATACTAACGTCAGGTGGAGAGGGACGGGTAGCAGACGAGGACATAGTTACCTGACGTTAGTATATAAGCGTCAGGCGCCTTTCTTCTGCTTCAGAATCTCCACGACTACGGTGTTCTTCACACCAACTCCAAGGTTGAGGGACTGATTACCTCATCTTCTGTACATAGTTCTACTGTCTTCAAGTTATGTCCTGGAATTTGTATTGATAAAGCCACTGGATGGCGAAACGTCTACAATAAAGATACCCAGATGTTGCACATGTGTCTTAATTTCACTGTAGCAATGTTTCATAACGGCTTGACAAAGCTCCTGGAGAGCGAAACGTTGCCACAACAAAATATCACATTAGTTACACTTGAGTCCTTTTACCTAACATTTTCGGAGATGCTGGAGCATGTACTCGCCTAATTGTACTCAATTTTGGTTGCAGGGGTCGATACTCAGCTCCTGGTCGCGCCTCTTCACTGATCGCTGCTAGGTCCTCTCTCTGCTCCCTGAACTTTGTCATACCTCGTCTTAAAGCTATGTATGGTTCCTGCCTCCACTACACCGCTTGCCAGACTATTCCACTTCCTGACAACTCTATGACTAAAGAAATACTTCCTAATATCCTTTTGATTCATCTGAGTCTTCAACTTCCAATTGTGACTCCTTGTTTCTGTGTCCCATCTCTGGAACATCCTGTCTCTCCAATCTCCACTGTGACTTGCAACGGGTGGGCTCCAGCTGTTGGGACGATCATGCCAGAGGCCTGTCTCCAAGATTTGTTAAGACTCACTGTTGTGGTAGCAGTGGAACAGGCTTAAAGCCTGCTACTGCTGGCTTAGAAGGCTAGCTGCCTGTTTTGCTGCCCAGCTTGTGACCGCTGGTACGAGGCTGCCAGCGAAAAGGAAGAGAGGAGTGAGCCTACTCTGACCTGCCAGAGGTGTGTGTATTGTGTAATGGTTTTGTGAGCCAGGTCACCTTGTTTCATGACGCCAGTGGATCACAGCTGTAATCCCACCCTTCTTCCCAGCTCCAACTAGGGAGTTGAGGAGAAAGGTGGGATTAAATTATGGGGAATCAAACAGAAAATGGAAGTTAACACACTTTTGCTGATGATACATTGCTTTAGGGAGATGCTGAATAGAAATTGCAAATGTTAGTGGACGAGTTTAGAAGGGTATGTAAAGGAAGCTGAAAGTAAAGAGATACACGTAAGGTGATACAGTACAGTGGAGAGTTGCTAGTTACGGTGCCTGCCCTAAGTAAAGCTTCAGATGTTGAAGTGTTTGAGGGGAAATTCTACCTTAAGGGTCGTTAAGTAGGCCACTTCCGAGTACAGGAGGGCCCCGCTTATACAGCAGGTTAGGTTCCAGGCTACTGCTGTACAGGAAGGCCCTGCTTATACAGCAGGTTAGGTTCCAGGCTACTGCTGTACAGGTTCTTGACTACCTACCTAAAGCTTGGGTCGAGTATAAGCTGTGTCTGACATGTCCTTGACTACCTACCTACATCTTAAAAGTGTCAGGTGTTGTCAGGTGACAGTGAGGTGTAATCTCGTCCTAATATACCTTTCTGTTAAACTTTTTTATAGTTCCTTGATAATGTGAGAAATCACGAGAGCGCTTGGAATTTCACTTTTTTCACTGTGGTTGTTTTGCATAGAATTAATAAATAAAACAATAGTTTTAATAACCCAAAATTAAATATTTGTTGATAATTTTCGAAAGTGTGAAATAATACCAGAGATTTTTATTTTTTTTAATGAGTTTGTGTCTGTTATTGTTTTAGCAATGTAAATTTTGCGACAGAGTTGAGGGTCAGGATAAAACTGTTACCTTAGGATAATCTTAGATTATTCTAGCTATATGGTAGACTCCAGGTCTAGCTATATGGTAGACTCCAGGTCTAGCTATATGGTAGACTCCAGGTCTAGCTATATGGTAGACTCCAGGTCTATCTACAGACTCCAGGTCTAGCTATATGGTAGACTCCAGGTCTAGCTATATGGTAGACTCCAGGTCTAGCTATATGGTAGACTCCAGGTCTAGCTATATGGTAGACTCCAGGTCTAGCTATATGGTAGACTCCAGGTCTAGCTACATGGTAGACTCCAGGTCTAGCTATATGGTAGACTCCAGGTCTAGCTATATGGTAGACTCCAGGTCTAGCTATATGGTAGACTCCAGGTCTAGCTATATGGTAGACTCCAGGTCTAGCTATATGGTAGACTCCAGGTCTAGCTATATGGTAGACTCCAGGTCTATCTACAGACTCCAGGTCTAGCTATATGGTAGACTCCAGGTCTAGCTATATGGTAGACTCCAGGTCTATCTACAGACTCCAGGTCTAGCTATATGGTAGACTCCAGGTCTAGCTATATGGTAGACTCCAGGTCTATCTACAGACTCCAGGTCTAGCTATATGGTAGACTCCAGGTCTATCTACAGACTCCAGGTCTAGCTATATGGTAGACTCCAGGTCTAGCTATATGGTAGACTCCAGGTCTATCTACAGACTCCAGGTCTAGCTATATGGTAGACTCCAGGTCTAGCTATATGGTAGACTCCAGGTCTAGCTATATGGTAGACTCCAGGTCTATCTACAGACTCCAGGTCTAGCTATATGGTAGACTCCAGGTCTAGCTATATGGTAGACTCCAGGTCTAGCTATATGGTAGACTCCAGATCTAGCTATATGGTAGATTCCAGGTCTAACTATATGGTAGACTCCAGGTCTATCTACAGACTCCAGGTCTAGCTATATGGTAGACTCCAGGTCTAGCTATATGGTAGACTCCAGGTCTATCTACAGACTCCAGGTCTAGCTATATGGTAGACTCCAGGTCTATCTACAGACTCCAGGTCTAGCTATATGGTAGACTCCAGGTCTAGCTATATGGTAGACTCCAGGTCTAGCTATATGGTAGACTCCAGGTCTAGCTATATGGTAGACTCCAGGTCTAGCTATATGGTAGACTCCAGGTCTAGCTATATGGTAGACTCCAGGTCTAGCTATATGGTAGACTCCAGGTCTATCTACAGACTCCAGGTCTAGCTATATGGTAGACTCCAGGTCTAGCTATATGGTAGACTCCAGGTCTATCTACAGACTCCAGGTCTAGCTATATGGTAGACTCCAGGTCTAGCTATATGGTAGACTCCAGGTCTATCTACAGACTCCAGGTCTAGCTATATGGTAGACTCCAGGTCTAGCTATATGGTAGACTCCAGGTCTATCTACAGACTCCAGGTCTAGCTATATGGTAGACTCCAGGTCTAGCTATATGGTAGACTCCAGGTCTAGCTATATGGTAGACTCCAGGTCTAGCTATATGGTAGACTCCAGGTCTAGCTATATGGTAGACTCCAGGTCTAGCTATATTGTAGACTCCAGGTCTAGCTATATGGTAGATTCCAGGTATAACTATATGGTAGACTCCAGGTCTATCTACAGACTCCAGGTCTAGCTATATGGTAGACTCCAGGTCTAGCTATATGGTAGACTCCAGGTTTAACTATATGGTAGACTCCAGGTCTATCTACAGACTCCAGGTCTAGCTATATGGTAGACTCCAGGTCTAGCTATATGGTAGACTCCAGGTCTAACTATATGGTAGACTCCAGGTCTATCTACAGACTCCAGGTCTAGCTATAAGGTAGATTCCAGGTCTAGCTATAGACTTCAGGTCTAGCTATAGACTCCAGGTCTAGCTATAGACTCCAGGTCTAGCTATAGACTCCAGGTCTAGCTATTGACTCCAGGTCTAGCTATTAGGAAGACCCAAGGTCTAGCTATAAGGTCGACTCCAGGTCTGCCTACCTTGAGGGTGTTCCGACGGCGAACGCCCCCGCAGCCCGGTCCTTGATCAGGCCTCCCAGTAGATCAGAAACCACAACCTGGCTGATCAGGAATATTCACATGTTGATACCGGGCCTCTAGCACCTTTTGATAACCATAGGTAATACCAAGAGTGTTGAGTCCCTGATACATTCAGGGATATCTCAGCCCTGAGAGCAGGTAGTGAGTCTCCCACGAGAGGTGATCTCTCTAGCCAGAAGTTAGGGGTGTGTGGAGGCCTTCGTAAGCTCTGGGAAACTACCTAAGACAAGACTTGACGAGGAGCCTTAGTTGACCACAGAGCCTCTGTGTGGGGATACAGAGACCAGACTCTGTTGGGGACAGCTCTAAGGTTGTCTGTGATATCTTGGGACCTGGGGCTAGAGCCTGACTGGCCTTATAGTACGATCTACTAAGGAATATTTCATACTGTAAGTGAACAGTCAATTGGTTCTGTGTACTGCATTCCCCAGTCTCGACTATCTTGCATCTTTCCCGATTATCTTAGTATCAGATTCCTTTCTCCTCGTCTCGACTATCTTGCATCTTTCCCGATTATCTTAGTATCAGATTCCTTTCTCCCCCTCTGGACTATCTTGCATCTTTCCCGATTATCTTAGATTCCTTTCTCCCCGTCTCGACTATCTTGCATCTTTCCCGATTATCTTAGATTCCTTTCTCCCCGTCTCGACTATCTTGCATCTTTCCCGATTATCTTAGTATCAGATTCCTTTCTCTCTCTCTCTCTCACTCTCTCTAACAAGTACATAGTTTCAATGACAGATTCTAACAGTATTCACCTTCTCTATTTTAATGTCATGTCTTAAGAGTGATTTGCGATTGGTTTAGAAAGACACGTAAGCAAACACTGTAATATATTTATTAGAAAACGTTTCGGTCCTGGGACCTTGATCACTTCTAACATACAGAGGTAGAAAGACATTATATATATAGGCGGAGAGTGAGATGTGACGCACGTGACCTGAGGAATGTCATAAGAACATAAGTATGGAGGAACACTGTAGAAGGCCTACTGGCCCATGCGAGGCAGGTCCTTATCTAGTTACGTGGAATTAAGTCCTTAAGCGCATGTTTAATGAGGCGAGATGTCGTCCACACGATCCACTGTTTTTATTTTTGTATTACACATCGGCCGGTTCCCACCAAGGCAGGGTGGCCCGAAAAAGAAAAACTTTTACCATCATTCACTCCATCACTGCCTTGCCAGAGGCGTGCTTACACTACAGTTATAAAACTGCAACATTAACACCCCTCCTTCAGAGTGCAGGCACTGTACTTCCCACCTCCAGGACTCGAGTCCGTCCTGCCGGTTTCCCTGAATCCCTTAATAAATGTTACTTTGATCAACAGCACAAGTCATAAAAACCATTTGACTCCACTCACTTCTAAGACGCTCACGCACGCTTGCTAGAAGTCCAAGCCCCACGAACACAAAACCTCCTTTAACCCCCTCCCTCCATGTTAAGGGTAGAAGTCTCTCTCCTTCCCACTCATGATAAGGGCACTAAATGGGGGGGGGGGATGGGGGTTTACCTAATTGCAAATTTCTTCTAATACATCTAAGTGTTCAAAGATGCGAACCTTCAAACGTCAAACCTGTGAATCCACAGACCACTTGCAGACCTGCGGTTCCCAACCTGTGGTCCGCGGACCCCTGGGGGTCTACAATGGTAGTACTGGGGGTCCACAATGGTAGTACTGGGGGTCCACAATGGTAGTACTGGGGGGTCCACAATGGTAGTACTGGGGGGGTCCACAATGGTAGTACTGGGGGTCCACAATGGTAGTACTGGGGGGTCCGTGAGCTAAGCTCAACATTCCGAAGACTACAGTTTAAAACATATACTCACGATAAGGCTGATAAAAATCCAAAATCTCAAAACCCTGTCTAAATCGGCAAAAAAACAGTCTAATTTTTTAGACGCTCTTTGAAACTACCTGTTTTATGGGCTGGGGAATAAAAAATGGCAAAACCTTCCCTGGAACAACGGTGAATGCTGGAATCACACTTCCATCTGCTTCCATTATTGACTCTTACTCTTGTATAGTTATATACAAACTTAAAGATCAGTCTGGGAAATGCAATCTGTTAGTTAATTAAATCGGGTTGTTGAGTAGACAGAACTTTTAAAAATCTGGAGTCCCTGGGGAAACTGATTTAAATAAGACAGGGTCTTGCTGGAAAGGTTGGGAATAGCTGCTCTAGATTACGTCCGTCGCTGCTCTAGATTACGTCCGTCGCTGCTCTAGATTACGTCCGTCGCTGCTCTAGATTACGTCCGTCGCTGCTCTAGATTACGTCCGTCGCTGCTCTAGATTACGTCCGTCGCTGGTCAAGATGTACGTCCGTCGCTGCTCAAGACGTACGTCCATCGCTGGTCAAGACGTACGTCCATCGCTGCTCAAGACGTACGTCCATCGCTGCTCAAGACGTACGTCCATCGCTGCTCAAGACGTACGTCCATCGCTGCTCAAGACGTACGTCCATCGCTGCTCAAGACGTACGTCCATCGCTTCTCAAGACGTACGTCCATCGCTGCGTGTTCCGTGACAGATTACGTGGATAATTCTACCTTTGGCAATCAGGTTTGTTAAGAGGAGGGATAGGTGAGCTCCAATTCCTTGGACGAAGAACCATTCTCCAGCATCAAGGATGGTAAACTCTGAATAGTATAAATTAAAATAAAAAAAAATGATTGGTGGTGAACAGGTTGGGAACCAGTGACTGGTGAACAGGTTGGGAACCAGTGACTGGTGAACAGGTTGGGAACCAGTGACTGGTGAACAGGTTGGGAACCAGTGACTGGTGAACAGGTTGGGAACCAGTGACTGGTGAACAGGTTGTGAACCACTGACTGGTGAACAGGTTGGGAACCAGTGACTGGTGAACAGGTTGGGAACCAGTGACTGGTGAACAGGTTGGGAACCAGTGACTGGTGAACAGGTTGGGAACCAGTGACTGGTGAACAGGTTGGGAACCAGTGACTGGTGAACAGGTTGTGAACCACTGACTGGTGAACAGGTTGGGAACCACTGACTGGTGAACAGGTTGTGAACCACTGACTGGTGAACAGGTTGGGAACCAGTGACTGGTGAACAGGTTGTGAACCAGTGACTGGTGAACAGGTTGTGAACCAGTGACTGGTGAACAGGTTGTGAACCACTGACTGGTGAACAGGTTGGGAACCAGTGACTGGTGAACAGGTTGTGAACCAGTGACTGGTGAACAGGTTGGGAACCAGTGACTGGTGAACAGGTTGGGAACCAGTGACTGGTGAACAGGTTGTGAACCAGTGACTGGTGAACAGGTTGGGAACCACTGACAGACACAGCTCGTCCTGCATTACTGTCTCTGTGGTGTCCAGATAATTAGTAGTAAATTTTCTCCCGGAAATCCTCAATCACAGTGATGAGCTTGACCTCAATTTCATCAATGGAATTCTGGGACACTAACATACTCAACAGGATCAATTACCTCTAACAAGCACAAACAGCCGCACTGGGACAGCCCAACAGTGGAGAACGTAGCCTCAATAATGCGAGAGAGAGAGAGAGAGAGAGGGGGGGGGAACGACAGAACTCACTGTCTGGCAGTGAGAGCCCCTCATGCGGTAGATTTCCTGTTGACAGTTTTGAATGCCTCTAGGCACATGCCCCGACCCTCAGACCAACTATGTTATTTCTAGCCTCGCTAAACACAGGTGCATCCGTCATCATCGACAGACCGATACAGAAATCACGCTGTAGTTTTCCGTAGATCGGAGGGTAAGATTGCAAGACATTAGAGGTTAACACCATCAAGAGAAGCCTTATATGGTAAGCACGCACGTTCTGTACTTTAGTAGACTAAATTAACTGATTAAGGTGAACAGTGTTAAAAGCAATGGTAGTGAGGTTACAGAGATCTTGTGGGCGAGAAGAAAATTGAGAAAGTTGATGATGGAGAATAAAGAAGGAATCTTCAGCTTGACACTAGAAAGAATGAGCAGTTGAAGTAAGAGGCGAGAATAACCAGGAAAGGAAGTGACCAAGGAGTTAAATTTGAGGAACTGAGAGAAGGATAGCAACAAAAGTGTAGATGGCAGCTTCTGCGAGTCCCAACATTCTGGAAAACAGTGAACTTGCTCCCTGATACACGTCATTTCTCACAGGTTTAGAGACCCTCGGCTCAAAAATGTAACTCTCTAGGAAAAACAACAACAGTAAAACAAGGAACAAACACAACACAAACAGTATCAAACAAAGATATAACAGTGGGAAGTGAATTGTTTGAAACAAAATTACTAACAAAGACAATCTTTGTACTTGTAACTTTTCCACTCTGTGTATTACACAGTTACTTAAGAAAGTATATACGAGACTGGAGAGAGAGACCTGTGTATTTCACAGTTACTTAAGAAAGTATATACGAGACTGGAGAGAGAGACCTGTGTATTTCACAGTTACTTAAGAAAGTATGTACGAGACTGGACAGAGAGACCTGTGTATTACACAATTACTTAAGAAAGTATATACGAGACTGGAGAGAGAGACCTGTGTATTTCACAGTTACTTAAGAAAGTATATACGAGACTGGAGAGAGAGACCTGTGTATTTCACAGTTACTTAAGAAAGTATACACGAGACTGGACAGAGAGACCTGTGTATTTCACAGTTACTTAAGAAAGTATATACGAGACTGGAGAGAGAGTCCTGTGTATTTCACAGTTACTTAAGAAAGTATATACGAGACTGGAGAGAGAGACCTGTGTATTACAGATTTACTTAAGAAAGTATATACGAGACCTGTGTATTACACAATTACTTAAGAAAGTATATACGAGACTGGAGAGAGAGACCTGTGTATTACACAGTTACTTAAGAAAGTATATACGAGACTGGAGAGAGAGACCTGTGTATTACAGATTTACTTAAGAAAGTATATACGAGACCTGTGTATTACACAATTACTTAAGAAAGTATATACGAGACTGGAGAGAGAGACCTGTGTATTACACAGTTACTTAAGAAAGTATATACGAGACTGGAGAGAGAGACCTGTGTATTACACAATTACTTAAGAAAGTATATACGAGACTAGAGAGAGAGACCTGTGTATTACACAATTACTTAAGAAAGTATATACGAGACTAGAGAGAGAGACCTGTGTATTACACAATTACTTAAGAAAGTATATACGAGACCAGAGAGAGAGACCTGTGTATTACACAGTTACTTAAGAAAGTATATACGAGACTGGAGAGAGAGACCTGTGTATTACACAGTTACTTAAAGTATATACGAGACTAGAGAGAGAGACCTGTGTATTACACAATTACTTAAGAAAGTATATACGAGACTAGAGAGAGAGACCTGTGTATTACACAATTACTTAAGAAAGTATATACGAGACCAGAGAGAGAGACCTGTGTATTACACAGTTACTTAAGAAAGTATATACGAGACTGGAGAGAGAGACCTGTGTATTTCACAGTTACTTAAGAAAGTATGTACGAGACTGGACAGAGAGACCTGTGTATTACACAATTACTTAAGAAAGTATATACGAGACTGGAGAGAGAGACCTGTGTATTTCACAGTTACTTAAGAAAGTATATACGAGACTAGAGAGAGAGACCTGTGTATTTCACAGTTACTTAAGAAAGTATATACGAGACTAAAAGAGAGAGACCTGTGTATTTCACAATTACTTAAAGTATATACGAGACTGAGAGAGAGAGACCTGTGTATTTCACAGTTACTTAAGAAAGTATATACGAGACTGGAGAGAGAGTCCTGTGTATTTACACAATTACTTAAGAAAGTATATCAGACCGAAAGAGAGACCTGTGTATTACACAATTACTTAAGAAAGTATATACGAGACTGAGAGAGAGAGACCTGTGTATATCACAGTTACTTAAGAAAGTATATACGAGACTGGAGAGAGAGACCTGTGTATTACACAAATTACTTAAGAAAGTATATACGAGACTGGAGAGAGAGAGACCTGTGTATTACACAATTACTTAAGAAAGTATATACGAGACTGGAGAGAGAGACAAGATGTTTACACAATTATTAAGAAGTAATATACGAAGATCTTCAGAGAGAGACCTTGTATTTCACATTACTTAAGAAAGTATATACGAGACCTGTGTATTACACATTACTTAAGAAAGTAATACGAGACCAGAGGAGAGACCTGTGTATTTACAGTTACTAAGAAAGATATAGAGCGGGCAGGACCTGTGTATTACAACATACTTAAGAAAGTATATACGAGACTGAGAGAGAGAGACCTGTGTATTTCAACATTACTAAGAAAGTATATACGAGACCACAGGAAGAGCCCTGTGTATCCACATTACTTAAGAAAGTATATACGAGACTGGAGAGAGAGACTGTGTATTACACATTACTTAAGAAAGTATATACGAGACTAGAGAGAGAGACCTGTGTATTACACAATTACTTAAGAAAGTATATACGAGACTAGAGAGAGAGACCTGTGTATTTCACAGTTACTTAAGAAAGTATATACGAGACTAGAGAGAGAGACCTGTGTATTACACAATTACTTAAGAAAGTATATACGAGACTAGAGAGAGAGACCTGTGTATTTCACAATTACTTAAGTATATACGAGACTAGAGAGAGAGACCTGTGTATTACACAATTACTTAAGAAAGTATATACGAGACTAGAGAGAGAGACCTGTGTATTTCACAGTTACTTAAGAAAGTATATACGAGACTAGAGAGAGAGACCTGTGTATTTCACAGTTACTTTAAGAAAGTATACTACGAGACTAGAGAGAGAGACCTGTGTATTTCACAGTTACTTAAGAAAGTATATACGAGACTAGAGAGAGAGACCTGTGTATTTCACAATTACTTAAGAAAGTATATACGAGACTAGAGAGAGAGACCTGTGTATTTCACAGTTACTTAAGAAAGTATATACGAGACTGGAGAGAGAGTCCTGTGTATTACACAATTACTTAAGAAAGTATATACGAGACTAGAGAGAGAGACCTGTGTATTTCACAATTACTTAAGTATATACGAGACTAGAGAGAGAGTCCTGTGTATTACACAATTACTTAAAGTATATACGAGACTAGAGAGAGAGACCTGTGTATTTCACAGTTACTTAAGAAAGTATATACGAGACTAGAGAGAGAGACCTGTGTATTTCACAGTTACTTAAGAAAGTATATACGAGACCTGTGTATTACACAATTACTTAAGAAAGTATATACGAGACTAGAGAGAGAGACCTGTGTATTTCACAGTTACTTAAGAAAGTATATACGAGACTAGAGAGAGAGACCTGTGTATTTCACAATTACTTAAGAAAGTATATACGAGACTAGAGAGAGAGACCTGTGTATTTCACAGTTACTTAAGAAAGTATATACGAGACTGGAGAGAGAGTCCTGTGTATTACACAATTACTTAAGAAAGTATATACGAGACTAGAGAGAGAGACCTGTGTATTACACAATTACTTAAGAAAGTATATACGAGACTAGAGAGAGAGACCTGTGTATTTCACAGTTACTTAAGAAAGTATATACGAGACTAGAGAGAGAGACCTGTGTATTTCACAGTTACTTAAGAAAGTATATACGAGACTAGAGAGAGAGACCTGTGTATTTCACAATTACTTAAGTATATACGAGACTAGAGAGAGAGAGAGACCTGTGTATTTCACAGTTACTTAAGAAAGTATATACGAGACTGGAGAGAGAGTCCTGTGTATTACACAATTACTTAAGAAAGTATATACGAGACCAGAGAGAGAGACCTGTGTATTACACAATTACTTAAGAAAGTATATACGAGACTGGAGAGAGAGACCTGTGTATTACACAGTTACTTAAGAAAGTATATACGAGACTGGAGAGAGAGACCTGTGTATTACACAGTTACTTAAGAAAGTATATACGAGACTGGAGAGAGAGACCTGTGTATTACACAGTTACTTAAGAAAGTATATACGAGACTGGAGAGAGACAGACAAGAATATTTAAATCAATTTAAGAAGAAATCCTGACCAAGATTCTTCCTGGAAAACTTCTATTTAATTGACGAAGATTAGAGCTCCTATAACCGTACCAGAGGTCGACCCTTGTACACACAGCCAGAGTGAAGAGGCGGGACCAGGAGCTGTGACTCGACCCATGCAGCCACAGTTGAGTACACACAGCCAGTGAAGAGGCGGGGCCAGGAGTTGTGACTCGATCCCTGCAACCATAACTAGGTGACTACACACACACACACAGAGCCAGTAACGGGGCGGGGCAAGGAGCTGTGACTCGACCCTTTCAACCACAACTAGGTGAGTACACACACACACACAGTGAAGGGGCGGGGCCAGGAGCTGTGACTCGACCCCTGCAACCATAACTAGGTGAGTACGCACACACACACAGCCAGTGAAGGGGCGGGGCCAGGAGCTGTGACTCGACCCCTGCAACCATACCTAGGTGACTACACACTCACACAGAGAGCCAGTAACGGGGCGGGGCAAGGAGCTGTGACTCGACCCTTGCAACCACAACTAGGTGAGTACACACACACACACACACACACACACAGTGAAGGGGCGGGGCCAGGAGCTGTGACTCGACCCCTGCAACCATAACTAGGTGAGTACACACACAGTGAAGGGGCGGGGCCAGGAGCTGTGACTCGACCCCTGCAACCATAACTAGGACACACAATGCCTGGTGAAGTCTCCAACCTTGGTATAACCACACTGTTTCTTGTCTGGTACACAGGTTGAACATGGTAGTGGCCCGCGCTCTGACGCCAGAGTACGACCTGCCAGGAGGGGATGCCAGACCTCCGTCAGTGCCACCTTCACCTCTGGCATCCTCAGAAGTGCCAAGTCCGCCCGTGCCTTCCCTCACGCCCACGCTCAAAGCCGCCTTCTCCGCCTCCTCCTTTCACTTCGTCAATGTTGTCCTCCACGCCGCTGTCACCGCCGCATACGTGGGCGTGCTACAGTGCGTGGGAGTGGGCGCGTGGGCGTGTCTAGGAGCCGGCTCATTATTCGCCGCCCATCCCGTGCACGTCGAGGCAGTTGCGGGCGTGGTGGGCCGGGCGGAGCTCCTGGCCGCCCTGGCCTTCTGCCTCGCCCTGGCAGCCTATATTAAATACCTCCGTGGGCGTGCAACTGGGCGTTTGTGGGCGCGGAGGATGAACGGTTGTGGTCACGGCTGCATATGCTGGGAGGACAACCGAGCAAGCAGCCTCAGCTGTTCCAGCATTTCCTGGAACAGCAAGTGGGCGCTCCAGCTGCCATCATGGGCGTGGTTGGCGCTGAGCGTGGCGGGCGCCGGCGTGGGCATGGCCTGCAAGGAACAGGGCGTCACAGCACTGGGCGTAGGGCTACTGCTGCACGCAGCTGCTGTGGTCACCATCACACCCAGGAACAAGGTCAGTAGCACCAGCAACAAGGTCAGTAACACCAGCAACAAGGTCAGTAGCACCAGCAACAAGGTCAGTAACACCAGCAACAAGGTCAGTAGCACCAGTAACAAGGTCAGTAGCACCAACAAGGTCAGTATCACCAGCAACAAGGTCAGTAGCACCAGCAACAAGGTCAGTAGTACCAACAAGGTCGGCAGCACCATCAAGGTCAGTAGCACCATCAAGGTCAGCACCAACAAGGTCAGTGGCACCAACAATGTCAGTAGAACCAACAAGGTCAGCAGCACCAGCTACAAGGTCAGTAGCACCACCAACAAGGTCAGTAGCACCACCAACAAGGTCAGTAGCACCACCAACAAGGTCAGTAGCACCACCAACAAGGTCAGTAGCACCACCAACAAGGTCAGTAGCACCACCAACAAGGTCAGTAGCACCACCAACAAGGTCAGTAGCACCACCAACAAGGTCAGTAGCACCACCAACAAGGTCAGTAGCACCAGCTTATTCTTACACAAGACAGCTTAAACGGGCGAAAAGTATGCTTAAAAAGTTTAATTTGAGCAACATTTCGCTCAAGGTAAAGCTTTATCAGCAGCTTTAGGCTGATTAAGCTTATCAGGATCGAAACGTGCAGCACACTAAAACATTTCGAGTAATGGAAGCTTTATCGTAAAGCTTTCCCTGGGCGAAACGTCCTGGTGACGAACACATTTCCTCCCTTCATGGGTGCCTTCATGCTGTAGGACTCTCTTGATCCAAGGAAGTGGAGCTACCCCGTCCCTTCCTCGGATCAATCTTAATTACCTCCCATTCCAGAGGTCCTGGATGACCCCTTCGTGTTTGGCGCTTCCCAGTAATTAAAATAAAAAATATAAAATAATTAGAATTATTAATAACGAAGAATAACTAATACAATAATTAATAATAATCACTAATACAATAATTAATAATAATCACTAATACTAATAATTAATAATAATCACTAATACTAATAATTAATAATAATCACTAATACTAATAATTAATAATAATCACTAATACTAATAATTAATAATCACTAATACTAATAATTAATAATAATCACTAATACTAATAATTAATAATCACTAATACTAATAATTAATAATAATCACTAATACTAATAATTAATAATCACTAATACTAATAATTAATAATAATCACTAATACTAATAATTAATAATCACTAATACTAATAATTAATAATAATCACTAATACTAATAATTAATAATCACTAATACTAATAATTAATAATAATCACTAATACTAATAATTAATAATCACTAATACTAATAATTAATAATAATCACTAATACTAATAATTAATAATCACTAATACTAATAATTAATAATAATCACTAATACTAATAATTAATAATAATCACTAATACTAATAATTAATAATAATCACTAATACTAATAATTAATAATAATCACTAATACTAATAATTAATAATAATCACTAATACTAAATAATTAATAATAATCACTAATACTAAAATTAATAATAATCACTAATACTAATAATTAATAATAATCACTAATACTAATAATTAATAATAATCACTAATACTAATAATTAATAAATAATCACTAATACTAATAATTAATAATAATCACTAATACTAATAATTAATAATAATCACTAATACTAATAATTAATAATAATCACTAATACTAATAATTAATAATAATCACTAATACTAATAATTAATAATAATCACTAATACTAATAATTAATAATAATCACTAATACTAATAATTAATAATAATCACTAATACTAATAATAATAATCACTAATACTAATAATTAATAATAATCACTAATACTAATAATTAATAATAATCACTAATACTAATAATTAATAATAATCACTAATACTAATAATTAATAATAATCACTAATACTAATAATTAATAATGATCACTAATACTAATAATTAATAATAATCACTAATACTAATAATTAATAATAATCACTAATACTAATAATTAATAATAATAAACTAATACTAATAATTAATAATAATCACTAATACTAATAATTATTAATAATCACTAATACTAATAATTAATAATAATCACTAATACTAATAATTAATAATAATCACTAATACTAATAATTAATAATAATCACTAATACTAATAATTAATAATAATCACTAATACTAATAATTAATAATAATCACTAATACTAATAACTAATAATTGTTAATAATAATCAATAATTAATAATCAATAATCAATAATAATCATTAATAATAATCCTAATAGTAATAATAATCCTAATAGTAATAATAATCCTAATAGTAATAATAATCCTAATAGTAATAATAATCCTAATAGTAATAATAATCCTAATAATAATAATCCTAATAGTAATAATAATCCTAATAGTAATAATAATCCTAAATTAAACATAATTAAAATAATAATTAAAATAATTCATATTTTTTACAGTGTGTGTTGCAGCCGCTGGTCCGGGAGCTGTTACCCGGCAGTGTGGGCACGCTAGTGTTGCTGTGGGCAAGGCTGAGTGTGGCCCCCAACATGCCCACATTCACGCCCGCGGACAACCCCGCCGCCCACGCCTCATCTGTACTCACCCGCGCCCTGAGCATCGCCCGGGCGTGGGCGGTCCACGCCCGCTTGTTACTCTGGCCCGCCACTCTCTCCTTCGACTGGTCCATGGGTTCAGTGCCACTGGTCACATCCCTCAGTGACCCAGCCAACCTGGAGACCGTGGCACTGCTGGTCTGCGTGCTGGCACTAGCCGTCACTGCCAGCACTGCCTGTTGGAGGGCACGTCAACACCTCACCAAGATATACACATATCATACCCAACATTCATACCATGATGCCCTCAACAACAACATCCAACAAGGAGACATCACCTACATACCCTATTACCTACGACACCCACTCAAGCCTCACCCAAACCCACTCCTGCTAGTGCTAGCGTGGGCACTGCTAGTGCTACCCTTCCTACCAGCTTCCAATTTGGCAACGTACGTGGGGTTCGTGGTGGCAGAACGAGTACTTTATCTGCCATCCATGGGCGCCTGCCTTCTGGTAGCCCTGGGCTACCAGAACCTCTGGCGGGCTATAACGTCTTATAAATGGCATCGAACAGGTGAGTTCAGCTATAACACTGTTCTGGAACAATAAAAGGCACAATACCCTGACTGGAACAATACACAACCCGCACAATGAACGAAACCTCGTGCTTGTCTGTTATTTGTGTGGTTTATTTGCGTATTGTTCTGGGATAAGTTACAATGGTACAATATTTTCCTCAGAGCAACCCAGTGGAAATAAGCCACACTGACTTTATTGGGTGAGCCTGGGTTACTAACTCTCCTGGTGTGGATGGTAGTAGCTAGTTTATTGTGTACCTCATATCCATCCTGTGGATGGTAGTGGCTAGTTTGTGTACCACATATCCATCCTGTGGATGGTAGTGGCTAGTTTATTGTGTACCTCATATCCATCCTGTGGATGGTAGTGGCTAGTTTATTGTGTACCTCATATCCATCCTGTGGATGGTAGTGGCTAGTTTATTGTGTACCTCATATCCATCCTGTGGATGGTAGTGGCTAGTTTGTGTACCTCATATCCATCCTGTAGATGGTAGTGGCTAGTTTATTGTGTACCTCATATCCATCCTGTGGATGGTAGTGGCTAGTTTATTGTGTACCTCATATCCATCCTGTGGATAGTAGTGGCTAGTTTGTGTACCTCATATCCATCCTGTGGATAGTAGTGGCTAGTTTGTGTACCTCATATCCATCCTGTGGATAGTAGTGGCTAGTTTGTGTACCACATATCCATCCTGTGGATGGTAGTGGCTAGTTTATTGTGTACCTCATATCCATCCTGTGGATGGTAGTGGCTAGTTTATTGTGTACCTCATATCCATCCTGTGGATGGTAGTGGCTAGTTTGTGTACCTCATATCCATCCTGTAGATGGTAGTGGCTAGTTTATTGTGTACCTCATATCCATCCTGTGGATAGTAGTGGCTAGTTTGTGTACCTCATATCCATCCTGTGGATAGTAGTGGCTAGTTTGTGTACCTCATATCCATCCTGTGGATGGTAGTGGCTAGTTTATTGTGTACCTCATATCCATCCTGTGGATAGTAGTGGCTAGTTTGTGTACCTCATATCCATCCTGTGGATGGTAGTGGCTAGTTTGTGTACCTCATATCCATCCTGTGGATGGTAGTGGCTAGTTTATTGCGTACCTCATATCCATCATGTGGATGGTAATGGCTAGTTTGTGTACCTCATATCCATCCTGTGGATAGTAGTGGCTAGTTTGTGTACCTCATATCCATCCTGTGGATGGCAGTGGCTAGTTTGTGTACCTCATATCCATCCTGTGGATGGTAGTGGCTAGTTTATTGTGTACCTCATATCCATCCTGTGGATGGTAGTGGCTAGTTTGTGTACCTCATATCCATCCTGTGGATGGTAGTGGCTAGTTTATTGTGTACCTCATATCCATCCTGTGGATGGTAGTGGCTAGTTTATTGTGTACCTAATATCCATCCTGTGGATGGTAGTGGCTAGTTTATTGTGTACCTCGTATCCATCCTGTGGATGGTAGTGGTTAGTTTATTGTGTACCTCATATCCATCCTGTGGATAGTAGTGGCTAGTTTATTGTGAACCTCATATCCATCTTGTGGATAGTAGTGGCTAGTTTATTGTGTACCTCATATCCATCCTGTGGATGGTAGTGGCTAGTTTGTGTACCTCATATCCATCCTGTGGATAGTAGTGGCTAGTTTGTGTACCTCATATCCATCCTGTGGATGGTAGTGGCTAGTTTATGCACCTCATATCCATCCTGTGGATGGTAGTGGCTAGTTTGTGCACCTCATATCCATCCTGTGGATGTTAGTGGCTAGTTTATTGTGTACCTCATATCCATCCTGTGGATGGTAGCCGCTAGTTTGTGTACCTCATATCCATCCTGTGGATGTTAGTGGCTAGTTTATTGTGTACCTCATATCCATCATGTGGATGGTAGTGGCTAGTTTATTGTGTACCTCATATCCATCCTGTGGATGGTAGCCGCTAGCTTGTGTACCTCATATCCATCCTGTGGATGTTAGTGGCTAGTTTATTGTGTACCTCATATCCATCCTGTGGATAGTAGTGGCTAGTTTATTGTGTACCTCATATCCATCCTGTGGATGGTAGTGGCTAGTTTATTGTGTACCTCATATCCATCCTGTGGATGGTAGTGGTTAGTTTATTGTGTACCTCATATCCATCCTGTGGATGGTAGTGGCTAGTTTATTGTGTACCTCATATCCATCCTGTGGATGGTAGTGGCTAGTTTGTGTACCTCATATCCATCCTGTGGATGGTAGTGGTTAGTTTATTGTGTACCTCATATCCATCCTGTGGATGGTAGTGGCTAGTTTGTGTACCTCATATCCATCCTGTGGATGGTAGTGGCTAGTTTGTGTACCTCATATCCATCCTGTGGATAGTAGTGGCTAGTTTATTGTGAACCTCATATCCATCCTGTGGATAGTAGTGGCTAGTTTATTGTGTACCTCATATCCATCCTGTGGATGGAAGTGGCTAGTTTATTGTGTACCTCATATCCATCCTGTGGATGGTAGTGGCTAGTTTGTGTACCTCATATCCATCCTGTGGATAGTAGTGGCTAGTTTATTGTGAACCTCATATCCATCCTGTGGATAGTAGTGGCTAGTTTATTGTGTACCTCATATCCATCCTGTGGATGGAAGTGGCTAGTTTATTGTGTACCTCATATTCATCCTGTGGATAGTAGTGGCTAGTTTATTGCGTACCTCATATCCATCCTGTGGATGGTAGTGGCTAGTTTGTGCACCTCATATCCATCCTGTGAATGGTAGTGGCTAGTTTATTGCGTACCTCATATCCATCCTGTGGATGGTAGTGGCTAGTTTATTGTGTACCTCATATCCATCCTGTGCCACAGCTAATAATGGCGTAGTTTTAAGATAATCCTGTCTTCCACCGTTCTGTTTTGGACTGAGAATCCACTGGCTGGCCAAACATCTCCACAATATACCCAAATATTGCCTAAGTGTCTCATTTAGCATCTTGTCAGATTTCTAGACTAATCACACCTAGTATTAATACTGCCCTTCTGCACCACCCACAGGAGACTCGCGCAGTCGAACCAGATGGTGGCGAGGCGGTGGGTGGCGGGTGGCAGCGACAGGGGCGTGGGTGGCTCTCCTGCTCCTGCTGGGTGCCAGGACACTCAGGAGAAACCAAGATTGGCACAGCGACGAGGCACTCTACCGATCAGGAGCGGCTGTCAACCCACCCAAGGGTAAGTGTACAAAGCAACTTCGTCCTCACACCGTACAACTCTTGCGTACATGTACACACACACACAAGGAGCAGGGAGAGAATTACCAAGTAGCGACCAGTGAAGAGGTGGGGGCAGAGCTATGACTCGACCCCTGCAACTACAATTAGGTGAGCGCATATATATATATATATATATATATATATATATATATATATATATATATATATATATATATATATATATATATATATATATAATATATATATCACTTGTTTGGTGATTCCATTGTTACAGAGACTGTTGAGGTGGGTATTCAAACAGGAGGAGGCTGAAACTAATCCTCGAGATACCACTGCCACGAGTGTCCTCAGATCAGCAGAAACCATCTAGCTCTGCTGGGTGAGTGAACTTTGAAGGATCGCTGGTTCAGTGGGGCAAAACGTTCATAACAGAGGGCAAAACGTTCATAACAGAGGGCAAAACGTTCCTAACAGAGGGCAAAACGTTCATAACAGAGGGCAAAACGTTCTTAACAGAGGGCAAAACGTGCATGACAGGGCAAAACGTGCATGACAGGGCAAAACGTGCATGACAGATCAAACAGGTGCCTCACTCCTGAGCGAGTGGGTCAAGTCACCACACACTATAACCCTACTCACTCCTACCTGGAGGGTATTCCGCGGGGTAACGCCCCCCTTCCCCGGCCCGGTCTACGACCAGGCCTCCCAGTGGATCAGGACCTGATCAACCAGGTTGTTACTGCTGGCCGCACGTAGTCCAACGTACGAGCCACAGCCCGGTTGATCCGGTACTTACTTTAGGTATCTGTCCAGCTCCCTCTTGAAGACAACCAGGGGTCTACTGGTAATCCCCCTTATGGCCGGTGGGATGCTGTTGAACAGTCTTGGACCCCTGACACTTATGGTGTTTTAGTATACCATTGGCACCCCTACTTTTCACTGGGGGTATGTTGCACACCCTGCCCAGTCTTTTATTTTTGTAGGGAGTGATTTCTGTGTGCAGATTTGGGATCATTCCTTCTAGGATTTTCCAAGTGTAGATTATGCTGCATCTCTCTCGCCTGCGTTCCAGGGAGTACAAGTGCTTCCAACCCGTTCACTGTTGCTACTCCCAGCCTGTGTAGCCCCACTCTTGTTGATCATCTGTTCAGACTGTTGCTACTCCCTGCTTGCTTGTTTATATTAATTAGCTTCTAGTTATAAACACATATCAACTTAACTCAGTTATTAAATTAATAATCTCGTCAAATCAGAACTTAATATCATTTCGTGGTAAATGCTGGAGCGTTTTAAAGTACGTCACCGATGTCAGCCGTGGTTCTGAAACGTCACTGATGTCTGCCGTGGTTCTGAAACGTCACTGATGTCTGCCGTGGTTCTGAAACGTCACTGATGTCTGCCGTGGTTCTGAAACGTCACTGATGTCAGCCGTGGTTCTGAAACGTCACTGATGTCTGCCGTGGTTCTGAAACTACGTCACTGATGTCAGCTGTGGTTCTGAAACTACGTCACTGATGTCAGCTGTGGTTCTGAAACTACGTCACTGACGTCACCTTTGGCTCTGAAAGTACGTCACTGATGTCAGCTGTGGTTCTGAAACCACATCACTGATGTCAGTAGTGGTTCTGAACCTACGTCACTGGGTTAATAACCCAGGATGACATAGGATAACCCAGTGTGTGGCTTATCTTCACTATCTTCCCAAAGTCCTGCCTTAGGATACCACCCACAACACTCCATCAGTGAATATACACTAGAACGGGTGTATATACGTTAATATACACTAGAACGGGTGTATATCAGTGAATATACTACTCTAGAATGGATGTATATCTCTGAATATACGTTAGAACGGGTGTATATCAGTGAATATACACTAGAACGGGTGTATATACGTTAATATACACTAGAACGGGTGTATATCAGTGAATATACTACTCTAGAATGGATGTATATCTCTGAATATACGTTAGAACGGGTGTATATCAGTGAATATACTACACTAGAACGGGTGTATATCTCTGAATATACATTAGAACGGGTGTATATCTCTGAATATACATTAGAACGGGTGTATATCTCTGAATATACATTAGAACGGGTGTATATCCATTAATATACACTAGAAGGTGTGTACATCTCAGTGTGTTTAAATTTACATCCTATTTTAACCTCTCTGTCCGGGGCTGTTGGTGTACAGGCGGTATTTAGCCTTTAATGACCCTCGAGCGGAGGGTCATTAAGGCCACTAAATTAACCAACCAACTGCCCCTGGATAATCAGATATCCAACTAACACATCCCGAGCTAATGCAATCACAATTACTGCCGATCGGTTTAGGATAATAAAAGACACCGGCCATCAGACTAATGAGAAAACCCTGTTAATCTGTGTTGGAACAGGCGATCTCTAGAGCGCCTGCCCATCAGAGGCCCGCTCGCCCACTTTTCAGGGAGATCAGGGAAGCTGCCAATCGATTTTCAGGGCATTAGAGTACCTCCCTGAATATTAGTTAGGGGAATATAAATGAAGGATCGAATTATTATTATTATAATCATGGGGGAGCGCTAAGCCTGTAGGGATTATACAGCGCCTGATGAAGGATCGAAGCCCTTGAAGATGACTTTCGTATAGTAGCGGTGGTGGTTGTAGTAATGGCAGTAGTAGTACTAGTGGTAGTAGTGGTAGCAGTGGTAGCAGTAGTAGTAGTAATGGTAGTGGTGGTAGTAGTGGTAGTAGTAGTAGTGGTAGCAGTAGTAGTGGTGGTGGTGGTAGTAGTAGTAGTGGTAGCAATAGTAGTAGTGGTAGCAATAGTAGTAGTGGTAGCAATAGTAGTAGAGGTAGCAGTAGTAGAGGTAGTAGTAGTAGTGGTAGCAGTAGTGATAGTAGTGGTAGTAGTAGTAGTGGTGGTAGTGGTGGTAGCAGTAGTAGTGGTGGTGGTAGTAGTAGTGGTAATAGTAGTAGTAGTAGTAGTGGTGATGGTAGTGGTAGTAATGGTGGTAATAGTAGTGATAGCAGTAGTAGCAGTAGTAGTAATGATAGTAGCAGTAATAATAGTAGTAATAGTATAGGAGTACTAGTAATAGTATAGTAGTAGTAGTAATAGTAGTAGTAGTAACAGTAGTAGCAGCAGTAGTAGTAGTAGTAGTAGTAGTAGTAGTAGTAGTGGTAGAACAACTACACTGAGATGGGTTGGATTTAAGAAGTGTGTGTCAACATGTGTGTACCGTACCAGAGACGGCATTATGCCTCTATATTGTTCACTCCTGCGACTCTATATCAGGATAATTTACTCTCTGACACGCAGGAGGAGAGGCAGGAATACAGCCGGATATACTGGATGCTTGTTGCAATATTCCTAACTTCAATGAGTGCACTGCCACATTGGAGTCGGGATTTAAACCATGGCTTGGCAGGCAAGAGGTGTGTGTCATCACATATTTGTGGTAGCAAGGGTCGTGTCACAGCTCCTGGCCCCGCTTTCTGCTTCGTGTTTGCCCCGGGGAGATTCAACAATGTAGTTATTAAGGAAACGGTATGGTGATACCGACAAGATGTGGAAAAAGACACTTATGTACAGTTCAGGACATTTATTAAAGGAAACGTTTCGCCACGAGTGGCTTCTTCAGTCCTAATACAGAGAAAACTAAGAAAACATTTATATATATAGTGGCAGGAGTCAGGTGAGGTGACGCGTGGGTAGAGGTGCTGGTAGTAGTGGTAGTAGTAGTGGTAGTAGTAGTAGTAGTGGTAGTAGTAGTAGTAGTAGTAGTAGTAGTAGTAGTAGTGGTAGTAGTAGTAGTGGTAGTAGTAGTAGTAGTAGTAGTAGTAGTAGTAGTAATGGAACTAAGGAGGTGAGGCAAGAGAGGGACCTGCTGGCATCAAGTAACACCAGTTCCCAGGATGGGTAATATCCTCTTGCTTAGTAATTTTCAAATACTGTAACTACCGGATTTTTGCTTTATAGTGTTACTGACAGAAATTAGTGCAGCTTCAATGCATTTTCTCCGTCTTAAGTCGTCTTCTTTAATCACTAGTTTAGTTTCATTGAATTTCATGAGGTGTCCAACATCGTCTCTATGTTGAACACATGCGTTTCTGCGGTCATCATTTCTGCAAGCATTTTTGTGTTCTGCTATTCTAATGTCCAGAGTTCTGGCTGTTTCCCCTACATATACTTTGTCACACCCCCCACATGGTATAGTGTAGATTCCTGCACTTGTGCCAGAATCATGCTTGGGTTTTTGTATCAGGTTCCTAATAGTAGTTGAAGAGCTGGTAGATATTTTAGCCAGTTTTCTGTCAAACATGTTTGAAACATTAGTGGCAACGTTGCTGACCGGTAAAACGATGTAACTTGGAGGATTTTCTTCAATTTGATAGGTGTTGGTCTTGCTGAGGATACGTGCTGCACGTTTCCTGCAGTCACGTATGAAATGTAGGGAAAGTGTAGTGAACTAAAAGAGTTGGTGATGTATGTACATTCTTCTTCGAGGAACTGCGGACTGGAAATTCTGTAGGCTCTCAGAAAGAAGCCAATAACTACCCCTCTTTTAGTTCTGGTGTCATGGTGAGAGAAGAAATGTAGATCGTTCTTGTAGGTAGGCTTCCGGTAGACTTTAAAAGAAAGTCTGTTTTCCCCTGTGCGTAAGAGAACGTCGAGAAAAGGTAACTGGTTGTCCTTTTCCTCCTCTAGTGTAAATTTAATAGTAGGTTCCAGAGTGGTGATGGTGTTGAGGATGCCAGGTACGTCTAGATTTTTGGGTACAATGACCAAAATATCATCAACGTACCGCATCCATGTAACTGAACGAGGGATGTTACTGAGGATCCTTCTTGATTCCAGGTCCTCCATATATAAATTGGCAAGAACTGCACTAAGGGGGGATCCCATGGCTAGTCCGAAGAGTTGTTTGTACTTCTTGTCTTCGAACCTAAAACAGTTATAACGGACACAAAGTTCGACAAGGCTCACAAAATCTTGGCGGGGTACAGGTAACTCTGTATCATCATTAATCACCCTGCGAAGAAGATCAATGGCTTGATCAACTGGGACATTGGTGAATAAGGCAGTCACGTCAAAACTTGCAAGCTTCTTATCACTCATGTCGAGATCCCTGATACGGTTAAGGAGGTCACCCGAATGCTTTAGATGAGCCTGACTGATTGTACCCAGGAGCTTTGACAAATATTTCGCCAAAACTCCTGCTAGACTGTGAGGGGCGCTGCCGATTTCAGATGTAATGGGTCTCATAGGCACATTTGGTTTGTGGGTCTTTGGTAAACCATAAAGTCTAGCTGACTTGGGGTTGGTAGGGATGAGGCGCAAGAGCTTTTTACCTTCTTCTGATTTCCTGAGTATGCTGCGGGTCTTACTGAGAAAGGAATCTGTTTCTTTCTTCCATGCATGTTCGGGGATGGAAACGTATGTGTTGGGGTCGTTCAATAAATCTTGCATCTTACTAACGTAGTCTGTACTGTTGAGGATGACTATGAGACTCATTGCATCCGGAATCAGCAGCGCCCCTGGTAGTAGAGAGTGGAACAGTCTACCTGGTAGATGAGTGGAACAGTCTACCTGGTAGATGAGTGGAACAGTCTGCCTGGTAGATGAGTGGAACAGTCTACCTGGTAGATGAGTGGAACAGTCTACCTGGTAGATGAGTGGAACAGTCTGCCTGGTAGTAGATGAGTGGAACAGTCTACCTGGTAGAGGATGAGTGGAACATTCAACCTGGTAGTAGAGAGTGGAACAGTCTACCTGGTAGATGAGTGGAACAGTCTACCTGGTACATGAGTGGAACAGTCTACCTGGTAGATGAGTGGAACAGTCTACCTGGTAGATGAGTGGAACAGTCTACCTGGTAGTAGATGAGTGGAACAGTCTACCTGGTAGATGAGTGGAACAGTCTGCCTGGTAGTAGATGAGTGGAACAGTCTACCTGGTAGTAGAGAGTGGAACAGTCTACCTGGTAGATGAGTGGAACAGTCTGCCTGGTAGTAGAGAGTGGAACAGTCTACCTGGTAGTAGATGAGTGGAACAGTCAACCTGGTAGTAGATGAGTGGAACAGTCAACCTGGTAGTAGATGAGTGGAACAGTCTACCTGGTAGTAGAGAGTGGAACAGTCTACCTGGTAGTAGATGTGTGGAACAGTCTACCTGGTAGTAGGTGAGTGGAACAGTCTACCTGGTAGTGATGAGTGGAACAGTCTACCTGGTAGTAGATGAGTGGAACAGTCAACCTGGTAGTAGATGAGTGGAACAGTCTACCTGGTAGTGGATGAGTGGAACAGTCTACCTGGTAGTGGATGAGTGGAACAGTCTACCTGGTAGTAGATGAGTGGAACAGTCTACCTGGTAGTGGATGAGTGGAACAGTCTACCTGGTAGTAGATGAGTGGAACAGTCTACCTGGTAGTAGATGAGTGGAACAGTCTACCTGGTAGTAGATGAGTGGAACAGTCAAAACCCGGTAGTAGATGAGTGGAACAGTCCACCTGGTAGTAGATGAGTGGAACAGTCTACCTGGTAGTAGATGAGTGGAACAGTCTACCTGGTAGATGAGTGGAACAGTCTACCTGGTAGTAGATGAGTGGAACAGTCTACCTGGTAGTAGATGAGTGGAACAGTCTACCTGGTAGTAGAGAGTGGAACAGTCAACCTGGTAGTAGATGAGTGGAACAGTCTACCTGGTAGTAGATGAGTGGAACAGTCTACCTGGTAGTAGAGAGTGGAACAGTCTACCTGGTAGTAGAGAGTGGAACAGTCTACCTGGTAGTAGATGAGTGGAACAGTCTACCTGGTAGTAGAGAGTGGAACAGTCTACTGGTAGTAGATGAGTGGAACAGTCTACCTGGTAGTAGAGAGTGGAACAGTCTACCTGGTAGTAGAGAGTGGAACAGTCTACCTGGTAGTAGAGAGTGGAACAGTCTACCTGGTAGTAGAGAGTGGAACAGTCTACCTGTAGTAGATGAGTGGAACAGTCTACCTGGTAGTAGAGAGTGGAACAGTCTACCTGGTAGTAGAGAGTGGAACAGTCTACCTGGTAGTAGAGAGTGGAACAGTCTACCTGGTAGTAGAGAGTGGAACAGTCTACCTGGTAGTAGAGAGTGGAACAGTCTACCTGGTAGTAGAGAGTGGAACAGTCTACCTGGTAGTAGAGAGTGGAACAGTCTACCTGGTAGTAGATGAGTGGAACAGTCTACCTGGTAGTAGAGAGTGGAACAGTCTACCTGGTAGTAGATGAGTGGAACAGTCTACCTGGTAGTAGAGAGTGGAACAGTCTACCTGGTAGTAGAGAGTGGAACAGTCTACCTGGTAGTAGAGAGTGGAACAGTCTACCTGGTAGTAGAGAGTGGAACAGTCTACCTGGTAGTAGATGAGTGGAAACAGTCTACCTGGTAGTAGATGAGTGGAACAGTCTACCTGGTAGTAGAGAGTGGAACAGTCTACCTGGTAGTAGAGAGTGGAACAGTCTGCCTGGTAGTAGATGAGTGGAACAGTCTACCTGGTAGTAGATGAGTGGAACAGTCTACCTGGTAGTAGAGAGTGGAACAGTCTACCTGGTAGTAGAGAGTGGAACAGTCTACCTGGTAGTAGAGAGTGGAACAGTCTGCCTGGTAGTAGAGAGTGGAACAGTCTACCTGGTAGTAGATGAGTGGAACAGTCTACCTGGTAGTAGATGAGTGGAACAGTCTACCTGGTAGTAGAGAGTGGAACAGTCTACCTGGTAGTAGATGAGTGGAACAGTCTACCTGGTAGTAGATGAGTGGAACAGTCTACCTGGTAGTAGAGAGTGGAACAGTCTACCTGGTAGTAGAGAGTGGAACAGTCTGCCTGGTAGTAGAGAGTGGAACAGTCTGCCTGGTAGTAGAGAGTGGAACAGTCAACCTGGTAGTAGATGAGTGGAACAGTCAACCTGGTGGTAGAGAGTGGAACAGTCTACCTGGTAGTAGAGAGTGGAACAGTCTGCCTGGTAGTAGAGAGTGGAACAGTCTACCTGGTAGTAGAGAGTGGAACAGTCTACCTGGTAGATGAGTGGAACATTCAACCTGGTAGTAGAGAGTGGAACAGTCTACCTGGTAGTAGAGAGTGGAACAGTCAACCTGGTAGTAGAGAGTGGAACAGTCAACCTGGTAGTAGAGCGTGGAACAGTCTACCTGGTAGTAGATGAGTGGAACAGTCAACCTGGTAGTGGATGAGTGGAACAGTCAACCTGGTAGTAGAGAGTGGAACAGTCTACCTGGTAGATGAGTGGAACAGTCAACCTGGTAGTAGAGAGTGGAACAGTCTACCTGGTAGATGAGTGGAACATTCAACCTGGTAGTAGAGAGTGGAACAGTCTACCTGGTAGATGAGTGGAACATTCAACCTGGTAGTAGAGAGTGGAACAGTCTACCTGGTAGATGAGTGGAACAGTCAACCTGGTAGTAGATGAGTGGAACAGTCAACCTGGTAGTAGAGAGTGGAACAGTCTACCTGGTAGATGAGTGGAACAGTCAACCTGGTAGTAGAGAGTGGAACAGTCTACCTGGTAGATGAGTGGAACAGTCAACCTGGTAGTAGAGAGTGGAACAGTCTACCTGGTAGATGAGTGGAACATTCAACCTGGTAGTAGAGAGTGGAACAGTCTACCTGGTAGATGAGTGGAACAGTCAACCTGGTAGTAGAGAGTGGAACAGTCTACCTGGTAGATGAGTGGAACATTCAACCTGGTAGTAGAGAGTGGAACAGTCTACCTGGTAGATGAGTGGAACATTAACCTGGTAGTAGAGAGTGGAACAGTCTACCTGGTAGATGAGTGGAACAGTCAACCTGGTAGTAGAGAGTGGAACAGTCTACCTGGTAGTAGATGAGTGGAACAGTCAACCTGGCAGTAGAGAGTGGAACAGTCAACCTGGTAGTAGATGAGTGGAACAGTCAACCTGGTAGTGGATGAGTGGAACAGTCTACCTGGTAGATGAGTGGAACAGTCAACCTGGTAGTGGATGAGTGGAACAGTCTACCTGGTAGTAGAGAGTGGAACAGTCAACCTGGTAGTAGAGAGTGGAACAGTCTACCTGGTAGTAGAGAGTGGAACAGTCTACCTGGTAGTAGATGAGTGGAACAGTCAACCTGGTAGTAGATGAGTGGAACAGTCAACCTGGTAGTAGAGAGTGGAACAGTCAACCTGGTAGTAGAGAGTGGAACAGTCAACCTGGTAGTAGAGAGTGGAACAGTCTACCTGGTAGTAGATGAGTGGAACAGTCAACCTGGTAGTAGAGAGTGGAACAGTCAACCTGGTAGTAGAGAGTGGAACAGTCAACCTGGTAGTAGAGAGTGGAACAGTCAACCTGGTAGTAGGAGAGTGGAACAGTCAACTGGTAGTAGATGAGTGGAACAGTCAACCTGGTAGTAGAGAGTGGAACAGTCTACCTGGTAGTAGATGAGTGGAACAGTCAACCTGGTAGTAGAGAGTGGAACAGTCAACCTGGTAGTAGAGAGTGGAACAGTCAACCTGGTAGTAGAGAGTGGAACAGTCTACCTGGTAGATGAGTGGAACAGTCAACCTGGTAGTAGAGAGTGGAACAGTCTACCTGGTAGTAGATGAGTGGAACAGTCTACCTGGTAGTAGATGAGTGGAACAGTCTACCTGGTAGTAGATGAGTGGAACAGTCAACCTGGTAGTAGAGAGTGGAACAGTCAACCTGGTAGTAGAGAGTGGAACAGTCAACCTGGTAGTAGAGAGTGGAACAGTCAACCTGGTAGTAGAGAGTGGAACAGTCTACCTGGTAGATGAGTGGAACAGTCAACCTGGTAGTAGAGAGTGGAACAGTCTACCTGGTAGTAGATGAGTGGAACAGTCTACCTGGTAGTAGAGAGTGGAACAGTCAACCTGGTAGTAGAGAGTGGAACAGTCAACCTGGCAGTAGAGAGTGGAACAGTCAACCTGGTAGTAGATGAGTGGAACAGTCAACCTGGTAGTGGATGAGTGGAACAGTCTACCTGGTAGATGAGTGGAACAGTCAACCTGGTAGTAGAGAGTGGAACAGTCAACCTGGTAGTAGAGAGTGGAACAGTCAACCTGGTAGTAGAGCGTGGAACAGTCTACCTGGTAGTAGAGAGTGGAACAGTCTACCTGGTAGTAGATGAGTGGAACAGTCAACCTGGTAGTAGATGAGTGGAACAGTCAACCTGGTAGTGGATGAGTGGAACAGTCTACCTGGTAGTAGAGAGTGGAACAGTCTACCTGGTAGTAGATGAGTGGAACAGTCAACCTGGTAGTAGAGAGTGGAACAGTCAACCTGGTAGTAGAGAGTGGAACAGTCAACCTGGTAGTAGATGAGTGGAACAGTCAACCTGGTAGTGGATGAGTGGAACAGTCTACCTGGTAGTAGAGAGTGGAACAGTCAACCTGGTAGTGGATGAGTGGAACAGTCAACCTGGTAGTAGAGAGTGGAACAGTCAACCTGGTAGTAGAGAGTGGAACAGTCAACCTGGTAGTAGAGAGTGGAACAGTCAACCTGGTAGTAGATGAGTGGAACAGTCAACCTGGTAGTGGATGAGTGGAACAGTCTACCTGGTAGTAGAGAGTGGAACAGTCAACCTGGTAGTGGATGAGTGGAACAGTCAACCTGGTAGTAGAGAGTGGAACAGTCAACCTGGTAGTAGAGAGTGGAACAGTCAACCTGGTAGTAGAGAGTGGAACAGTCAACCTGGTAGTAGAGAGTGGAACAGTCTACCTGGTAGTAGATGAGTGGAACAGTCAACCTGGTAGTAGAGAGTGGAACAGTCTACCTGGTAGTAGATGAGTGGAACAGTCAACCTGGTAGTGGATGAGTGGAACAGTCAACCTGGTAGTAGAGAGTGGAACAGTCTACCTGGTAGTAGATGAGTGGAACAGTCAACCTGGTAGTGGATGAGTGGAACAGTCAACCTGGTAGTAGAGAGTGGAACAGTCTACCTGGTAGTAGATGAGTGGAACAGTCAACCTGGTAGTAGAGAGTGGAACAGTCTACCTGGTAGTGGATGAGTGGAACAGTCTACCTGGTAGTGGATGAGTGGAACAGTCTACCTGGTAGTAGATGAGTGGAACAGTCAACCTGGTAGTAGAGAGTGGAACAGTCTACCTGGTAGTAGATGAGTGGAACAGTCAACCTGGTAGTAGAGAGTGGAACAGTCAACCTGGTAGTAGAGAGTGGAACAGTCTACCTGGTAGTGGATGAGTGGAACAGTCTACCTGGTAGTGGATGAGTGGAACGGTCTACCTGGTAGTAGATGAGTGGAACAGTCAACCTGGTGGTGGATGAGTGGAACAGTCAACCTGGTAGTAGAGAGTGGAACAGTCAACCTGGTAGTAGAGAGTGGAACAGTCTACCTGGTAGTAGAGAGTGGAACAGTCTACCTGGTAGTAGATGAGTGGAACAGTCAACCTGGTGGTGGATGAGTGGAACAGTCAACCTGGTAGTAGAGAGTGGAACAGTCAACCTGGTAGTGGATGAGTGGAACAGTCAACCTGGTAGTAGAGAGTGGAACAGTCAACCTGGTAGTGGATGAGTGGAACAGTCAACCTGGTAGTAGAGAGTGGAACAGTCAACCTGGTAGTAGAGAGTGGAACAGTCTACCTGGTAGTGGATGAGTGGAACAGTCTACCTGGTAGTAGAGAGTGGAACAGTCAACCTGGTAGTAGAGAGTGGAACAGTCTACCTGGTAGTAGATGAGTGGAACAGTCTACCTGGTAGTAGAGAGTGGAACAGTCAACCTGGTAGTGGATGAGTGGAACAGTCAACCTGGTAGTAGAGAGTGGAACAGTCAACCTGGTAGTAGAGAGTGGAACAGTCTACCTGGTAGTAGATGAGTGGAACAGTCAACCTGGTGGTGGATGAGTGGAACAGTCAACCTGGTAGTGGATGAGTGGAACAGTCTACCTGGTAGTAGAGAGTGGAACAGTCAACCTGGTAGTAGAGAGTGGAACAGTCAACCTGGTAGTAGATGAGTGGAACAGTCTACCTGGTAGTAGATGAGTGGAACAGTCTACCTGGTAGTGGATGAGTGGAACAGTCTACCTGGTAGTGGATGAGTGGAACAGTCAACCTGGTAGTAGAGAGTGGAACAGTCTACCTGGTAGTAGATGAGTGGAACAGTCAACCTGGTAGTAGAGAGTGGAACAGTCAACCTGGTAGTGGATGAGTGGAACAGTCTACCTGGTAGTAGAGAGTGGAACAGTCAACCTGGTAGTAGAGAGTGGAACAGTCAACCTGGTAGTAGAGAGTGGAACAGTCAACCTGGTAGTAGAGAGTGGAACAGTCAACCTGGTAGTAGATGAGTGGAACAGTCTACCTGGTAGTGGATGAGTGGAACAGTCAACCTGGTAGTGGATGAGTGGAACAGTCAACCTGGTAGTAGATGAGTGGAACAGTCAACCTGGTAGTGGATGAGTGGAACAGTCAACCTGGTAGTGGATGAGTGGAACAGTCAACCTGGTAGTGGATGAGTGGAACAGTCAACCTGGTAGTGGATGAGTGGAACAGTCAACCTGGTAGTAGAGAGTGGAACAGTCAACCTGGTAGTGGATGAGTGGAACAGTCAACCTGGTAGTGGATGAGTGGAACAGTCAACCTGGTAGTGGATGAGTGGAACAGTCAACCTGGTAGTAGAGAGTGGAACAGTCTACCTGGTAGTAGATGAGTGGAACAGTCAACCTGGTAGTAGAGAGTGGAACAGTCAACCTGGTAGAGGATGAGTGGAACAGTCTACCTGGTAGTAGAGAGTGGAACAGTCAACCTGGTAGAGGATGAGTGGAACAGTCAACCTGGTAGTAGAGAGTGGAACAGTCAACCTGGTAGAGGATGAGTGGAACAGTCTACCTGGTAGTGGATGAGTGGAACAGTCTACCTGGTAGAGGATGAGTGGAACAGTCTACCTGGTAGTGGATGAGTGGAACAGTCAACCTGGTAGTAGAGGTGGAACAGTCAACCTGGTAGTAGAGAGTGGAACAGTCTACCTGGTAGTAGATGAGTGGAACAGTCTACCTGGTAGAGGATGAGTGGAACAGTCTACCTGGTAGTGGATGAGTGGAACAGTCAACCTGGTAGTAGAGAGTGGAACAGTCAACCTGGTAGTAGAGAGTGGAACAGTCTACCTGGTAGTAGATGAGTGGAACAGTCTACCTGGTAGTGGATGAGTGGAACAGTCTACCTGGTAGAGGATGAGTGGAACAGTCTACCTGGTAGTGGATGAGTGGAACAGTCTACCTGGTAGAGGATGAGTGGAACAGTCTACCTGGTAGTGGATGAGTGGAACAGTCTACCTGGTAGAGGATGAGTGGAACAGTCTACCTGGTAGTGGATGAGTGGAACAGTCAACCTGGTAGTAGAGAGTGGAACAGTCAACCTGGTAGTAGAGAGTGGAACAGTCTACCTGGTAGTAGATGAGTGGAACAGTCTACCTGGTAGAGGATGAGTGGAACAGTCTACCTGGTAGTGGATGAGTGGAACAGTCAACCTGGAGTAGAGAGTGGAACAGTCAACCTGGTAGTAGAGAGTGGAACAGTCTACCTGGTAGTAGATGAGTGGAACAGTCTACCTGGTAGAGGATGAGTGGAACAGTCTACCTGGTAGTGGATGAGTGGAACAGTCAACCTGGTAGTGGATGAGTGGAACAGTCTACCTGGTAGTAGAGAGTGGAACAGTCAACCTGGTAGTAGAGAGTGGAACAGTCAACCTGGTAGTAGAGAGTGGAACAGTCTACCTGGTAGTAGATGAGTGGAACAGTCAACCTGGTAGTAGAGAGTGGAGCAGTCAACCTGGTAGTAGAGAGTGGAACAGTCAACCTGGTAGTAGAGAGTGGAACAGTCAACCTGGTAGTAGAGAGTGGAACAGTCAACCTGGTAGTAGAGAGTGGAACAGTCTACCTGGTAGTAGAGAGTGGAACAGTCAACCTGGTAGTTAGAGAGTGGAACAGTCAACCTGGTAGTAGAGAGTGGAACAGTCTACCTGGTAGTAGAGAGTGGAACAGTCTACCTGGTAGTAGAGAGTGGAACAGTCTACCTGGTAGTAGAGAGTGGAACAGTCAACCTGGTAGTAGAGAGTGCAACAGTCAACCTGGTAGTAGAGAGTGGAACAGTCAACCTGGTAGTAGAGAGTGGAGCAGTCAACCTGGTAGTAGAGAGTGGAACAGTCAACCTGGTAGTAGAGAGTGGAACAGTCTACCTGGTAGTAGATGAGTGGAACAGTCTACCTGGTAGTAGAGAGTGGAACAGTCAACCTGGTAGTAGAGAGTGGAACAGTCTACCTGGTAGTAGAGAGTGGAACAGTCTACCTGGTAGTAGATGAGTGGAACAGTCTACCTGGTAGTAGGTGAGTGGAACAGTCTACCTGGTAGTAGAGAGTGGAACAGTCTACCTGGTAGTAGAGAGTGGAACAGTCTACCTGGTAGTAGAGAGTGGAACAGTCTACCTGGTAGTATATGAGTGGAACAGTCTACCTGGTAGTAGAGAGTGGAACAGTCTACCTGGTAGTAGATGAGTGGAACAGTCTACCTGCCAGACAGTTTAGCTGGAGACACCTAAAAACACTCTCCCATACACAGCTTTAAGAATATGTAGGCAACGACCCACAAGAGTGAACCCAGTAACAAGTTAGAGAGCCAAGAGCTGGGACTCAACTCCCAGTAACCAGAAATATTAAATGATTTATTCCAACACACACCCTCCTTCACACAAAAATTTCTCCCATACGCAGTATCACAAACAGATACGATACGCTTAAATGGAGCCTGTAGTGACCAGTTACAGAACCAACACACACCCCTACACCAACACTTGTGGCAACACGTACTAAATTCCCTGTTCCTGGTGGACAGACTCTTTAGGAACTCTCTTCAGCTCTCAATCTGACTCAACTCTCATTAAATTCCTTACTAATTTCCGACTCAACTCTCATTAAATTCCTTACTAATTTCCGACTCAACTCTCATTAAATCCCTTACTAATTTCCATCTGTAAATTATTCCACAGACAGAGAGCTCCGCTCTCTTACGTAGCTGACGAGCTTACGAGAGCTTTAATACTATCTTGGCTGATAGTAAATGAACTGAGGTAGGAAGACTATCAGTCTATTCACCCCCTCCCCCAAGATGCCACCCACAACAGTCGACTAACACTTTGGTACCTACTTACTGGTAGATGAACACTGACAGCAGGTGAAAGGAGACTAATACCCAGGTACCTACACTGGCAGCAGGTGTAAGAAGACTGACACCCAGGTACCTAATTACTGATAAGTGAACAGTGTCAGCAGGTGTTAGGTGACTAACACCCAGGCAACTACATTACTGCTAGGTGAATAGTGACACCAGGTGTAAGGTGACTAACACCCAGGTACCTACGTTACTGCTAGGTGCACAAGGCAAACAGGTGACTTACCCATACGGCTCACTTCGTGATACGATCCCAGATCTCTTCGGGTGTAAGCTGAGTTCCCAATTAGTCTCTGGCTGCGTATACGCTTCACTGGAGAATAACAATACGCTTCTACACTCAATTTCAACCTTGCTGGCTACCTGTATACACATTGTCAATAGAATACTGAACCGGGACTTGAACCCTGGTCCACGTATCTACCTGGTCCAACACTGTACCAACCCAGCTACGGAGCTTACGCTGTGTATACTGTAACTTACGCAAAACACACATACGCCGGCCACTGAATTTTCCTATCGTATTTACGTGAAACATATACGCCAGCCTATGGAGTTTTCTATTTACCCAACACATACGCCAACCCCTGGATTTTCCTCTCATGGCCTGAGTTTCCTTCATAGACCAAACAAATCCATAAATGGATTCCTGGATAATTAAAAGGAATCAGAGAAAACACAAGGCAGGAAATGTGCAGAATGTTGGCTGGTTAAGAGGTGGATGATAAGAATGATGTATGATGTACAAGCATCCTGGGATGCTGTATGATGGACAAGCATCCTGGGATGTTGTATGGACAAGCATCCTGGGATGCTGTATGGACAAGCATCCTGGGATGTTGTATGGACAAGCATCCTGGGATGCTGTATGGACAAGCATCCTGTGAATCTGTATGATGGAGAAGCATCCTGGGATGATGTATAATGGGTAAGCATCCTGGGATGCTGTATGATGGACAAGCATCCTGGGATGATGCTGTATGATGGACAAGCATCCTGGGATGTTGTATGGACAAGCATCCTGGGATGTTGTATGGACAGGCATCCTGGGATGATGCATGGACAAGCATCCTGGGATGTTGTATGGACAAGCATCCTGGGATGTTGTATGGACAAGCATCCTGGGATGTTGTATGGACAAGCATCCTGGGATGTTGTATGGACAAGCATCCTGGGATGTTGTATGGACAGGCATCCTGGGATGATGCATGGACAAGCATCCTGGGATGTTGTATGGACAAGCATCCTGGGATGTTGTATGGACAAGCATCCTGGGATGTTGTATGGACAAGCATCCTGGGATGCTGTATGGACAAGCATCCTGGGATGTTGTATGGACAAGCATCCTGGGATGCTGTATGGACAAGCATCCTGGGATGTTGTATGGACAAGCATCCTGGGATGTTGTATGGACAAGCATCCTGGGATGTTGTATGGACAAGCATCCTGGGATGTTGTATGGACAAGCCTCCTGGGATGCTGTATGGACAAGCATCCTGGGATGTTGTATGGACAAGCATCCTGGGATGTTGTATGGACAAGCATCCTGGGATGTTGTATGGACAAGCATCCTGGGATGTTGTATGGACAAGCCTCCTGGGATGTTGTATGGACAAGCATCCTGGGATGTTGTATGGACAAGCATCCTGGGATGTTGTATGGACAAGCCTCCTGGGATGTTGTATGGACAAGCATCCTGGGATGTTGTATGGACAAGCCTCCTGGGATGTTGTATGGACAAGCATCCTGGGATGTTGTATGGACAAGCATCCTGGGATGTTGTATGGACAAGCCTCCTGGGATGTTGTATGGACAAGCATCCTGGGATGTTGTATGGACAAGCATCCTGGGATGTTGTATGGACAAGCATCCTGGGATGCTGTATGGACAAGCATCCTGGGATGCTGTATGGACAAGCATCCTGGGATGTTGTATGGACAAGCCTCCTGGGATGATGCATGGACAAGCCTCCTGGGATGCTGTATGGACAAGCCTCCTGGGATGTTGTATGGACAAGCCTCCTGGGATGCTGTATGGACAAGCATCCTGGGATGTTGTATGGACAAGCCTCCTGGGATGATG
>NC_069492.1:16523085-16548085 GCF_026875155.1 Cherax quadricarinatus | reverse complement strand
CTTTTCCAAATCCATAAATGCCACAAAGACCTCTTTAGCCTTATCTAAATACTGTTCACTTATATGTTTTCACTGTAAACACCTGGTCCACACACCCCCCTACCTTTCCTAAAGCCTCCTTGTTCATCTGCTATCCTATTCTCCGTCTTACTCTTAATTCTTTCAATAATAACTCTACCATACACTTTACCGATAACTCAACAGACTTATTCCCTATAATTTTTGCACTCTCTTTTATCCCCTTTGCCTTTATAAAAAGGGAACTATGCATGCTCTCTGCCAATCCCTAGGTACCTTACCCTCTTCCATACATTTATTAAATAATTGCCCAACCACTCCAAAACTATATCCCACCTGCTTTTAACATTTCTATCTTTATCCCATCAATCCCGGCTGCCTTTTCCCCCTTTATTTTACCTACTGCCTCACGAACTTCCCCCACACTCAAACGGCTCTTCTCACTCCTACAAGATTTATTCCTCCTTGCCCTATACACGAAATCACAGCTCCCCTATCTTCATCAACATTTAACAATTCCTCAAAATATTTTCCCCCCATCTTCCCAATACCTCTAACTCTCCATTTAATAACTCTCCTCTCCTATTTTTAACTGACAAATCCATTTGTTCTCTAGGCTTTCTTAACTTGTTAATCTCACTCCAAAAAATTTTTCTTTTTTTCAAAAATTTTTTTGAAAAATCTCACTCACTCTCTCCCTTTGCTCCCCTTTTTTTCATTGCTTCTCCACTCTCTTAATTCCCCTTTTTTTTTCTCCATATACTTTCCCCCCTTTCATCACTTCTACTTTGTAAAAACTTTCATATGCTAACTTTTTCCCCCCTTTTACTTTTCCCTTTAAAATCATTTTATTTCCCCCAATCGCTCCCCCTTCCCCCCCCGCACCCAAATTTCCGGGAACCACAAACTTCGCTGAAAAACCCCTAAAAACTACATTTTTTAAACCTCCCATACCTCTTGGGCCCCCTTGCCTATGCTCTCATTAAACCCCCTATCCTCCAATTTGCTTTTTATATCTTACCCAAAATGCCTCCTCTTTTAGTTTATAAAACCCTTTACCTCTCTCCCTTCCCCGGTGCTTCATTCCCTTTTATCCCATCTCTTTTACTTCCCGTGGGGACAAATAGAAGGGGGCTGATTATCTGGGTCCCCCCATAAACATGTACACCGAATTCCCACTCAACGGCTTTTTCTACCAAAAACATAATCCCAAAAAAAACGCTGTCTTTTTGCCCTAAATATATCTTGTATACTTTTTTTTTCCTTTTTTCTTAAATATTATTACCATAAAATAAACCCCTTTTTATTTCAAAAATTTAATCAAAGGGCTTTCCCCTTTTCATTTACAACCCGGCACCCCAAACCCTTTCCTACCACCCCCCTCCTAAAGTTTTCTCTACTTTAGGGTTTTAGGTCCCCTACCACAATTACTCCCCTTGGTTCAAAAAAGGGTCCATTTCTTTTACTTAACTCTCCCCCCAAAACTCTCTCAGTCCACGTTTTGTAATTACATTAAGAAATACAACAAGTCAAATAATTTTTAAGGGTGCCAATTAATTTAAATTTTTAAAAATTTTATTAAAACAGTTAATGTTTTTTTAAATTATTTTTTTGGGTTTTTGTTAATTTTAATATGGGTTTTAATTTGGGCTGTACAACACACACACCCCACCACACAACCACACAAAACCACCCCACCACACCCCACACACCACACACACACCACCCACCCACCCCACACACCAACACACACCAACCCCCCACACCAGACACACACACACACCCGACACACACCCCCACACCCGACACACACCCCAACACACAAAACAACACACCAACACACAAACACAAAACACCTACACGCACAACACACACCACACACCACCCACACACACCACACACACACCACACACCACCACACACACACAAAAAACACCACACACACAAAAAAACCACACACACACACACAAAAACACACACACACCACAAAACCCCCACAAAAACACCAAAACAACACACAATCGCACACCCACCACACCAAAAAAGCACCAAAAAAACACACACACCACACCACAAAACCACACAACAATAACACACACCAAAACCCACACACAACACACACACACACACAAAACACACACACCCCACACACACACAAAAACACACACCCCACACAACACCACACACACACACAATAACACCACACAAAACACACACACACACACAACAACACCACACACACACACACACACACACACAAAACACACACACCACACACCAAAACACACACCCACAAAAACCCCACACACACACACATAACACCACAAAAAACCCCACCACAACACACCAAAACACACACACACCACACACACACAACCCCACACTGTATTTCCCGCACAAGAATCAGTCATGCCCCACGTGACACAGATGAATTTTTTCTCACGGGTTGCAACATGAACCCCCCTTAACCATTTTTTCAAAATATTGCAGTGGTGTTGCAAAGGGGTATGTTCCTTGCAAGACCGCAGCAACCTAGAATGACACAAAAGATTTTTTATCGACTCCGATAATAAAAAAAAAAAAATTTATTGCATGTTTTGAAAAAGAAATGCAATAGAGAAATTAATTTTTGATGCCGGGAGGAAAGGGGCAGGAAGGGGAGGGGGGGGAAGGAAGGGTGGGATGGGAGGGGAAGGAAAAGGGGGGAAGGAATAAGGGGGGGAAGGGATGGGATGGGGGGGAGGAAAGGGAGGGGGAAAGGGAAAAAGGGGAAAGGAAGGGGGGAAAGGGGTAGGAAGGGGGGAGGGTTGAAAGAAGAAAAAGACGTGGGGGGGGGAGGGGGGGGATTCAAAAAAGCAAGAAATCAATAAGTCGGAAATTTATTCAACACACACACACACACCACACACAAACACCACACACCCACAAACACACACACCAAAAAAACAAACCCAACACACACACCACACACAAAAACACACACACACACACACCCCAAAAAACACACACACACACCCACACACCACACACCACACACACACCACAAACCACACCACACACACACACACACCACACACAAAAACAACACACACACACTATACCACACCACAACCACACACACACAAAACACAAAACAACACCACACACACAAAACCACACACACTACACACACACACACACCAACCACACAAAACACACACACAACCCTACACACACACACACAAAAACCACACCACACACACAAAAAAAAACACACCACCAAAAACAACCCCCACACAAACAACCAACAACACAAAAAACACACAACACACACAAAAACACCAACACACACAAAAACAACACACACAACCACACACACACCACACACAAAAACAACAACAAAACCCCCACAACACACCAAACACACACAACCAAAAACACAGCAACCAACACAAACAACACACACCACACACACAAACACCACACAACCAACACACACCACACCCACAAAAAAACCACCCCCACCCAAAATATGGGGAAACACAAAAAGCCCCAAAAAAACATACACACCAAAAAAGAAAAATAACCACACACCACACCACCACACACACACACACACCTTTTGTCCAAGCCCAAAAAATGGCCGAGTCGCCCCGGAGAAAAAAAAAACTGTGTTTTGCTCAATATGTTTTTTATGTTAGAAGGCCCAGTGGTCCCAACCCTAGGTGGCCAAGGACTGCAAAACCCACCAAGGAAAAGATCTTTGGGGTTCCATAAAACCCCACATGTCTCCTGAGGCGCAATCAACCAGATAATTGCCTTTAGCATATGGGCGTGGCAACCCGAGAAAACGTCCCCCAAACCTTGGAAGGAAACGTTCAAGACACTGAAACTGTGTACATCAACCCATATGGGTATGCAGCACCTTTGGGAAACCCCCACCTGGTAAACACGTGAAGAAATTTGAGAAGGACAAAGGTTTTGCAAAAAAGGCTAGTTTCCCGGTCAGGGGGAAAAGTCCTATGAAGAAAGTTGAGGGGAAAACGGGAAATGAGACATTGGGGGACAGGGGGTCAGGGGAGACACGATAAAGACTACAAAAATTGCGTGGGGAAAAGATAAGGAGGACAGAGACAAATGTTTCCCAAAATGGGGCACAGAAACAAGGGGTCACAATTGGGAAACTGAAGACTCAGGAGTTTAGAGGGGCGTTAGGAATTATTTCTTCAGTCATAGAGTCGTCAGGAAGTGAATGCTTAACAAGTGAAGTAGTGGAGGCAGAACCATCATTGTTTTAAAAAGAGGTAGACAAAATTCGGAAGACAGAGAAAGAGAGAGAGGGACTAGTAGCGATCAGTGAAGAGGCGGGGCCCGGACTGAGTCTCGTCCCCTGCAACCCCAATTGGGAGTACAATTAGGTGAGTATGTCCTACTGGGGGTCCCCCAACATGTCCCACGGGGGTCCCAACACGTCCTACTGGTTTTCCAAAAACCCGCCTACTGAGGTCCCCCAAAACGCCTATGTGGTCCCCCACTGCCATGATGGTCCCAAAACCGTCCCACTGAGGTCCCAACACTGTCCTACTGATGGGTTCCAACATCCTCTGGTGGTCCCAAAACTGCCCACTGGTTTTTTTCCCCAAAACTGTCCTACTGGTGGCCCCTACATGTCCCTACTGATGGCCCAACACTGCCTACTGTGGTCCCAACACTGTCCTAGATGGTCCCAACACTGTCCACTGATCCCAACACTGGCCCCACTGATGGTCCCCAAAACTGTCCTACTGATGGGTTTCCAAAACTGTCCTACGGGGGGTCCCCCAAAACGTCCTATGGGGGGTTTCCCCAAAACTGCCTATGGTGGCCCCTACACGTCCCCCCTGATGGTCCCCAAAACTGTCTTACTGATGGTCCCACACTGTCTTTTTGGGGGTCCCAACACTGCCCCACGATGGTCCCAAACCCTTCCATTGAAAAAAGGTCCCCAAAACCCGCCTACTAAAGGTCCCAACACTGCCTACTGATGGGCCCAAAACCACCCCACTGATGGTCCCAAAACTGTCCTCTAATGGGCCCCAACCTGTCCCCACTGGGGTTTCCCAAAAAACCCGTCCCACTTGTCCCCAAACTGTGTTACTGATGGTCCCAACACGTCTTATGGTGGTCCCAACCCCCTGGGGGGGGGGGGGGGGGGGGGGGGGGGGGGTGGGGGGGGGGGGGGGGGGGGGGGGGTTTTTTGGGGGGGGCCCCCGTCACTGATGGTTTCCCCAAAACTGTCCATATGGTCCCAACAATGTCTACTGATGGTCCCAACACTTTTAAATGGTGGTCCCAACACTGTCCTACTGATGGGCCCAACATGTCTTTCGGTGGTCCAACACTGTCCTACGATGTCCAACACTGTCCTATGTGGCCAAAACTGCCTACTAAAGGCCCAACTGACCTAAAATTTTTTGGTCCCCAAAATGTCCTATGATGGGCCCAAAACTGTCCTATGTGGCCCAACACTTTTACTGGGTGGTCCAACACTGTCCTACTGATGGTCCCAAAATGTCCTACTGGTGGTCCCAAAAACGTTTAGGGTGGTCCAAAACTTTTTTATGTGGTCCCCAAAAGTCCCCACTTTGGGGCCCCACTGCCTACTGTGGCCCCAACCGTCCTACTGGTGGTCCCAACACTGTCCTATGGTGGGCCCAACACTGTCTTTGGTCCCCAACACTGCCTATATGGTCCCCAAACTTCCCATGGTGGTCCCCCCACTGTCCCTGATGGTCCCAAACTTTTACTGGGGCCCCAACACTTCCATGAGGTCCCAAACTTTTCCCTATGGGGGTCCCAACACTGTCCCAACTGCCCATGTGGTCCAAAACTGTTCACGGTGTCCCAACACTGTCCTACTGTGGTCCCAAACTGTCTACTGGGGTCCCCCACTGTCCCCTTTTGGTCCCAAAGTCTTTTTGGTGGTCCCAACACGCCTACTGAGGGCCCATCCCGTTTACTGTGGTCCACACTGTCCACGATGGTCCCCAAAAATGTTTTTGTGGTCCCCAAAACTTCCTACTGAGGGTCCCAACACGTCCCCAATGGGGTCCCAAACTGTCTTACTGGTGGTCCCCAAAAACTGTCTTTACTGGGGGTCCAACACTGTCTTTTTGGGGTCCCCCCAAAAGTTTTACTGGGGTCCCAACACTGTCCCTGTGGGCCAACACTGTTTTGGTGGTCCCAAAACTGCCCCACGGAAGGTCCCCCATTTTCTTACTGGTGGTCCCAAAACTGTCTTATGGGGTCCCAAACTTTATGGTGGTCCCACACTGTTTTAGGTGGCCCAAACTGTCCTTCTGGGTCCCCAAAACTGTCTTACTGTGGGCCCCGACTGTCCATGTGGTCCCCCACTGGTTACTGTTGGGTCCCCTGTCCTACTGATGGGGCCCCCACTGTTTTCTGTGGTCCCCCATGTCCTAATGATGTCCAAACCCGGGGGTTTTGGGGGGCCCAACGGCCTTTTGGGTTCCCCCCTGTTTACTGGGTGTCCCAAAATGTCCTCTGAATGGCCCAAAAACCTTCTTGGGGTCCCCACTTTCCACTGAGGGCCCAACACTTGTTTCTGATGGCCCCAAAAACTGTCATTTGGGCCCACCGCCCCCGATGGCCCAACACGTCCTACGGGGCCAACACTGCCCGAGGGCCAACCGTCTTAACGGGAAACAAAGCCAGGGTCCCAACCTTCCACGGGGGTTAAAGCCTTGGGGGGCCCAAAATTTTCCACGAAAGCCCAAAAGTCCCGGTGGCCCAACCCCTGTCCTTTGTGTCCCAAACATTTTTCCCTGGGGCCCCAAAACACTGCCTACTGAGTAAAAAAATTTCTTACTTTCCCAAAACCGTCCTTGATGGGCCCAAAAACCCTTTTACGGGGTCCCCCAAAAGTCCTTCTGTGGTCCCCCCAGAAACCCCTGTTCCCCAACTGGTGGTCCCCAAACCCTTGGGGGGCCCACACGTCCTACTGATGGCCCAACATGTTCTTACGGGGTCCCAAAACTGTTTTGAGGTCCCAACCTGTCTTTTACTGGTGGGCCCAAACTGTCCTATGATGGCCCCCCAAAAAGTCCATGGTGGTCCCAACACTGTTATGTGGTAAAAATTTTATGGTTTTAAATTTGTTTATTTTTAAATTTATTTTTAAAATGTCCTAGATGGCCCAAAACCCGTTTACTGGTGGTCCCAACACGTTACTGGTGGTCCCCCAGTTTACGGGGTCCCCAACCTGTCCTCTGATGGCCCCCAACACGTTTTCTGGTGGTCCCCCCACTTTCTTTTTGGTCCCCAAAACCCGTTTATGGGTCCCAACATTCCTTTTTGGGGCCCCAAATGTTACTGTGGTCCCAACACTGTTCTGTGGTCCCAAAAATGTCCCCTTTGGGTCCCCCAAAATGCCTATGGGCCCAACACTGTTTTACTGGGGGTCCCCAAAACTGTTTCCATGATGGTCCCCAAAACTGGGGTTTCTGGGGGTCCCCAAAACTTAATTTTAAAGGTGGTCCCAAAACTGCCATGAGGGCCCAACATTTTTCTGGTGGTCCCAAACATGTCTATGTGGGGCCCAACACTGTTTATGGGGGCCCAACACTTCCCCACGGTGGTCCCAAAAAGCCTACTGTGGTCCCCAACCTGTCTATGGTGGCCCAAAACCCCGCTCGTGGCCCAACACTTCTTTCTGGTGGGCCAACATGTCTTCTGTGGTCCCAAAAACTGTTACTGTGGGCCAACATGTCCTACTGGGGCCCCCCACTGCCTTGGTGGCCCCCAAATGCCCTACTGTGGTCCCAACCACTTTTTTCCCAAAATGTTTTGGTCCCCAACACTGTTACGTGGTCCCAAACTGTCCTACTGGGGGAACACTGCCCCACTGATGGTCCCAAACTGCTTTCGGTGGTCCCAAAAAACTTTACTGATGGTCCCAACACTGTCCACTGGTGGTCCCAACACTTCCATGATGGTCCCCAAATGTACTGGTTTCCCCAAAACTGTTACTGATGGTCCCAAAACGCCTTTCTGGTGGTCCCCAACACTTCCCACTGATGGTCCCAACACTGTTACTGGGGGTCCCAACACTGTCTACTGATGGTCCAAACTGTCTACTGGTGGGCCAAAAACTGTCCTCTGATGGTCCCCCAAACTGTTTCTGTGTCCCAACACTTCCCACTGATGGTCCCAACACTGTCTTTTGGGGGGTCCAACACTGTCTTACTGTGGTCCAACACTGTCTTACTGGTGTCCCAACACTGTCCTTTGATGGTCCCAAACTGTTTCTGGTGTCCCCACTTCCTATGATGGGGCCCAAACTGTCTTCTGTGGGCCCAACACTGTCTTCTGGTGGTCCCAACCGCTTACGGGGTCCCAACACGTTTTATGTGGTCCCACACTTTTCTGGTGGGCCCCAACATGTCCACTGATGGTCCCAACACTGTTTACTGGTGGTCCCACACTGTCTTACTGGTGGCCCAACCTGTTTTTCTGTGGTCCCAAAAACTGTCCTACTGTGGGCCCAAAACTGTTTTGGTGGGCCCCCACTGTCCTACTGTGGGCCCCCCTGTTTACTGGTGGTCCCCCCGGGCTATGGGGTCCAAAACTTTTTATGGGGCCCAAACGCCTTTCTGTGGCCCCAAAACCCCCCCCCCCCCCCCCCCCCCCCCCCCCCCCCCCCCCCCCCCCCCCCCCCCCCGCCCCCCCCCCCCCCCCCCCCCCCCCCCCCCCCCCCCCCCCTATGGGCCCCCTCCTTTTGGGGGTCCCAACACTGCCTATGATGGTCCCCCCGTCCATGTGGTTTTCCCAAAATGTCCCTGGGGGTCCAACCCGTCCTTTGTGGTCCCAAACCCGTCCTACTGGGGCCCCCAAAGTCCTACTGATGGTCCCAAACGTCTTATGGTGGTCCCAAACGTTTCCCACTGATGGTCCCAACACTTCCCACTGGTGGTTTCCCAAAATGTTCCCCGGTGGTCCCAAACTGTCCTACTGGGTCCCAAACGTTTATGGTGGTTTAAAAAATGTCCTACTGAGGGGCCCAACTGTCTTATGGTGGTCCCACATGTCCTATGTGGCCCCAAAACCCCACTGGGGGTCCCCAAAAACGTTCTACTGATGGTCCAACACTGTTTACTGGTGGGCCCAACATGTCTTTCTGGGCCCCAAAAATGTTACGGGTCCCCAAATGTTACGGGGGGTCCCCACTGTCTTTTGTGGTCCCAACATGTCCACTGGGGGCCCCCACACTTGTCCCACACTGTTCTACTGATGGTCCAACACTGTTTACTGGTGTCCCAACACGTCCTATGATGGCCCCAAAAACCCGTTTACTGGGGTCCCAACATGTTTCTGGGGTCCAACACTGTTTATGGTGGTCCCAACACTGTCCACGATGGGCCCCCAAAACTGTTTACTGGTGGTCCCAACACTGTCCCACGTGGTCCCCAACACTGTGTTACTGGTGGTCCCAACACTGTCCTACTGATGGTCCCAACACTGTGTTACTGGTGGTCCCAACACTGTCCTACTGATGGTCCCAACACTGTGTTACTGATGGTCCCAACACTGTCCTACTGATGGTCCCAACACTGTGTTACTGATGGTCCCAACCCGTTGTCCTAATGATGGTCCCCAAAACGTGTTTGTGGTCCCAAAATGTCCTATTTATGGTCCCCAAAACTGTGTTATGGTGGTCCCAACACTGTCCTTACTGATGGTCCCCAAACACTGTTTACTGTGGGCCCCCACTGCCTACTGATGGTCCCAACACTGTTCTGGTGGTCCCAACAAATGTCCTACTGATGGTCCCAACACTGTGTTTCTTTTGGCCCAACACTGTTTATGGTGGGCCCAACATGTCCCACTGATGGTCCCAACACTGTGTTATGGGTCCCCAAAACTGTTTTGATGGTCCCAACACTGTTACTGGTGGTCCCAACACTGTGTTATGGTGGTCCCAACACTGCCTCTGAAGGCCCAAAACGCCACTGATGGTCCCCAAAACTGTTACTGATGGTCCCAAAAACTGCCTATGTTGGGCCCAACACTGTTTCTGTGGTCCCAACATGTCCCCACTGATGGTCCCAACACTTCCTCGATGGTCCCAAAAACCCGTGTTACTGAAAAGGTCCCAAAACTGTGTTATGATGGTCCCAACATTGTTATGGTGGGCCCAACACTGTGTTATGGTGGTCCCAACATGTCCTACTGTGGGCCCAAAACTGTCCTTGATGGTCCAACACTTTGTGTTACTGAGGTCCCAACACTGTCCACTGATGGGGGCCCAAAACTGTGTTACTGATGGTCCCCAAAACCCGTCTACTGATGGTCCCAACCTGTCCTATGAGGGGCCCAACACTGTGTTACTGATGGTCCCCCCATGTCCTATGGGGTCCCCAAAACCCGTGTTACTGATGGTCCCAACACTGTTTTACTGATGGTCCCCCAAAACTGTGTTACGGTGGTCCCCAAAACTGTCCTACTTTTTCGGGGCCCAACACTGTTACGATGGTCCCAACACTGTCCTAGATGGTCCCCCACTGTCCTACTGATGGTCCCCAAAATGGTATGGTGGGCCCAAAACCCGTTTACTGTGGGGCCCCCAAAACTGTGTTATGTGGCCCAAAAACCCGTTACTGTGGTCCAAAAAGTTACTGATGGTTCCCAAAAAACTTGTTACTATGGTCCCAACACTGTCCCACTGATGTCCCAAAACTGGTTCTGGGGTCCCCAAAACTGTTACTGATGGTCCAACACTGTGTTTTGATGGTCCCAACCTTTTTACTGATGGTCCCAACCTGTGTTACTGGTTTGGTTTCCCCAACACTGTCCTACTGTGGTCCCCAAAACCCGTCCTACTGATGGTCCCCCCAAACGGGCCTTGATGGGCCCAACACGTGTTATGATGGTCCAACACTGTCCTTGATGGTCCCAACACTGGTTACTGATGGTCCCAACACGTGTTTGATGGTCCCAACCTGTGTTATGATGGGCCCCAAACTGTTTCTGATGGGCCCAACATTCCTACTGGGTCCAACCTGTCCATGATGGTCCAACCTGTTTACTGATGGTCCCAAAAACTGTGTTACTGTTTTGGCCCAACACTGTGTTACTTTTGGTCCAACACTGTGTTTCTGAGGTCCCAAACTGTGTTACTGTGGTCCCAAAAACTGTGTTCTGATGGTCCCAACACTGTTACTGATGGTCCCAAACTGTCCTCTGATGGTCCCAACATGTTTATGATGGCCCAACACTGTGTTACTGATGGTCCCCAAAACCCGTCCTCTGATGGTCCCACACTGTGTTTCTGATGGTCCCAACACTGTGTATGTGGTCCAACACTGGGTTTTGATGGTCCCAACACTGTTACGGGGTCCCCAACACTGTTATATGGTCCCAACACTGTCCTTGATGGTCCCAACACTGTCCTACGAGGTCCCCCCAAAACCCGTGTTATGTTTGGGCCCAAAACCCGTCCTATGTGGTCCCAACACTGTTCTGGTGGTCCCCAAAACTGTTTACTGTGGGGCCCAACACTGTTTACTGTGGTTTTCCAACACTGGTTTCTGAGGTCCCAACCTGTGTTACTGTGGGCCAACACTGCCTAAGGTCCCAAACTGTTTATGATGGTCCCAACACTGTTTACTGATGGTCCCAACACTGTCCTATGATGCCCCAAAACTGTGTTATGTGGGCCCCAACACTGTGTTACTGAGGCCAACCGTCCTACGATGGGCCCAACATGTTACTGATGGTCCCAACACTGTTTACTGTGGTCCCAACACTGTTACGATGGGCCAACATGTTACTGGGTCCCAACATTGGGTTCTGATGGCCCAACACTGTTCTGTGGTCCCAAAAACTGTTACTGTGGGCCCAACACTTTACTGATGGTCCCAACACTGTGTTAGGGGTCCAAAAAACTGTGTTATGTGGTCCCCCACTGTGTTATGGTGGTCCCAACACTGTTACTATGGTCCCAAAAGTTTATGATGGTCCCAACACTGTTACTGAGGTCCCAACACTGTCCTACTGATGGGCCCCAAAACTGTGTTATGATGGTCCCAACACTGTTTACTGTGGTCCCACACTGTTAGAGGTCCCCAAAACTGTTATGATGGCCCAAAACCCGTTTACTGATGGTCCCAAAAACTGTTTAATGTTTTGGGCCCAACACTGTTTAGGTGGTCCCCAAAACTTGTTATGATGGTCCCAAACTGGTTTTCGGTGGTCCCAACACTTTTACTGGTGGTCCCCAAAACGGTTTTGATGGTCCCAACACTGGTTTCTGGGGTCCCAACCGTGTTATGTGGTCCCAACACGTTTACTGATGGTCCCAACCTGTTTACTGTGGTCCCAAACTGTGTTACTGATTTTTCCCCCACTGTTTTTGATGGTCCCCCACTGTTACTGATGGTCCCAACAGGTTTTTTGATGGGCCCAAAAAAGTTACTGTGGCCCCCATGTGTTACTGATGGTCCCAAACTGTCCTATGATGGTCCCAACACTGTCCTACTGAGGCCCAACATGTTATGTGGTCCCAAAAATGTTACGTGGTCCCCCACTGTTACTGTGGGCCCAACACTGTTTCTGATGGTCCCCAAAAGTTACTGAGGGCCCAAAAACTGTTACTGAGGTCCCAACACTGTTACTGATGGTCCAACATGTTTATGATGGGCCCCAAAATGTTACTGATGGTCCCAACACTGTTACTGTGGTCCCAACCTGTGTTATGGTGGTCCCCAAAACGTCTATGATGGTCCAACACTGTTACTGATGGCCCCAAAAACTGTTACTGAGGTCCCAACATGGTTTTTCTGGTGGTCCCAACACTGTGTTCTGTGGTCCCAAAAATGTTACTGATGTCCCAAAATGTTACTGATGGTCCCCAAAACTGTGTTTCGTGGTCCCCAAAACTGGGTTTCTGGTGGTCCAACACTGGTTACTGGTGGTCCCAACACTGGTTATGTGGCCCAAAACTGTGTTAATGTGGGCCCAACACTGTGTTACTGTGGTCCCAACCGTTTATGTGGTCCCAAAAACTGTTACGATGTCCCCAAAACTGTGTTTCTGTGGCCCAACATGTTTACTGGTGGTCCCAACACTGGTTTTGGTGGGCCCAAAGTCCTATGGGTCCCAACCTGTTATGAGGGCCCAAAAACTGTGTTTCTGATGGTCCCAAAAATGTGTTACTGGGGTCCCAAAAACTGTGTTACTGGTGGTCCCAACACTGTTTTGATGGTCCCAACACTGTGTTACTGATGGTCCCAACACTGTGTTACTGGTGGTCCCAACACTGTGTTACTGATGGTCCCAACACTGTGTTACTGATGGTCCCAACACTGTGTTACTGTGGTCCCAACACTGTTACTGTGGTCCCAAACTGTGTTAGATGGTCCCAACACTTCCTACTGGTGGTCCAACACGTGTTACGTGGTCCCCAAAACCCGGTTTTGTGGTCCCAACACTGTTACTGGGGGTCCCAACACTGTGTTTACGGTGGTCCCAACCTGTCCCACTTGGTCCCCCCACTGTGTTACTGTGGTCCCACACTGTTACTGATGGTCCCAACACTGTTTATGATGGTCCCCAAAACTGGTTATGGTGGTCCCAAACATGTGGTACTGATGGTCCCAACACTGGTTTTTGTGGTCCCAACACTGTTTACTGATGGGCCAACCTGTGTTTTTGATGGTCCCCAAAATGTCCTATTTAGGTCCCCAAAACGTTACTGGGGTCCCAACACGTTACTGATGGTCCAACACTGTGTTACTGATGGTCCCAACACGTTACTGTGGTCCCAAAACTGTGTTACTGGTGGTCCAAAATGTCCTATGATGGTCCCAACATGTTTACTTTTTGGGCCCAACACTGTGTTTCTGGGGTCCCAACACTGTCCTACGTGGGCCCAACACTGTGTTATGGTGGGCCAACACTGCCATGTGGTCCCAACATGTCTTCTGTGGTCCCCAACACTGTGTTACTGGTGGTCCCAACACTGTCCTACGTGGGCCCAACATTTTTCTGTGGTCCCAACACGTCCCCTACTGTGGGCCCAAAACTGCCCACTAGGTCCCCCCCAAAATGTTTACTGAGGTCCCAACCTGTCCTACTGATGGCCCAAACGCCCACTGATGGTCCCAACACTGTGTACTGGGGTCCCAAAAAACTTGTTACTGGTCCCAAAACCGTTTATGGTGTCCCAACACTGTTTACTGGTGGGCCCCCAAAACTGTCCTACTGATGGTCCCAACACTGTCTACTGTTTGGCCCAACACTGGTTACTGATGGGCCCAAAAATGTCCCCACTGATGGTCCCAACACGTGTTACTGATGGGCCCAACACTGCCCACTGATGGTCCAACCCCACTGTCCAATGATGGTCCCAAACTGTTTACTGAGGTCCCAACACGTCCCCATGGGGCCCAACACTGTGTTTTCTGATGGTCCCCAAAACTGTTTACTGATGGTTCCCCAAACTGTGTTACTGGGGTCCCAACACTGTTACTGATGGGCCCAACCACTGTCATACTGATGGTCCCCAAAACTTCCTCGTGGTCCCAACCTTCCTATGATGGTCCCCCAAAACTGGTTTCTGGTGGTCCCCCAAAACCTGTGTTACTGGTGGCCAACCTGTGTTTGATGGTCCCAAAAACGTTACTGTGGTCCCAACACTGTTACTGATGGTCCCAACACTGTGTTATGGTGGTCCCAAAAAACTGTTATGATGGCCCAACACTGTTTTTGATGGTTTCCAAAACTGTCCTACTGAGGGGCCCAACACTGTGTTACTGTGGTCCCAACACTGTTAATGATGGTCCCAACACTGTGTTACTGGTGGCCAACACTGTTTCGATGGTCCCAACCTGCCATGATGGTCCCAACACGTCCTACTGTGGGCCCAAAACTGTTTTCGTGGGCCCAACACTTCCTACTGATGGTCCCAACACGTGTTTTGATGGGCCCAACACTGTTTACTGATGGTCCCAACACTGTGACTGTGGTCCCAAACACGTTCTGATGGGCCAACACGTTATGATGGGGCCCCAAAACTGTTACTGGGGTTGGGCCCAACACTGTGTTACTGATGGTCCCAACAAAGTTTACTGTGGTCCCCAACACTGTGTTTCGATGTCCCCCAAAACTGTGTTACTGATGGTCCCAACACTGTTTACTGATGGGCCCAAAAATGTGTTACTGATGGGCCCCAAAACTGTTACGATGGTCCCAACACTGTCCTACGATGGTCCCAACACGTCACTGATGGTCCCAACCCCTGTGTTAGATGGTCCCAACACTGTCCTACTGTGGTCCCAACACTTTTAGATGGTCCCAACCTGTGTTATGATGGTCCCCAAACTGTTTATGATGGGCCCCAAAATGTTTACGTGGTCCCACACTGTCCCACTGTGGTCCCAACACGTTATGGTTTGGGTTTCCCAAAAAACTGTTACTGATGGTCCCAAAAATGTGTTATGTGGGCCCAACATGTCCCCGATGTCCCAAAAAACTGTTTATGGGTGGTCCCCAAAACTGTTTTATGATGGTCCCCAAACTGTTTACTGATGGTCCCAACACTTGTTATGATGGTCCCAACACTGTGTTTCTGATGGTCCCAACATGTCCCCATGATGGTCCCCAAAACTGTGTTACTGATGGCCCCAAAACTGTGTTCGGGGGTCCCCAAAACTGTTACTGATGGTCCCAACACTGTGTTACTGGTGGTCCCAACACTGTGTTCATTCCCCAAAACCCTTTTTGGAAATGGTTCCCCAACATGTTTACTGGATTTGGGCCCAACACCCGGGTCCCCATGCTATGTCCCAACACGTGTTATGATCCCAACACCCACGATCCCAACACTGTTATGATGGTCCAACATGTCCTAAAACTTTTTGGGGGTCCCCAAAAAATGGTTTTCTGATGGTCCCCAACACTGGTTTCGGTGGTCCCAACACTGTCCTATGTGGTCCCAACACTGTCCTACTGATGGGCCCAACATGTTTCTGTGGTCCAAAAAACTGTTTTCTGATGGTCCCAACACTGTTTTACTGTGGTCCCAACACTGTTTACTGATGGGCCCCAACACTGTCCCATGATGGTCCCCAAAACTGTTTACTGATGGTCCAAAAATGGTTTTTTGGTCCCAAAAACTGTGTTACTGTGGTCCCAAAAAAATGTTTACTGGGTTTTTTTCCCAACACTGTTTACTGATGGGCCCAACACTGTTTACTGTGGTCCCAACACTGTGTTACTGTGGTCCCCAAAACCCGTTTATGATGGGCCCAACACTGTGTTACGGTGGTCCCAAAACTGTGTTATGGTGGTCCCCAAAACTGTTACTGAGGTCCCAACACTGTTTACTGTGGTCCCAACACTGTGTTACTGATGGTTTTCCCCCACTGTTACTGGTGGCCCAACACTGTTTTTGTGGTCCCCAAAACTGTGTTACTGATTTTCCCCCAAAACTGTTTTACTGATGGTCCCAAAACCGTGTTTTTCTGATGGTCCCAACATGGTTTATGTGGCCCACATGTCCTACTGATGGTCCCAACACTGTTTTACTGTGGCCCCCAAAACTGTTACTGTGGTCCCAACATGTTTACGAGGGCCCAACACTGTCCTACGATGGTCCCAAAAACTGTCCCTGAGGGGCCCAACCTGTTACTGATGGTCCCCAAAACCCGTTATGTGGTCCCAACACGGTTACGGGTCCCAACACTGTTTGATGGCCCAACACGTTTACTGATGGTCCCAAAAACTGTTTACGAGGTCCCAACACTGTTATGATGGTCCCCCACTGTGTTACTGTGGGCCCAACACTGTTACTGATGGTCCCAACACTGTTTACGGTGGTCCCAACACTGTGTTACTGATGGTCCAACATGCCTCTGTGGTCCCCCCAACACTGTTACGATGGGCCCAAAACTGTTTATGATGGTCCCAAAAACTGTTTTTTAAAATTTTTAAGGGGGTCCCCAAAACTGTTACTGTGGTCCCAACACTGTTTACTGAGGTCCCAACACGTTTATGATGGTCCCCAAAACTGTGTTACTGATGGGCCCAAACTGTTATGGGGGTCCCAAAACTGTTACTGATGGTCCCCAAAACTGTGTTACTTTTCCCCCAACACCCAAAAAAAAACCCCCCAACACCCAAAAAAAAACCCAACACAAAAACCCAACCAAAAAACCCCCAAAAAACCCCCCCCCCCCCCAAAAAACCAAACCCAACCCCAACACCCAAAAAAACCCCCAACACCACAACCCCAACCCCAAAAAACCCAACCCAAAAAAAACACCCAAAAAAAAACCCCCCCCAAAAAACCCAAAAAAAACCCCCCAAAACCCAAAAAAAAACCCCCACCCCAAAAAAAAAAACCCACACCCCAAAAAAAAAAACCCCCCCCAAAAAAAAACAAAACCCCCCAACAAAAAATCCCCCACCCAAAAAAAACCACACCCAAAAAAACCCCCCCCAAACCCAAAAAACCCCCAAAAGGGGTTTAAACCCCCCCAAAAAAAAAAAAACACACAAACCAAAACCCCCCCCCAAAACAAAAAACCACCACACACCAACACAAAACCACCCCCAAAAAAAACCCCCCAAAAAACCCCCCCCAAAACCCCCCAAAAAAAAAAAAAACCCCCCCAAAAAAAACCCCCCAAAAACCCCCCCAAAAAAAACCCCCAAAAAAAACCCCCCAAACCAAACCCCACAAACCCCCAATAAAAAACCCCAAAAACCCCAAACCAAAAAACCCCAAACCAAAAACCCCCAAAACCCCCCAAACACACCTTTAAACCCCAAAAAAAAAAAAAAACCCCAAAACAAAAAAAAAACCAAAAAAAAAACCCCAAAAAAAACCAAAAAAAACAAAACAAAAACCCAAAAAAAACAAAAAACAAAAACCAAAAAACCAAAACCCAAACAAAAAAAAAAAAAACCCCAAAAAAAAACAAAAAAAAAAAAAAAAACGGAAAAACCCAAAAAAAAAAAACAATAAAAAAAAACCCCCAACCCCCAAAAACCCAAAAACCCTCTTTAAAAAACCCCCCCCCCCTTTTTCCAACCCTTGGGTCCCCAACACCCCAAGCCCAAACCCCCCCCAAAACCCACCCCAACCCCTTTTTTCCCCAAAAAAATTTTGGGGGCCCCCCCGGTTTCCCAAAATGGGGCCCCCCCCCTGTGGCCCCCCTTTTTTTTGGGAAAAAGGCCCCCCCCAAATAACCAACCCCAATTCCCCAAATTTTTGTGTTCCAAACACTGTCCTAGGGGCCCCAAAATGTCAGGGTTCCCCCTGACCCTTTTCCCCCGCCCTTTAAAAAACCCCAGCACTTTCCCCCTGTTACTGGGCCCCCTTCCCAAATGGCCCAACCCCTTTTTTCCCAAAACCCCCCAAAAGTGAAAATAAAAGGAATTTATTGGGCCCAAAAAGCTATTTCAAAATGTTTTTAAAAATTTTAAAAGGGGAAAGTTTACGTTTTTAAACCCCCCCCCCCCCCCCCCCCCCGGGGGGGGGGGGGGGGGGGGGGGGGGGGGGGGGGGGGGGGGGGGGGGGGTGGGGGGGGGGGGGGGCCCCCAATGGGCCCAAACCCAAGGTCCCAAAACGTTTGATTCCCCAAAGGGTCCCAAATGTTTGGGGTTTAACATGTTTTTGGGGCCCCCCCCGGGGAACCTTTTTAATTTTTTTGAGGGAAAAATTTTTTACCCCGGGGGGGCCCCTTTTTACCCCCAAATTTTAAAAACCCCCCGGGGGGGAAAGCCCCTTTGGGCCCCAACATTTTTGGGGTCCCAAATGGTTTTTTCCCCCAAATGGGGGCCCCCGGGGGAACCTTTTAACGGGGGGGGGTCCCCTTTTGGGCCCAACACTGTCCTTATGGCCCCACCCCTTTTTTGGGGGCCCCCCCTCATGGGCCCAAATTCCTTGTTCCCAACCGTTTAAGGGGCCCAAAACTTCCTACTGGGTCCAACACCACTGGGCCCCCCCCTTTTACGTGGCCCAACCCCTTTGGGCCTAACTTTTGGTGGTCCCAACACTGTCCTACGGGTCCCAACACTGCCCCCCTGTTCCCAAAAATGTTTTGGGCCCAAACGTCTACTTTGGGCCCCAAAACCCCTTTTCCCCCCTATGGGGCCCAAAACCCCTTTCCACCCTTTTCCAAAATGTTTTTCCCCAAACCCTTCCTACTGGGGGCCAAAGGGCCCATTGGTCCCAAAACCCGCCCCCTTTACTGTGGTCCCAAAACTTTACTGGGGGTCCCAACACTTCTCTGGGCCCCCCCAAAATGTCCTTTTTTGGCCCAACACGCCACATCCCCCCCCTTTTTCCCAAAATTTTGGGAAGGTCCCCCCCTTTTGAGGTCCCAAACTGCCCTTCCCCAAATGGGGCCCCCCCCCTGTCCCTTTCTGGGTCCCAAAACCCCTTCTTTTTCCCCCCCTGTTTACGGTGGTCCCCCTTTCTTTGGGGGTCCCAAACTGTTCTGTGCCCCCCACTTTTCCCTTTTTGGGTTTTTAAAAAGGGCCCAACATTTCCCCCTTTTTGGGGGCCCCAAAATTTTTATTGGGGGCCCAAAACCCGGCCACTTTTTCCCCCCCTTTGTCCAACCGTCCCCTTTTTCCCCCTACTGGGTTCCCCCCGACTGGGGGCCCAAATGGTTTAATTTCCCAAAAATTTTACTGGGGCCCCCCTTTTCCCTTTTGGGCCCAAGTCCTCTGGGTCCCCCCTGTTATGTGGGCCAAAACCCGTTTGGGGGCCCAAAATTTTTGGGGGCCAAATTTTTTCCCAGGCCCCACTTCACGGTGTAAAAAGCTTGATGGCCCAAACGCTCGGGGAAAAAAGTCCAAGGGGCCCACCCCTTTGGGGCCAAAGGGGGTTTTCCCCTGGCCCCCCTTTTAAGGCCCAAAAGCCCACCCCCCCAACAGGGTCCCCGGGCCCAACACTTTTTTTCGGGGCCCCCCCCCTTTCGGGGGCCCAAACCTTCCCCTTCCCCCGTTTCAAAAAAAAAAATTTTTTTTGGGCCCCCCCAAAGGGGGGGGGGCCCAAACGCACGGGTTAAAACCCAATGGGGGGCCCCCTTTTACGGGGCCCCCCTGTCTTTGGTGGCCCCATTCCAATTGGGCCAAACTGTCCCCCCCCGGGGGGGGGGGGTTTTTGGAAATTTTGGGGGGGGAAAATTTTTTTTTTTCCCCTTTCTTTTTTATTTTAATTTCCCCCTGTTTCCATTTGGGGCCCCCACACTTTTTTTTGGGCCCAACATGTCTTTCTGAGGTTCCCAACCCCTCTTTCTTGGGGGGGCCCCCCAAAACCCCCCCCTGTCCCTGGTCCCAAATGTCCAAAGGGGGGCCACCTTTTTTGTGGCCCCCTTTCCCACTGGGGGTCCCAACACTGTTTTAGGCCCAACACTGACTGGGGGGTTCCAAGGGCCCGTGGTTCCCAAACTTCCCATGTGGGCCCCCCTTTTCCTTTATGGTGGTCCCAAACCTTTTTTTCCCCACCCTGATTAAACCCCTTTCCCAACCTGGTCCCACATGGGCCAAACCCGTTTGTTTCCCCCCCCTTTGGGGCCCAAAAAGAGGCCCAAAATTCTTACTGGGGTCCCCACACTGTTTAGGTGGTCCACATTCTTGGTGGTCCCCCAACTGTCTTAGGGGCCCAACCGTCCTTTCTGATGGTCCCAAAATTCTTTTGGGCCAACCTGTTACTGGGTTTCCCCCCCAAAAAATGTCCATGGGCCCCAAATGGGGGCCCCCCCTTCTTTTCTGTGGTCCCCATGTCCTTTTAAAAATTTGGGCCCCAAACTGTTTCCCTTTGGGCCCAACAGTCCACTGATGGTCCCAAACGTTACTGGTGGTCCCAAACTTCCCACAACCAGATGAGTACACACACCTACAATCACACACTCCCAGTAGCTACCAGTGAAGAGGCGGGGCCAGGAGCTATGACTCGACCTCTTCAACCACAACCAGATGAGTACACACACCTACAATCACACACTCCCAGCATCGACCAGTGAAGAGGCGGGGCCAGGAGCTATGACTCGACCTCTTCAACCACAACCAGATGAGTACACACACCTACAATCACACACTCCCAGCATCGACCAGTGAAGAGGCGGGGCCAGGAGCTATGACTCGACCTCTTCAACCACAACCAGATGAGTACACACACCTACAATCACACACTCCCAGCATCGACCAGTGAAGAGGCGGGGCCAGGAGCTATGACTCGACCCCTGCAACCACAACCAGATGAGTACACAATTCCCAACACCAGCGACTAGCAATACACTCAGGATGACAACAGACGTTCCTGATCTCCCTCTCAGTCACGGAATCGTTTACAATGCAATTACGATTAGCACCTGATTTCCCCCTCTCTGCCTAACACTCCTTGCGAATGCTAATCAGGGGCAGGACAATCATTGCCCATGTACCTGACGCGGGTCTTAGTCATATAATGACCCTCCACTGGAGCTTTTGGTGATCTGACCGAGGCCTTCCACTGGCTTATCCCTCTACCACTTTAAAGATTGTGGTTATTAATGAGAAATATGTTAGTATTGAGAACTGTATTCTCATTCTGAGACCTGTGTTCTCAGCACGGGAAGCAAAAGTCCCTAACTCAGGAAAGAATGGCTCTCGGAATAGGAATAAAAGGCTCTCAGGGAAAAAAAGCACCAGCAGCAGAAGCAAACAAAAGCACCACCAGTAAACAAAGACCCCACCAGTACACAAAAGTCCAACCAACAAAGGCACCACCAGCAAACAAAGACACCACCAGTACACAAAAGTCCAACCAACAAAGGCACCACCAACAAACAAAAGCCCCACCAAAAACGTGTCCAAGTGTTTACTTGCGTGTCTTCACCAATTTTTCGTATCAATTACCAAGGTTTATACCAAGAAAGTTCTAGGGAATCCTTAAAACAATTCCATCTTGAAATTTCCCGGACTTTGTTACAATAGGAACATCAGTGCCCTGGGGAAGCAACTCTACGTTATATAAGTACTCAGAAGAACATCTTCCACGAAAATTAGACACGTGTGCAACATCTCTGGTGAGACACACATGGAATAGTTAGGTATTTTTATTTCGAAACGTTTCGCCTACACAGTAGGCTTCTTCAGTCGAGTACAGAAAAGTTGAAAGAAGCAGAAGAGACTTGAAGACGATGTAATCAGTCCATCACCCTTAAAGTTTTGAGGTGGTCAGTCCCTCAGTCTGGAGAAGAGCATTGTTCCGTAGTCTGGACTGATTACATCGTCTTCAAGTCTCTTCTGCTTCTATCAACTTTTCTGTACGCGACTGAAGAAGTCTACTGTGTAGGCGAAACGTTTCGAAATAAAGATACCTAACTGTTGCATATGTGTCTTACCTAACAACCTGTCGGTATTTTATACCATTTTAATGTTCAACATCTCTGGTGGCCTGAGACGTTGTGCAACGTTTCGCCCGGTGTTTACAAGTCTTACTCATTCAACTAAATACGCCATTTAGTAGCTGATCCTGGAAAAAAAATCACAGGAAAAAATGACGGGAAAAGTAACAGGAAAAAGTTACAGGAAAATAAGTCACAGAAAAAAAGTCAAAACCTAATCTAATGTGACTTTTTTCCTGGCCAAAATTTTGACTTTTTTTTCCACTGACTTTGTTTCCGGACACCTCAGTAGCAAGCACATGAACACACTTCAGCTCATGTACTTCTCAGCTTCTGAGGATCCTCAGCTATTGAGGATCCTCAGCTGACGAGGATCCTCAGCTGATGAGGATCCTCAGGAGCTGAGGATCCTCTTGCCTCAACCACGTCAATCTCCACAACTCGCTCCAATTTTCTGAACGCCTCAGAATACTTCCTAATTTACTTCGTATCAGAGACTGCCATCTTAATTCCAACACACACACACACACACACACACACACACACACACACACACACACACACACACACACAGGGGTATGGACAGGATGTTCCAGAGACTGGACACAGTAACAAGGGGTCACAATCGGAAGTTGAAGACACAGATGAATCACAGGGATGTTAGGAAGTATTTCTTCAGTCACAGAGTTGTCAGGAAGTGGAATAATCTGGGAAATGGTGCAGTTTTAACAAGATATATGATAAAGCTCATGGAGCAGGGAGAGAGTGGACCTAGTGACGACCACTGAAGTGGCGAGGCCAAGAGCTATGAACCGACCCCTGCAACCACAATTAGGTGAATTAGGCGAGTACACACACCAAGAATTATAGACTCATCAGCTTGCTTTAAACACCTGGGGGATGAAAGCATTTCGAAGACTCATGAACGCTTTCACGAACGCAATGAAACTCGTTAGGTAAGACACATATGCAACAGTTAGGTATCTTTATTTCGAAATAAAGATACCTAACTGTTGCATATGTGTCTTACCTAACAACCTGTCGGTATTTTATACCATTTTAATGTTCAATGAAACTTAATAACATTCTGACAGACAGTTTGGCTTGAGTCAACACAAGTCAACAACAACAAACTCGGAATATCGTGACTTACAATCTCTCCGTCAACAAACACAGAGGACCTGCAACACCACTCGTCACCAAGATCGTTGAGAAGGTATTTAACACTGCCACGGTCGACTAGTTAGTGTATTTAGGTATACACAAATACAGTTACATAGATTATCATACATAGCAGCATATGTGTAAAGTAACTGGGATAACCCAAGAAAGTCAGAGTGACAAAATTTTCGCGAATTTTAACCTCCTAAGCACTCCTAAGTCTTCAAGGGTGATGGACTGATTACATCGTCTTCACGTCTATACTTCTGCCACCTCCTCTGTACTCGACTGAAGAAGCCTCCTGTGTAGGCGAAACGTTTATCAGTAAAGATGCCTAATTATTGCACATGTGTCTTAATTATCAACAATTAGTTATCTTACCTTGGTAATCATTAGCCTGGTGGCAAAGCTCTCGCTTCACACGGTGAGGGTCCGGGTTCGATCCCCGGCGAAGGGGCGGAAATATCGGACGTATTTCCTTACACAGGTTGTCTGTGTTCACCCATCAGTAAAGTAGGTACCTGGGTGTTAGTGGACTGGTGTGGGTCGCATCCTGGGACAAAACTGACTTAATTTGCGGGAAATGCTCAGCATAACAAGTGACTTTCTATGTAGTAGTATGTCACTGATGTCAACTATGGTCTGTATACCTTGTACATGTACTTGTATACCTTGTACATGTACTTGTATACCTTGTACATGTATACCTTGTACATGTACTTGTATACCTTGTACATGTTCTTGTATTCCTTATACATGTATACCTTGTACATGTACTTGTATACCTTGTACATGTACTTGTATACCTTATACATGTACTTGTAGAAATAAATATAATAGTAGCCAGTAACTCCGTGAATGTACTCAGGTTAGACCCCACCTAACTTGCTAAGTCAAAACTTAACTCATTCTTAACTCATTCTCATATACTCCACTAACACTCTTCTAGCCAAGACAAACCTTCTAGGACTAGTATGAGGTCCTTGCTCTAGATATTTGGCACTGGTTGTCAGGGTCCTGTCACCAACGAGTGCCTCCATGCCAGGGTAAATATACCTGTACTAAACGTGTATTAGTAAACGCTCACCAGACACACACACAACCTATTTCACTATCTTCACGCTCCTCTACCACTATCTACATACCAACCTACACACACAACCTATCTCACTACACATTCCTATATCTACCCCTACCTACATAACCTACACACACAACCTATTTCACTATCTTCACGCTCCTCTACCACTATCTACATACCAACCTACACACACAACCTATCATCAATAGGGATTCGTGATGCTCCTTTTGTGACCACTACAGCCAGATATGGATTTTTTTGACTCGCAGAATGGTAAGACACAATTGCAAACCAGAGCCACATTGCAGCTAGCTGGCCCAGTGGCTAAAGCGTCGGTCTGGAGTTTCATGACTCTCTGATC
>NC_069492.1:16458085-16520585 GCF_026875155.1 Cherax quadricarinatus | reverse complement strand
TTGCATCAGGCCTACTGGCCCATGCGAGGCAGGTCCAATTCTCCCACCGGCGAAAGCCAATGCTTTAACCTAGTCAGGTCAGGTCACATTCACTTAAGGGAGGCGCACAGCATCTGACCTAGTAGCACAAGCTAGGCAGGTCCAACTCACACTCACCCACACCCATTCATGTATTTATCCACTCTATTTATGTAGAGTATTTCCCGTAAATTAAGTCAATTTTGTCCCAGGATGCGACCCACACCAGTCGACTAACACCCAGGTACTGACCGCGGGTTCTAACCCCACCCGTGGTATGGTTTGTTTGCAATCGTGTCAGTACGATTTCTTGAGTTACGTCCTAATGTTTCCAATCGTACCGGAGGTCGAACCACGGACCTCAGTGCGTGAGGCGAGTGCGCTACCAACCGAGCTACAGGACACCTATGAGTCTGATAATATGCTGCTTGTCACATTGCTGAAAAGATTTTTCGTATGCTAGGAGCGAAACATCGCTACTGAAGCTGAAACCTTGCGTAGCTTCAAAAAATATGCTAGAGAAGTACATGAGTGGGTGTGAGTTGAACCTACCTGTGATGGGCAACAGTTGGGTATCTTTACTGATGAAACATATCGCCTACACAGTAGGCTTCTTCAGTCAAATACAGAGGCGGGAGGTGTAGTAGTGAGATAAAGATATAATCAGTCCACAAACCCTGGAAAAAGAAGCCTATTGTGTAGGCCTATTGTGTAGGCCTATTGTGTAGGCCTATTGTGTAGGCCTACTGTGTAGGCCTATTGTGTAGGCCTATTGTGTAGGCCTATTGTGTAGGTCTATTGTGTAGGCCTATTGTGTAGGCCTATTGTGTAGGCCTACTGTGTAGGCCTACTGTGTAGGCCTATTGTGTAGGCCTATTGTGTAGGCCTACTGTGTAGGCGAAAAGTTTCAATAATATGATACGTAACTGTTGCCCATGTGTCATAATCTTTATCTAGTCGGTATTCTATACCATTTTGAAAATAGACCTGCCTGGCCTGGGCCAGTAGGTCCGCTGCAGTGCTCCTTCCTATATTCACAAAAACTGTACTGCCTCAGATATTACATAATAAGAATGGAGGAACACTGCAGAAGGTCTACTGGCCCAAGAATTAACTCTCGCACCTACGACACCAATCAAACCCAGTCCCTCCCACTCGTTTATTCGTCCAATCTCGTTTTAAAGCTGCTGGGAATAAATGGTATAAAATAGCAAGAGATGTGACTGTTGAAGAATTGAGACACTTATGCAACACATGGGATTGACTAAACACATCGATTCCAGGTTCAGGGACTGATTACCTCAAACTTCTACTCTCCTTACCCATTTCTACTTTGTATTGGACTGATGAAGCCACTGTTTGGCGAAACGTTTTCAATATAGATTCCCATGTGTTGAATAAGTGTCTCAATTCTTCAACTTGTCGGTTTTCAAAACCATTCATCAGATCTGACTGTGACTTGATAAAGTCCTCTGTGTGAGCGAAACGTTGTCAATAAAGGATCACATTATGCTGCACATGTGTTTGTTTCTCCAAGGGAGAGAGAGAGAGAAGAAGGTGAAACCCTGTGTCTCACAGCATGAGCACACAAGACACTGGAAGCAGAGGAGCTGCTACACAGTTGGAGAGGTGAATGTGTGATCCTAATTTACGAAGGAAGACAACAAACACTGAAGATTTGTCTTGCTAATTAGCATATTTGCTAAGGTGCTAGAAAAGGCAATGACGAGAACAGATGAGCATCTCAAAATACTGGCAACACATTTTTCTAGGTTTAGAGAAGACGAGTTCTCATTCTCTCTTTCTCATATATATATATATATATATATATATATATATATATATATATATATATATATATATACAAACACTGATCTCTGGCTGAAGGAGACTCGAACCTACGAACCTTGGAACAAGGTACGCAGTGCTTTACCAATCTACCAACACTGGACCAATACCTTGGCGTGTAGCTTGCGCTACACGTTTGATCCAAGGCAGCCAGCTTTCAGGGAGAAGGCTTACAGCTTTTCATCTCATCCCCTGCATGCATCAGCCTTACTAGAGATTTGAACAATGCAAGGAATTCGCGAGAGCAGGCGAAATATACACAAACACTGATCTCTGGCTGAAGGAGACTCGAATTCCTTGCATTGTTCAAATCTCTAGTAAGGCTGATGCATGCAGAGGGTGAGATGAAAAGCTGTAAGCCTTCTCCCTGAAAGCTGGCTGCCTTGGATCAAACGTGTAGCGCAAGCTACACGCCAAGGTATTGGTCCAGTGTTGGTAGATTGGTAAAGCACTGCGTACCTTGTTCCAAGGTTCGTAGGTTCGAGTCTCCTTCAGCCAGAGATAAGTGTTTGTGTATATTTCGCCTGCTCTTGCGAATTCCTTGCATATATATATATATATATATATATATATATATATATATATATATATATATATATATATATATATATATATATATATATATATGTCGTGCCGAATAGGCAGAACTTGCGATCTTGGCTTAAATAGCAACGTTCATCTTGCCATATAGGACAAGTGAAAATTTGTGTATGCAATAATTTCGCCAAAACTATTCTGAACCTAACGAAAAAAATATATTTCACTGTGTTTGTTTAGTATTAAATTATTGTAAACAAATCTAAAATATATTTAGTTGGGTTAGGCTAAAATAAATTATTCTTGTTATAATAAGGTTAGGTAAGTTTTCTAAGTTTCTTTTGGTGCAAAATTAAAAATTTTTACATTAACATTAATGAAAAAAATATATCTTTGAACGTATAAGAGAAAATTTTAGAAAGGACTTAATTTTAAATGAGTTCTTGCTAATTGACCAGTTTTACCTATTCGGCACGACATATATATATATATATATATATATATATATATATATATATATATATATATATATATATATATATATATATATATATATATTCTTCTTTCAACAAACTGGCCATATCCCACCGAGGCAGGGTGGCCCAAAAAGAAAAACCAAAGTTTCTGTGATTAACTTTAGTAATGTATACAGGAGAAGGGGTTTACTAGCCCCTTGTTCCCGGCATTATAGTCGCCTCTTACGACACACATGGCTTACGGAGGAAGAATTCTGTTCCACTTCTTCATGGAGATGTATGCAGAATCACTGTGGGAAAAATAGTGAAATTCCAAGCGCTTTCCTGACTTATCACATTTTCAAGGATCTATAAAAATAAAAGTGTAACAGGAAGGCATGTAAGGACGAGATTACACCTCACTGCCACCCTCAACACCTGAAAATAAACGAAGATAAAAATAACTGTTTATAAGACGACCAGACACGGAACACAGCCTAGGATCAGAGACTACAGACAAGGAGATAACAGAACGGATGGGACTCGAACCCACAGCATGTCCTAAAACACACAGGCCAGTGCGTTAACCACTTGGTCACGCCGGCCTATCTAAAATACTTCACTTGTAATCTGGTTACTACGATTTCCTGAACCAAGGAGACAGACCTGAGAGTAAACTCTGCACCAAACACATCACACACCATCAACGACACAGGGATACCATCTGAACCTTATGTACATCTTACATAATGCTCAAAACGCCATACGCGTCACCTAAGCCCTGTCCATACGATTCAACGCCTGGAACCATGATTCGAACCCCCCACCAGCGCAATTAGGTCCGTACACACCTCCATCAAGGGAGTAATAACGTAAGCTGCTGTTTTTGTGCCCTAGGCAGTCAGTCTTTGTCCAGGATTGGCCAGAAAGGAATTTTAATTACCTTAATAATTTTAAGATGAATATAACATGTTAAAAGAAATAGTTTCCCCTCTCTAGCAGCACAGAGGCAGTAATTAGTAGAGGCAGTAATTAGTAGAGGCAGTAATTAGTAGAGGCAGTAATTAGTAGAGGCAGTAATTAGTAGAGGCAGTAATTAGTAGAGGCAGTAATTAGTAGAGGCAGTAATTAGTAGAGACAGTAATTAGTAGAGGCGTAATTGTAGAGGCAGTAATTAGTAGAGGCAGTAATTAGTAGAGGCAAATAATTAGTAGAGGCAGTAATTAGTAGAGGCAGTAATTAGTAGAGGCAGTAATTAGTAGAGACAGTAATTAGTAGAGGCAGTAATTAGTAGAGGCAGTAATTAGTAGAGGCAGTAATTAGTAGAGGCAGTAATTAGTAGAGGCAGTAATTTAGTAGGCAGTAATTAGTAGAGGCAGTAATTAGTAGAGGCAGTAATTAGTAGAGGCAGTAATTAGTAGAGGCAGTAATTAGTAGAGGCAGTAATTAGTAGAGGCAGTAATTAGTAGAGGCAGTAATTAGTAGAGGCAGTAATTAGTAGAGGCAGTAATTAGTAGAGGCAGTAATTAGTAGAGGCAGTAATTAGTAGAGGCAGTAATTAGTAGAGGCAGTAAATTAGTAGAGGCAGTAATTAGTAGAGGCAGTAATTAGTAGAGGCAGTAGTAATTAGTAGAGGCAGTAATTAGTAGAGGCAGTAATTAGTAGAGGCAGTAATTAGTAGAGGCAGTAATTTGTAGAGGCAGTAATTTGTAGAGTCAGTAATTAGTAGAGGCAGTAATTAGTAGAGGCAGTAATTAGTAGAGGCAGTAATTTGTAGAGGCAGTAATTTGTAGAGGCAGTAATTTGTAGAGGCAGTAATTAGTAGAGGCAGTAATTAGTAGAGGCAGTAATTAGTAGAGGCAGTAATTAGTAGAGGCAGTAATTAGTAGAGGCAGTAATTAGTAGAGGCAGTAATTTGTAGAGGCAGTAATTAGTAGAGGCAGTAATTTGTAGAGGCAGTAATTAGTAGAGGCAGTAATTGTAGAGGCAGTAATTAGTAGAGGCAGTAATTAGTAGAGGCAGTAATTTGTAGAGGCAGTAATTAGTAGAGGCAGTAATTAGTAGAGGCAGTAATTAGTAGAGGCAGTAATTAGTAGAGGCAGTAATTAGTAGAGGCAGTAATTAGTAGAGGCAGTAATTAGTAGAGGCAGTAATTAGTAGAGGCAGTAATTAGTAGAGGCAGTAATTAGTAGAGGCAGTAATTAGTAGAGGCAGTAATTAGTAGAGGCAGTAATTGTAGAGGCAGTAAATAGTAAGGCAGTAATTAGTAGGAGTAAGAGAGTAATTAGTAGAGGCAGTAATTAGTAGAGGCAGTAATTTAGTAGAGGCGGGCGTTGTGGGCAGTAATTAGTAGAGGCAGTAATTAGTAGAGGCAGTAATTAGTAGAGGCAGTAATTAGTAGAGGCAGTAATTTGTAGAGGCAGTAAATATTAGTAGAGGCAGTAATTAGTAGAGGCAGTTAATTAGTAGAGGCAGTAATTAGTAGAGGCAGTATGTAATTTAGTAGAGGCAGTAAGTGAATTAGTAGAGGCAGTAATTTAGTAGAGGCAGTAATTAGTAGAGGCAGTAATTAGTAGAGGCAGTAATTAGTAGAGGCAGGTAATTAGTAGAGGCAGTAATTAGTAGAGGCAGTAATTAGTAGAGGCAGTAATAGTAGGCAGTAATTAGTAGAGGCAGTAATTAGTAGAGGCAGTAATTAGTAGAGGCAGTAATTAGTAGAGGCAGTAATTAGTAGAGGCAGTAATTAGTAGAGGCAGTAATTAGTAGAGGCAGTAATTAGTAGAGGCAGTATTTGAGTTTAGAGCAGTAATTAGTAGAGGCAGTAATTAGTAGAGGCAGTAATTAGTAGAGGCAGTATTAGTAGAGGGCAGTAATTAGTAGAGGCAGTAATTAGTAGAGGCAGTAATTGTAGAGGCAGTAATTTAGTAGAGGCAGTAATTAGTAGAGGCAGTAATTAGTAGAGGCAGTAATTAGTAGAGGCAGTAATTAGTAGAGGCAGTAATTAGTAGAGGCAGTAATTAGTAGAGGCAGTAATTAGTAGAGGCAGTATAATTAGTAGAGGCAGTAATTTAGTAGAGGCAGTAATTTGTAGAGGCAGTAATTAGTAGAGGCAAGTTAATTAGTAGAGGCAGTAATTGTAGAGGCAGTAATTGTAGAGGCAGTATTGTAAGGGTAATTGTAGAGGCAGTAATTAGTAGAGGCAGTAATTTGTAGAGGCAGTAATTAGTAGAGGCAGTTAGTAATTAGTAGAGGCAGTAATTAGTAGAGGCAGTAATTAGTAGAGGCAGTAATTAGTAGAGGCAGTAATTAGTTTGAGGCAGTAATTGTAGAGGCAGTAATTAGTAGAGGCAGTAATTAGTAGAGGCAGTAATTAGTAGAGGCAGTAATTAGTAGAGGCAGTAATTAGTAGAGGCAGTAATTAGTAGAGCAGTAATTAGTAGAGGCAGTTAATTAGTAGAGGCAGTAATTAGTAGAGGCAAAAACAGTAATTAGTAGAGGCAGTAATTAGTAGAGGCAGTAATTAGTAGAGCAGTAATTAGTAGAGGCAGTAATTAGTAGAGGCATAATTAGTAGAGCAGTAATTAGTAGAGGCAGTAATTAGTAGAGGCAGTAATTAGTAGAGGCAGTAATTAGTAGAGGCAAGTAATTTGTAGAGGCAGTAATTAGTAGAGGCAGTTAAGATAATTAGTAGAGGCAGTAATTAGTAGAGGCAGTAATTAGTAGAGACAGTAATTAGTAGAGGCAGTAATTAGTAGAGGCAGTAATTAGTAGAGGCAGTAAATTAGTAGAGGCAGTAATTAGTAGAGGCAGTAATTAGTAGAGGCAGTAATTAGTAGAGGCAGTAATTAGTAGAGGCAGTAATTAGTAGAGGCAGTAATTAGTAGAGCAGTAATTAGTAGGGCAGTAATTAGTAGAGGAAGTAAGTAATTAGTAGAGGCAGTAATTAGTAGAGGCAGTAATTAGTAGAGGCAGTAATTAGTAGAGGCAGTAATTAGTAGAGGCAGTAATTAGTAGAGGCAGTAATTTAGTAGAGGCAGTAATTAGTAGAGGCATAATTAGTAGGCAGTAATTAGTAGAGGCAGTTAATTAGTAGAGGCAGTAATTAGTAGAGGCAGTAATTAGTAGAGCAGTAATTAGTAGAGGCATGTAATTAGTAGAGGCAGTAATTTGTAGAGGCAGTAATTAGTTTGAGGCAGTAATTAGTAGAGGCATAGTAATTAGTAGAGGCAGTAATTAGTAGAAGGCAGTAATTAGTAGAGGCAGTAATTAGTAGAGGCAGTAATTAGTAGAGGCAGTAATTAGTAGAGGCAGTAATTAGTAGAGGCAGTAATTAGTAGAGGCAGTAATTAGTAGAGGCAGTTTAAATTTGTTTGAGGCAGTAATTAGTAGAGGCAGTTAATTAGTAGAGGCAGTAATTAGTAGAGGCAAGTAATTAGTAGAGGCAGTAATTAGTAGGCATAATTAGTAGAGCATTAGTCAATTAGTAGAGGCATTAATTAGTGGCTAAGTAATTAGTAGAGGCATTAATTAGTGGCAATAATTAGTAGAGGCATTAATTAGTGGCAATAATTAGTAGAGGCATTAATTAGTGGCAATAATTAGTAGAGGCATTAATTAGTGGCAATAATTAGTAGAGGCATTTAGTATATGGATTAATTAGTAGACATTAGAGGCATTAATAGGAGAGGCATTGATTAGTAGAGGCATTAATTAGTAGAGGCATCAGAGGCATTAATTAGGAGAGGCATCAGAGGCATTAATTAGTAGAGGCATTAATAGAGGCTTTGATTGGAAGAGTCAGAAATAACTATTTTACATTGAGTCTTTGGGTACCAACGAAAACCCAACTGTCTCCTTCCTCCAACCCAGGAGCTTTGCACATAGAGGGTTTGAACCTCCCCGCTACTAGGAAATTTCCCAAATAAAGTCCCATTGAGTGTTGAAACCCCGGGTCCCTTCTCACTGTAGGTAAACGTGACAGAAGATGTTAGTAGATTTACACCCGTTTATTTACTCTGGTGAATGTGACAGAGATTTTAGTAGACAACACCCAGGTCCTATTATGCTAGGTGAATAGTGACAAAAAGTGTTAGTAGACTTACCCCCAGGTACCTACTTACTGTAGGTGAACGTGACAGAGATTTTTTGTAGACTTCACCCAGGTACCTACTTATGCTGGGGGGGCAGCGGGTTGTAAGGTGAACTAAGATCCTGTTAAAACTGGGGATCAAACCCGGGGGGCCTTTCAAAATTGAGCCAATTCCTCGAACAAGTGCTTCACCAAAATCGGAGAAAACGAGGGCTCCAAGATTGGGGAAATTTCCTGAAAGACCCTTTAAAACCCGAAAACCCCATTAAAAACCTTGAAAATCCAAAAAAAAAAACCCCTTTAATGAGACGTTTTATGGTTCCCCTTTTAAAGGAAGTTGGTCGGGTTTTATGGTCTGCCGTTACAGCAGACATGCAATGGGTTAGGTTCAGCCCTAAACCTTCATACCCCCTCGTTTTATATTTAAGAGTTTTTGATAAAAGGAAATGTATTGTTGTAAGACTGCTGCATTTTATAATTCAACTTTAAAAACAGAAACTCAAATTCAACAGTATTTCAAGGTTAACGTAATAAACGTTCAAACAGTAACTCAACTTTCAACGTTAATCAACATTAAAAAGTAACTCAAATTCAACAGTAAATCAATTTTCAACAGTAATTAAACATTAACAGTACTAAACTTCAACGTAACTAAGTTCAAAGTAATCAACATTCAACAGTAACTCAACATTCAAAGTAATCAAAAATTTAAAACAGTAATAAAACATTAACAGAATTAAAACTTCAACAGAAACCCAAATTCAACTTTAACTCAACTTTTAACAGTAAAAAATTTTTTCCCATTTAATCAACTTAACAGTAACTCAACTTCAAGTACCCCAACTTCACGTAACTTAAATTAAAACAGTAAACAATTTTCAACAGTAAACCAAACATTAGCAGAAAACCAACTTTCAACAGTAACTCAACATTAAAGTATTCACGTTAAACAGAAATCAACGTTCAACATTTAACTCAACATTCAACAGTAACTCAACGTTCAACAGTAACTCAACATTCAACAGTAACTCAACATTCAACAGTAACTCAACGTTCAACAGTAACTCAAGGTTCAACAGTAACTCAACGTTCAACAGTAACTCAACATTCAACAGTAACTCAACGTTCAACAGTAACTCAACATTCAACAGTAACTCAACATTCAACAGTAACTCAACATTCAACAGTAACCACGTTCAACAGTAACTCAACTTTCAACAGTAACTCAACTTTAACAGTTCTAACGTTAACAGTAATCAACGTTAACAGTAACTCAACATTAAACAGTAACTCAACTTAAATTTAACTAACATTAAAACAGTAACTAAAGTTCAACAATAACTCAAGTTAACGTGCTCAAAATTCAACAGTAACTAACGTTAACAGAATCAAATTCAACAGTAACTCAACATTCAACAGTAACTCAACATTCAACAGTAACTCAACATTCAAGAGTAACTCAACATTCAACTGTAACTCAACGTTCAACAGTAACTCAACATTCAACAGTAACTCAACATTCAACAGCAACTCAGCTGACTCATAAACGGTAGCTTACACAGTATCTCAATACTTAACGGCAGATTAACGGTATTGCAACAGTAAACACTTAACATTCTCCCTCGTTAAAATCTAGCCGTTTTTCCAACTCATTCCACTGATGTCACTTAACAGTATTTACAACCATTCTTCTATACGATACACTGATGTCACTAAAGACTAACCAGAAATCACCGGTCCACAAGGGTCAAAGAGAGACTTAGAGGACCTTAATTTCCACCCTTAAAAGGCCGTGAGTGAACCTCTTTTGCGTGGCCATTTACAAGGTTTAAAACCCCCTAGAGGTTTTTTTCTTGTTAAGAGCAGATCTTTGATGAGTCAGTCAGAGGAAATATCCAGAGAGGAGCATGTGGAGCGTTAAACTGTCGCTAGATTCATCTGTAGGAGAGGATCTGGAGTGTGTGGGTAGCAAGTGAGGCCCACGGGGGCGTTGACCCCCCGGGATACCCTCTAGGTAGGCTGGGTGTGTGAGGGGGGGTTGTGGGAAGTATGTGGAGTGTCTTGTGGGTGATGTGTGGAGTATAGGGTGAGTGTGGAGTGTTTTGTGGGTTATGTGTGGAGTATAGGGTGAGTGTGGAGTTTTTGTGGGTTATGTGTGGAGTACAGGTGACTGTGGGTGTTTTGGGGGGATATGTGGGTCAGGTGGTGTGGATGTTTGTGGGTGATATGTGGAGTACAGGTGACTGTGGAGTGTTTTGTGGGTGATATGTGGAGTACAGGTGACTGTGGAGTGTTTTGTGGGTGATATGTGGAGTACAGGTGACCCTGGAGTGTTTTGTGGGGTGAAAGGGAGTACATGACGTGGAGTGTTTTGTGGGTGATATGTGGGGAGTACGGTGACCGTGGGTTTTTTTTGTGGGTGATATGTGGGAAAATAAGGTGCGTGGAGTGTTTTGTGGGTGTATGTGGGCAGGTGACCGTGGAGTTTTTGTGGGTGATATGTGGAGTACAGGTGACGTGGAGTGTTTTGGGGTGATTTGTGGAGTACAGGGATGGGGGGTTTTTTGGGTGATTGTGGGTTTCAGGGACTTGGGGTGTTTTTTGGGGATATGTGGAGTAAGGTGACTGGGGTGTTTTGTGGGTGATATGTGGGAGTACGGTGACTGTGGGTGTTTTGTGGGTGATATGTGGGGGTACAGGTGACTGTGGGTTTTTGTGGGTTTATGTGGAGTACAGGTGATGTGGAGGGTTTTGTGGGTGTATGGGGTACAGGTGAATGTGGAGTGTTTTGGGGGATTGTGGAGTACAGGTGCGTGGAGTTTTTTGTGGGTGATGCAAAAACATTTTACCTGAGTTTCCTGGAGTTACCTGGAGTATACCTGAAGAGTTTTCGGGGGTCAATGCCCTCGCGGCCTGGTCTGTAACCGGGCTCATGGTGAATCAAGATCTGATCAACCAGGCTTTTTATGTTAGCCGCTTTTTACAAGTCAAAAAGAGGCTACGGGGAAGAAAGGCCTCACGAGTGACCCGGGGATTCATAAACGGCATTACAAAAGGGTGTTTAGGAAGTTTTCAGTTTAAAATCAATGGAATTTTAGTAATTATTTCTCGTCCCATCTGGAAAACCGGACCCAAAACAACAAAAACTACTCCAGTGTGAGAGGAGGGGGGTTAAAAGTTGCAGAGTTCACACACTTAGAGATTTATGATTTTATCCCCACATTTAAAGTATCATTTCCCAAATCATGCCTCTCTCTCTTCTTCCCCCTCATCTCTCTCTCTCTCTCTTAACACACGGGTTTGACAAGGTTAGGTTCAGGATCCCTAGTTTTTTGAGAAGAAAAAACTGTTTCCTATATCAACGGATTTTTTAAAAGCTTTTTTTTATTATGAGACTACAAGTTTGGGAACGGTGAAGTTTGGGGCTATTTGGAGCCCCCTTAAATTTCATTTGATCAACGACTTTATTCGTTGACTCATAATATGTAAAGGGTGTGTTCCAGACTGAGATATCCGGGGTAAATGATCTCAGATGAAGGTTTGGAGAAAGGGGTTTCAGCCAGAGTGAAGTGCTGCTGGTGCCCGTCTTGTGATATAGAAGCTTGTTAACGTTGTCCTCTCCCTCTTCTCCTCCCACCCCCGTCTCACCCACCCTCCCCCTCTCTTTTCTCTCTCTTCTCTCTCTCACAGACTGCCCAGGTCGATTGAAAAAACACTTAAGAGGTGATCAGTGATCTAATTAATGACTTTAAAGAAATCGTTCAAACAGTTACGTAGTGAGCTAGGTAGAGTCAGTGAGTTTTGGTTGAGTCAGTGAGTTAGGTAGAGTCAGTGAGTTAGGTGGTCAGTGGTTTGGTGAGTCGTGAGTTAGGGAGAGCAGTGAGTTAGCTTAACCGTTTGGGGAGTGTCAGTCCCGTCAGTAGCGGCACAAAAACACACAACACACACAACAAACACACACACACACCAACACACACAACACACACAACACACAACAACACACACACCACCACACCACCAAACACACACACCAACACCACACACACACCCCACAACACACACCAACACCACAACCACACACAAACCCCACACACACACCACACACAACCACACAAAACAAAAACACAAAACACACCACACACAACACACACAACACAAACACACACCACAACACACACACCACAACACACACCACAAAAACACACACAAAAACACAAACACACACACACACACAAAAAAAACACACACACACCAAAAAACACACAAAACAAACAAAACACACACACAACAACACACACAAACACACACACACCAAAAACAACCACACACCAACACACACACAACACACACACACAACAACACACAACCACACACAAACACCAAAACAACAAAACACAACCCCAAAACACAACCACACCACACACACACACACCACACAACACACACAACCACACCAACCCCACACACCACACAAACAACACACACACACAAAACACAACAACACACACAACACACAAACACACAACACACACACACCAACACACCAAAAAAACACACCCCCACACACAAACACAAACCCCCAAAAACAACAACAACAAAAAAAAAACACACAACACAACAACACACAAAAACACACCACACACCCACACACACAAACACAACAACACCACACACAACACAAAACCCCACCACACCACCACTTTCCTAACTAACGACTCGGTCGTTTTCTGGGTATCCAGAGAAAGTAATTGCCAATTTCCCCCAATTTCCTACTAATGGCTGTAAAGTTTATTTAAATTAATATCCCATTTAAAAAATTTTTTAGAATTATATACATTCATGTAGAATTTATACTGGGCTTATCCACCTAATGTATATGAGCCTTTTGTGTTAAAAAATTTTAACTATTGTTCGGGATATAAAAAAACAGTGTTAGATTTTTATACTAAACAAAGATATACTACTAATTTTTTTTCACCTCAGCAAAGTTTATATATATATTTATATATATATTTTTATATATATATTAAAATATATATATATTTTATTTATTTTATATATTATATATATATATATATTATATATATATATTTTTATATATATATAATATAAAAATATTAATATATTATTATTTTATATATTTATATATATATATATTTAAAATTTTATTATTTAATTTTATATATTATTTTATATATATATTATTTATATATTTTTATATATATATATATATATTTTTTAAATATGTATTATTTATATATATATATATTATATATAAATATTTTTTATATATATTTTTAATATATATATATAATTAATTATATTATATATATTTATATATATATTTTATTAATTTATATATATATAAATTTTTATTATATATATTTTTAAAAATATTATATATATAAATATATATATAAATTTTATATATATATTATATATTACGTGCTATTTCTAAATTTAATACCTGTTTTATTGGAAAAAACAGATCGATACTAGGAAGCGTTAAAATCGTAAGGGGATTCATACAGAGCCTGCGAGAGGGCAGGTCCCAAATTTCCCCGGGGTCAAGAGCCTGGAGAGAGCAAAGTCTGCGTATGACCAGTGCCTTAGTAAATATGTACCATAACAATCTATAAAAATCCATTTGCTATAAATATTTTTAACAATTAACAATCCTTATCTGTAAAAATTGAATCTATAACAATTATTACTTTGAATCTAAAAACTATAACAACGATCTATAACAATCTATAAAAGATCTTAACAATCAATAAAGATTTTAACAATCTATAACGATCTATAACAATCAATAACGATCTATAACAACAAAAACGATCTTTTAACAATCAATAACGATTATAAAAAACAATACGATCTATAAAAATCTATAACGATCTATAAAACAATAAAACGATCTATAACAATCAAAAAAGACTATAACAATCAATAACAATCTTAAAAATCAAAAACGATTATAACAATCATAAAACGATCTATAACAATTATAACGATCTATAACAATCTATAAAAATCTATAACAATTATAAAGATCTTAACAATCTAAAAACGTCTATAACAATCAATAACGATCTATAACAACAATAACGATCTATAACAATCAATAACGATCTATAACAATCAATAACGATATATAACAATCAATAACGATCTATGACAATCTATAACGATCTATAACAATCAATAACGATCTATAACAATCAATAACGATCTATAACAATCAATAACGATCTATAACAATCAATAACGATCTATAACAATAACGATCTATAACAATCAACGATATATAACAATAACGATCTATAACAATCAATAACGATCTATAACAATCTATAACGATCTATAACAATCAATAACGATCTATAACAATCTATAACGATCTATAACAATCAATAACGATCTATAACAATCAATAACGATCTATAACAATCAATAACAATCTATAACAATCAATAACGATCTATAACAATCAATAACAATCTATAACAATCAATAACGATCTATAACAATCAATAACGATCTATAACAATCAATAACTATAACAATCAATAACAATCAATAACGATATATAACAATCAATAACGATCTATAACAATCAATAACTATAACAATCAATAACAATCAATAACGATATATAACAATCAATAACGATCTATAACAATCAATAACATAACAATCAATAAAAATCAATTTAAAGATATATAACAATCAATAACGATCTATAACAATCAATAACAATCTATAACAATCAATAACAATCTATAACAATCAATAACGATCTATAACAATCAATAACGATCTATAACAATCAATAACAATCTATAACAATCAATAACGATCTATAACAATCAATAACGATAAATAGCAATCAATAACGATATATAACGATCTATAACAATCAATAACGATCTATAACAATCAATAACGATCTATAACAATCAATAACGATCTATAACAATCAATAACAATCTATAACAATCTATAAACATCTGAATCTATAACAATCTTATTACAATCGTTGTTTCAGGAAGAAAATGGTTTATATTTGCGTGACAAAACCTTCTAACATTATCACGTAAAATTACGCCTCAAATAACGCAAGAACTTTTATAATAGTTTACCCATAAAACCTACTGGCTTATTTTTTTTAAATGGTTCACCCTTAAAATGTTAACAGTTGGCCCTTATACATCTATTTTTTTTAATAGTTGGTCCTCATACATCTATTTTTTTAATAGTTGGTCCTCATACATCTATTTTTTTTAATAGTTGGCCCTTACGTAACGATTTTTTAAATAGCCCTTAAAACAAATTTTTACTTAGTTACCCCTAAAACCTAATTTTTTTTAATAGTTAGCCATTAAAAATTTTTTTATTTAGTTACCCTTAAAACCTAAATTTTATTAATGGCCATTAGAAGCAAATTTTTATTAATAGTTAGCCCTTAAAAACAAATTTTTATTAATAGATAGCCCTTAAAAACAAATTTTTATTAATAGTTAGCCCTTAAAAACAAATTTTTATTAATAGATAGCCCTTAAAAACAAATTTTTATTAATAGTTAGTCCTTAAAAACAAATTTTTATTAATAGTTAGCCCTCAAAAACAAATTTTTATTAATAGTTAGCCCTTAAAAACAAATTTTTATTAATAGTTAGCCCTTAAAAACATTACGGATATTTTCAGAATGGAAGAAAAACAAAATGTATTTGAGTTTTAGCGGAGACCCAAAAAATATAATTTTAATAACTGGGTCCTAAAAACAATTGGAAGATATTCTTCTTATAGTCACCCCCCGCTCATCCCCCCCTCATCACCCCCTCACCCCCTCACCCCCCCCCCGAGAAAAAAACACTTTTTTCTTATTCCCGTAAAAATGCTGGATCGTTATAGTCTCGAAAAGAATTTTAATTTTTTTAAAAGTTAGCTTCTAAAACTGAAATATTTTTAAAAGTTAGCTTCTAAAACTGTAATATTTTTAAAAGTTAGCTTCTAAAACTGAAATATTTTTAAAAGTTAGCTTCTAAAACTGTAATATTTTTAAAAGTTAGCTTCTAAAACTGAAATATTTTTAAAAGTTAGCTTCTAAAACTGTAATATTTTTAAAAGTTAGCTTCTAAAACTGTAATATTTTTAAAGTTAGCTTCTAAAACTGAAATATTTTTAAAAGTTAGCTTCTAAAACTGAAATATTTTTAAAAGTTAGCTTCTAAAACTGTAATATTTTTAAAAGTTAGCTTCTAAAACTGAAATATTTTTAAAAGTTAGCTTCTAAAACTGTAATATTTTTAAAAGTTAGCTTCTAAAACTGAAATATTTTTAAAAGTTAGCTTCTAAAACTGAAATATTTTTAAAAGTTAGCTTCTAAAACTGAAATATTTTTAAAAGTTAGCTTCTAAAACTGAAATATTTTTAAAAGTTAGCTTCTAAAACTGAAATATTTTTAAAAGTTAGCTTCTAAAACTGAAATATTTTTAAAAGTTAGCTTCTAAAACTGTAATATTTTAAAAGTTAGCTTCTAAAACTGTAATATTTTTAAAAGTTAGCTTCTAAAACTGAAATATTTTTAAAAGTTAGCTTCTAAAACTGAAATATTTTTAAAAGTTAGCTTCTAAAACTGAAATATTTTTAAAAGTTAGCTTCTAAAACTGAAATATTTTTAAAAGTTAGCTTCTAAAACTGAAATATTTTTAAAAGTTAGCTTCTAAAACTGAAATATTTTTAAAAGTTAGCTTCTAAAACTGAAATATTTTTAAAAGTTAGCTTCTAAAACTGAAATATTTTTAAAAGTTAGCTTCTAAAACTGAAATATTTTTAAAGTTAGCTTCTAAAACTGAAATATTTTTAAAAGTTAGCTTCTAAAACTGAAATATTTTTAAAAGTTAGCTTCTAAAACTGAAATATTTTTAAAAGTTAGCTTCTAAAACTGAAATATTTTTAAAAGTTAGCTTCTAAAACTGAAATATTTTTAAGTTAGCTTCTAAAACTGTAATATTTTTAAAAGTTAGCTTCTAAAACTGAAATATTTTTAAAAGTTAGCTTCTAAAACTGTAATATTTTTAAAAGTTAGCTTCTAAAACTGAAATATTTTTAAAAGTTAGCTTCTAAAACTGTAATATTTTTAAAAGTTAGCTTCTAAAACTGAAATATTTTTAAAAGTTAGCTTCTAAAACTGTAATATTTTTAAAAGTTAGCTTCTAAAACTGTAATATTTTTAAAAGTTAGCTTCTAAAACTAATATTTTTAAAGTTAGCTTCTAAAATTAATACATTTTTAAAGACAGCTACTAAAAAAATTATTTTTTTCAAGCTAACTTAAAAAAAAATAAAAATCTAACCACTATATTTTAATGGCTGGTCAGGAAAACATATTTTTTTTAGTTACCCCAGATATTTTGAGTTGTGTTACAGCAGTGATTTACATGTAAATGAAGCGTGCAAGGTGAGGATCACTCAGTTGCAACACTCGTGCAAGGTGAGGATCACTCAGTTGCAACACTCGTGCAAGGTGAGGATCACTGAGTTGCAACACTCGTGCAAGGTGAGGATCACTCAGTTGCAACACTCGTGCAAGGTGAGGATCACTCAGTTGCAACACTCGTGCAAGGTGAGGATCACTCAGTTGCAACACTCGTGCAAGGTGAGGATCACTCAGTTGCAACACTCGTGCAAGGTGAGGATCACTCAGTTGCAACACTCGTGCAAGGTGAGGATCACTCAGTTGCAAACACTCGTGTAAGGTGAGGATCACTCAGTTGCAACACTCGTGCAAGGTGAGGATCACTCAGTTGCAACACTCGTGCAAGGTGAGGATCACTGAGTTGCAACACTCGTGCAAGGTGAGGATCACTCAGTTGCAACACTCGTGCAAGGTGAGGATCACTCAGTTGCAACACTCGTGCAAGGTGAGGATCACTCAGTTGCAACACTCGTGTAAGGTGAGGATCACTGAGTTGCAACACTCGTGCAAGGTGAGGATCACTGAGTTGTAACACTCGTGCAAGGTGAGGATCACTGAGTTGCAACACTCGTGCAAGGTGAGGATCACTGAGTTGCAACACTCGTGCAAGGTGAGGATCACTCAGTTGCAACACTCGTGCAAGGTGAGGATCACTGAGTTGCAACACTCGTGCAAGGTGAGGATCACTCAGTTGCAACACTCGTGCAAGGTGAGGATCACTCAGTTGCAACACTCGTGCAAGGTGAGGATCACTGAGTTGCAACACTCGTGCAAGGTGAGGATCACTCAGTTGCAACACTCGTGCAAGGTGAGGATCACTCAGTTGCAACACTCGTGCAAGGTGAGGATCACTCAGTTGCAACACTCGCGCAAGGTGAGGATCACTGAGTTGCAACACTCGTGCAAGGTGAGGATCACTCAGTTGCAACAATCGTGCAAGGTGAGGATCACTGAGTTGCAACACTCGTGCAAGGTGAGGATCACTGAGTTGCAACACTCGTGCAAGGTGAGGATCACTGAGTTGCAACACTCGCGCAAGGTGAGGATCACTGAGTTGCAACACTCGTGCAAGGTGAGGATCACTCAGTTGCAACACTCGTGTAAGGTGAGGATCACTGAGTTGCAACACTCGTGCAAGGTGAGGATCACTCAGTTGCAACACTCGTGCAAGGTGAGGATCACTCAGTTGCAACACTCGTGCAAGGTGAGGATCACTCAGTTGCAACACTCGTGCAAGGTGAGGATCACTTGGCTGCAACACTCGTGCAAGGTGAGGATCACTCAGTTGCAACACTCGTGTAAGGTGAGGATCACTCAGTTGCAACACTCGTGCAAGGTGAGGATCACTCAGTTGCAACACTCGTGCAAGGTGAGGATCACTTGGCTGCAACACTCGTGCAAGGTGAGGATCACTCAGTTGCAACACTCGTGTAAGGTGAGGATCACTCAGTTGCAACACTCGTGCAAGGTGAGGATCACTCAGTTGCAACACTCGTGCAAGGTGAGGATCACTGAGTTGCAACACTCGTGCAAGGTGAGGATCACTCAGTTGCAACACTCGTGCAAGGTGAGGATCACTCAGTTGCAACACTCGTGCAAGGTGAGGATCACTCAGTTGCAACACTCGTGCAAGGTGAGGATCACTCAGTTGCAACACTCGTGCAAGGTGAGGATCACTCAGTTGCAACACTCGTGCAAGGTGAGGATCACTCAGTTGCAACACTCGTGTAAGGTGAGGATCACTCAGTTGCAACACTCGTGCAAGGTGAGGATCACTCAGTTGCAACACTCGTGCAAGGTGAGGATCACTGAGTTGCAACACTCGTGCAAGGTGAGGATCACTCAGTTGCAACACTCGTGCAAGGTGAGGATCACTCAGTTGCAACACTCGTGCAAGGTGAGGATCACTCAGTTGCAACACTCGTGTAAGGTGAGGATCACTGAGTTGCAACACTCGTGCAAGGTGAGGATCACTGAGTTGTAACACTCGTGCAAGGTGAGGATCACTGAGTTGCAACACTCGTGCAAGGTGAGGATCACTGAGTTGCAACACTCGTGCAAGGTGAGGATCACTCAGTTGCAACACTCGTGCAAGGTGAGGATCACTGAGTTGCAACACTCGTGCAAGGTGAGGATCACTCAGTTGCAACACTCGTGCAAGGTGAGGATCACTCAGTTGCAACACTCGTGCAAGGTGAGGATCACTGAGTTGCAACACTCGTGCAAGGTGAGGATCACTCAGTTGCAACACTCGTGCAAGGTGAGGATCACTCAGTTGCAACACTCGTGCAAGGTGAGGATCACTCAGTTGCAACACTCGCGCAAGGTGAGGATCACTGAGTTGCAACACTCGTGCAAGGTGAGGATCACTCAGTTGCAACAATCGTGCAAGGTGAGGATCACTGAGTTGCAACACTCGTGCAAGGTGAGGATCACTGAGTTGCAACACTCGTGCAAGGTGAGGATCACTGAGTTGCAACACTCGCGCAAGGTGAGGATCACTGAGTTGCAACACTCGTGCAAGGTGAGGATCACTCAGTTGCAACACTCGTGTAAGGTGAGGATCACTGAGTTGCAACACTCGTGCAAGGTGAGGATCACTCAGTTGCAACACTCGTGCAAGGTGAGGATCACTCAGTTGCAACACTCGTGCAAGGTGAGGATCACTCAGTTGCAACACTCGTGCAAGGTGAGGATCACTTGGCTGCAACACTCGTGCAAGGTGAGGATCACTCAGTTGCAACACTCGTGTAAGGTGAGGATCACTCAGTTGCAACACTCGTGCAAGGTGAGGATCACTCAGTTGCAACACTCGTGCAAGGTGAGGATCACTTGGCTGCAACACTCGTGCAAGGTGAGGATCACTCAGTTGCAACACTCGTGCAAGGTGAGGATCACTCAGTTGCAACACTCGTGCAAGGTGAGGATCACTCAGTTGCAACACTCGTGCAAGGTGAGGATCACTCAGTTGCAACACTCGTGCAAGGTGAGGATCACTCAGTTGCAACACTCGTGCAAGGTGAGGATCACTTGGCTGCAACACTCGTGCAAGGTGAGGATCACTCAGTTGCAACACTCGTGCAAGGTGAGGATCACTCAGTTGCAACACTCGTGCAAGGTGAGGATCACTTGGCTGCAACACTCGTGCAAGGTGAGGATCACTCAGTTGCAACACTCGTGCAAGGTGAGGATCACTCAGTTGCAACACTCGTGTAAGGTGAGGATCACTCAGTTGCAACACTCGTGCAAGGTGAGGATCACTCAGTTGCAACACTCGTGCAAGGTGAGGATCACTCAGTTGCAACACTCGTGCAAGGTGAGGATCACTCAGTTGCAACACTCGTGCAAGGTGAGGATCACTTGGCTGCAACACTCGTGCAAGGTGAGGATCACTCAGTTGCAACACTCGTGCAAGGTGAGGATCACTCAGTTGCAACACTCGTGCAAGGTGAGGATCACTCAGTTGCAACACTCGTGCAAGGTGAGGATCACTTGGCTGCAACACTCGTGCAAACAACAGTAGCATTAAAAAAAAATCCTTATAATCTTAATTAATGGGTGGAGTGGTAAGCCAGCGGAAGGTATCGATCAGACGACCAAAAGCTCGAGCTGTGGGTAACTATTTGACTAAGATCCGCATCAGGAAATATTTGTCCTGTTTCCTGACCAATCTTACCCATCACTAATGAACAGTTGCTATAATATCTGTTAGTCCTGTCTGTAATTACCGTAACAGGGGCACGATGCCAGTAACGGTGTAAACAACAGGAGAGGAAGATTAATTACCGTTTACTGGAGGGTGAAATTCTTTATTAACGGGGGGAAGGGACTTTAATGGTGTGTTTATTATGGTATTTAGGTTAAATTTCAACTTTATTAACGCTGAACTTAAATACACACGCGCGTGCACACACGCACACACACACACACACGCACACACACACACAAAAAGAGATGTCAAGTCTAGTGTCTATCCACAAGTGCATTTGAAACGGTAACATATATTTGGTTAGTAGGTAGGTAGGTAGAATAGTCGGTAGGTAGGCAGGCTAGTAGGCAGGTAGTCAAGTTGATAGGTAGGCAGGTAGTCAGATAGGTAGGGAGGTAGTCAAATAGATAGGTAGGGAGGTAGTCAAGTAGATAGGTAGGCAGGTAGTCAAGTAGATAGGTAGGTAGGTAGTCAAGTAGAGAGGTAGGTAAGCAGTCAAGTAGACAGGTAGGTAGGTAGTCAAGTAGATAGGTAGGCAGGTAGTCAAGTAGACAGGTAGGTAGTCAAGTAGACAGGTAGGTAGGTAGTCAAGTAGATAGGTAGGCAGGTAGTCAAGTACATAGGTAGGCAGGTAGGTTCTTTCTTCCTTAATCCTCCCTCCCTCTCTCTCTCTCTCTCTCTCTCTCTCTCTCTCTTATTTGCCTAAGCTTACAATTACTGCGGGGTTGAACTCCAGCAGCCACTTGCTTGACCACTCTTGTAGTTTCTTCAGGTGTCCCGTAGCTTGACTCTGTTCCTTTTAATTCCTATTCTTGCGCTTTCAAAATTCATGGCAATAGATTAAATTTTCCCAGGAAGATCATCGACATATTTTTAGGAATAGTAAAGGTCGAGACAGAGAGCGAGAGAGAGAGAGAGAGAGAGAGAGAGAGAGAGAGAGAGAGAGAGAGAGAGAGAGAGAGAGAGAGAGAGAGAGAAACGTGTAAGCGCACGCAAGCACTCAGGTTCTCTCATTTTCACAGATTTACAGTTCTGCATGATCCCCCCAAATTAGATGTACAATCAAACAATACACACAGAATTAAAGGACTAGGCCTGGGGACAGTTGGTCCCAGAAGATGAGGAAGTACTTGTACCTCCTCCTATGCGAGACGTAGGTCTCGACACTCCCTAGAAAGGGAGCCAAGGCTGGGTCACCATCTGGAAAAGACCCGAGCAGGTAGAGTACTGGCGAATCAAGGAGGACGAAGAGAATAGTGAAATTGAAAATCATATGGCTAAATTATTCTTAAATAGCTAAGAATTGGTTGACAGCAACCACCCAGGGAGGTACTACCGTCCTGTGGTAGTAGGCTGGTAGACACCAACCACCCAGGGAGGTACTACCGTCCTGTGGTAGTAGGCTGGTACACACCAACCACCCAGGGAGGTACTACCGTCCTGTGGTAGTAGGTTGGTAGACAGCAACCACCCAGGGAGGTACTACCGTCCTGTGGTAGTAGGTTGGTAGACAGCAACCACCCAGGGGGGTACTACCGTCCTGTGGTAGTAGGATGGTAGACAGCAACCACCCAGGGAGGTACTACCGTCCTGTGGTAGTAGGTTGGTAGACAGCAACCACCCAGGGAGGTACTACCGTCCTGTGGTAGTAGGTTGGTAGACAGCAACCACCCAGGGAGGTACTACCATCCTGTGGTAGTAGGTTGGTAGACACCAACCACCCAGGGAGGTACTACCGTCCTGTGGCAGTAGGTTGGTAGACAGCAACCACCCAGGGAGGTACTACCGTCCTGTGGTAGTAGGTTGGTAGACAGCAACCACCCAGGGAGGTACTACCGTCCTGTGGTAGTAGGTTGGTAGACAGCAACCACCCAGGGAGGTAACTACCGTCCTGTGGTAGTAGGTTGGTAGACAGCAACCACCCAGGGAGGTACTACCGTCCTGTGGTAGTAGGTTGGTAGACAGCAACCACCCAGGGAGGTACTACCGTCCAGTGGTAGTAGGTTGGTAGACAGCAACCACCCAGGGAGGTACTACCGTCCTGTGGTAGTAGGTTGGTAGACAGCAACCGCCCAGGGTGGTACTACCGTCCTGTGGTAGTAGGTTGGTAGACAGCAACCACCCAGGAGATACTACCGTCCTGTGGTAGTAGGTTGGTAGACAGCAACCACCCAGGGAGGTACTACCGTCCTGTGGTAGTAGGTTGGTAGACACCAACCACCCAGGGAGGTACTACCGTCCTGTGGTAGTAGGTTGGTAGACAGCAACCACCCAGGGAGGTACTACCGTCCTGTGGTAGTAGGTTGGTAGACAGTAACCACCCAGGGAGGAACTACCATCCTGTGGTAGTAGGTTGGTAGACAGTAACCACCCAGGGAGGTATTACCGTCCTGTGGTAGTAGGTTGGTAGACAGCAACCGCCCAGGGAGGTACTACCGTCCTGTGGTAGTAGGTTGGTAGACAGTAACCACCCAGGGAGGAACTACCATCCTGTGGTAGCAGGTTGGTAGACAACAACCACCCAGGGAGGTATTACCGTCATGTGGTAGTAGGTTGGTAGACAGCAACCGCCCAGGGAGGTACTACCATCCTTTGGTAGTAGGTTGGTAGACAGCAACCACCCAGGGAGATACTACCGTCCTGTGGTAGTAGGTTGGTAGACAGCGACCACCCAGGGAGGTACTACCGTCCTGTGGTAGTAGGTTGGTAGACAGCAACCACCCAGGGAGGTACTACCATCCTGTGGTAGTAGGTTGGTAGACACCAACCACCCAGGGAGGTACTACCGTCCTGTGGTAGTAGGTTGGTAGACAGCAACCACCCAGTTAGGTACTACCATCCTGTAGTAGTAGGTTGGTAGACAGCACCCACCCAGGGAGGTACTACCGTCCTGTGGTAGTAGGTTGGTAGACAGCAACCACCCAGGGAGGTATTACCGTCCTGTGGTAGTAGGTTGGTAGACAGCAACCACCCAGGGAGGTACTACCATCCTGTGGTAGTAGGCTGGTAGACAACAACCACCCAGGGAGGTACTACCATCCTGTTGTAGTAGGGTGGTAGACAGTAACCACCCAGGGAGGTACTACCGTCCTGTGGTAGTAGGTTGGTAGACACCAACCACCCAGGGATGTACTACCGTCCTGTGGTAGTAGGTTGGTAGACAGCAACCACCCAGGGATGGGCTACCGTGCTGTGGTAGTAGGTTGGTAGACAGTAACCACCCAGGGAGGTATTACCGTCCTGTGGTAGTAGGTTGGTAGACAGCAACCGCCCAGGGAGGTACTACCATCCTGTGGTAGTAGGTTGGTAGACAGCAACCACCCAGGGAGATACTACCGTCCTGTGGTAGTAGGTTGGTAGACAGCGACCACCCAGGGAGGTACTACCGTCCTGTGGTAGTAGGTTGGTAGACAGCAACCACCCAGGGAGGTACTACCATCATGTGGTAGTAGGTTGGTAGACACCAACCACCCAGGGAGGTACTACCGTTCTGTGGTAGTAGGATGGTAGACAGCAACCACCCAGTTAGGTACTACCATCCTGTAGTAATAAGTTGGTAGACAGCAACCACCCAGGGAGGTACTACCGTCCTGTGGTAGTAGGTTGGTAGACAGCAACCACCCAGGGAGGTACTACCGTCCTGTGGTAGTAGGTTGGTAGACAGCAACCACCCAGGGAGGTACTACCGTCCTGTGGTAGTAGGTTGGTAGACAGCAACCACCCAGGGAGGTACTACCGTCCTGTGGTAGTAGGTTGGTAGACAACAACCACCCAGGGAGGTACTACCGTCCTGCCAAGTGAGTGTAAAACGAAATCCTGTAATTGTTTTACATGATGGTAGGATTGCTGGTGTCTTTTTTCTGTCTCGTAAACAAGCCAGATAACAGGTATATCTCGCTACTTACACTTAGCTCACACTACACTTACATGTACAAGCACATACACACACACACACACACACCCCTCTCGTTTTTTTATTCTATTTTCTTACTAGTTCTTGTTCTTTTTTATTTCCTCTTATCTCCATGGGGAAGTGGAACAGAATTCTTCCTCCGTAAGCCATGTGTGTCATAAGAGGCGACTGAAATGCGGCTAGTAACCCATATATATATATATATATATATATATATATATATATATATATATATATTATATTTTATATATATATATATATATATATATATATTTCATACTAGGAAAGGGGAATATTGTTGCAGTAAGGTTGAGAATAGTTTGACAATAGTGGAACCTTCATCAGGGCAAGAATATCTGCTGGCAGACAGTTACTGACCATCACTCGTCAATATCTCTTCTCTGATTGAATTCCAAAGCTGAGCTAAAGCCGTCCAGGCCACCGCTCCAGCTGGGATCCATATTCACCGAGCGTCCTTAGGTGATGGGCTGGAGTAGCGCGAGCGCGTACGCAGGTACGGACGCGAGTACGTACGTAGCGAACAAGGGATGAGTGGGGGGGGGGAGGTATTTTTATCTATCAGAAGTATGCTAGTTTGTAACGTGTCATGTGATAATAAACCCGAAGATTCGGTCGTATAACCAAGCCCTTTCCCTGGTTTACTTACTGCCCATCCCCGTCGACTTTTTGCCCTACCCATCAGAAAACACCAGCGGTCTGAGTGTAGGATTTTCCTACCGTTCAGAAAACCAGCTCAGTAATCAGGTTCACCAACACATCAACATTAATCTGATTTCCCTGTCTCGAGAATTTTCTGAGAGTCAATATCCTAGCAGTCTTGTGGCTACCCCAGACAAGGCTAGTTCATGTCCTAGCAGTCTTGTGGCTACCCCAGACAAGGCTAGTTCATGTCCTAGCAGTCTTGTGGCTACCCCAGACAAGGCTAGTTCATGTCCTAGCAGTCTTGTGGCTATCCCAGACAAGGCTAGTTCATGTCCTAGCAGTCTTGTGGCTACCCCAGACAAGGCTAGTTCATGTCCTAGCAGTCTTGTGGCTATCCCAGACAAGGCTAGTTCATGTCCTAGCAGTCTTGTGGCTATCCCAGACAAGGCTAGTTCATGTCCTAGCAGTCTTGTGGCTATCCCAGACAAGGCTAGTTCATGTCCTAGCAGTCTTGTGGCTATCCCAGACAAGGCTAGTTCATGTCCTAGCAGTCTTGTGGCTATCCCAGACAAGGCTAGTTCATGTCCTAGCAGTCTTGTGGCTACCCCAGACAAGGCTAGTTCATGTCCTAGCAGTCTTGTGGCTATCCCAGACAAGGCTAGTTCATGTCCTAGCAATCTTGTGGCTATCCCAGACAAGGCTAGTTTATGTCCTAGCAGTCTTGTGGCTATCCCAGACAAGGCTAGTTCATGTCCTAGCAGTCTTGTGGCTATCCCAGACAAGGCTAGTTCATGTCCTAGCAGTCTTGTGGCTATCCCAGACAAGGCTAGTTCATATCATAGCAATCTTGTGGCTATCCCAGACAAGGCTAGTTCATGTCCTAGCAGTCTTGTGGCTATCCCAGACAAGGCTAGTTCATGTCCTAGCAATTTTGTGGCTATCCCAGACAAGGCTAGTTCATGTCCTAGCAGTCTTGTGGCTATCCCAGACAAAGCTAGTTCATGTCCTAGCAGTCTTTTGGCTATCCCAGACAAGGCTAGTTCATGTCCTAGCAGTCTTGTGGCTATCCCAGACAAGGCTAGTTCATGTCCTAGCAGTCTTGTGGCTATCCCAGACAAGACTAGTTCATGTCCTAGCACTCTTGTGGCTATCCCAGACAAGGCTAGTTCATGTCCTAGCAATCTTGTGGCTATCCCAGACAAGGCTAGTTTATGTCCTAGCAGTCTTGTGGCTATCCCAGACAAGGCTAGTTCATGTCATAGCAATCTTGTGGCTATCCCAGACAAGGCTAGTTCATGTCCTAGCAGTCTTGTGGCTATCCCAGACAAGGCTAGTTCATGTCCTAGCAATTTTGTGGCTATCCCAGACAAGGCTAGTTCATGTCCTAGCAGTCTTGTGGCTATCCCAGACAAGGCTAGTTCATGTCCTAGCAGTCTTTTGGCTATCCCAGACAAGGCTAGTTCATGTCCTAGCAGTCTTGTGGCTATCCCAGACAAGGCTAGTTCATGTCCTAGCAGTCTTGTGGCTATCCCAGACAAGGCTAGTTCATGTCCTAGCAGTCTTGTGGCTATCCCAGACAAGGCTAGTTCATGTCCTAGCAGTCTTGTGGCTATCCCAGACAAGGATAGTTCATGTCCTAGCAGTCTTGTGGCTATCCCAGACAAGGATAGTTCATGTCCTAGCAGTCTTTTGGCTATCCCAGACAAGGCAAGTTCATGTCCTAGCAGTCTTGTGGCTATCCCAGACAAGGCTAGTTCATTTCATAGCAATCTTGTGGCTATCCCAGACAAGGCTAGTTCATGTCCTAGCAGTCTTGTGGCTATCCCAGACAAGGCTAGTTCATGTCCTAGCAGTCTTGTGGCTATCCCAGACAAGGCTGTTCATGTCCTAGCAGTCTTGTGGTTATCCCAGACAAGGCTAGTTCATGTCCTAGCAGTCTTGTGGCTATCCCAGACAAGGCTAGTTCATGTCCTAGCAGTCTTGTGGCTATCCCAGACAAGGCTAGTTCATGTCCTAGCAGTCTTGTGGTTATCCCAGACAAGGCTAGTTATTGTCCTATAAGTCTTGTGGCTATCCCAGACAAGGCTAGTTCATGTCCTAGCAGTCTTGTGGCTACCCCAGAGAAGGCTAGTTCATGTCCTAGCAGTCTTGTTGCTACCCCAGACAAGGCTAGTTCATGTCCTAGCAGTCTTGTGGCTACCCCAGACAAGGCTAGTTCATGTCCTAGCAGTCTTGTGGCTATCCCAGACAAGGCTAGTTCATGTCTTAGCTGTCTTGAGGCTATCCCAGACAAGGCTAGTTCATGTCCTAGCAGTCTTGTGACTATCCCAGACAAGGCTAGTTCATGTCCTAGCAGTCTTGTGACTATCCCAGACAAGGCTAGTTCATGTCCTAGCAGTCTTGTGGCTATCCCAGACAAGGCTAGTTCATGTCCTAGCAGTCTTGTGGCTATCCCAGACAAGGCTAGTTCATGTCCTAGCAGTCTTGTGGCTACCCCAGACAAGGCTAGTTCATGTCCTAGCAGTCTTGTGGCTATCCCAGACAAGGCTAGTTCATGTCCTAGCAGTCTTGTGGCTATCCCAGACAAGGCTAGTTTCATGTCCTAGCAGTCTTGTGGCTACCCCAGTCAAGGCTAGTTCATGTCCTAGCAGTCTTGTGGCTACCCCAGACAAGGCTAGTTCATGTCCTAGCAGTCTTGTGGCTATCCCAGACATGGCTAGTTCATGTCCTAGCAGTCTTGTGGCTATCCCAGACAAGGCTAGTTCATGTCCTAGCAGTCTTGTGGCTATCCCAGACAAGGCTAGTTCATGTCCTAGCAGTCTTGTGGCTATCCCAGACAAGGCTAGTTCATGTCCTAGCAGTCTTGTGGCTACCCCACACAAGGCTAGTTCATGTCCTAGCAGTCTTGTGGCTATCCCTGACAAGGCTAGTTCATGTCCTAGCAGTCTTGTGGCTATCCCAGACAAGGCTAGTTCATGTCCTAGCAGTCTTGTGGCTATCCCAGACAAGGCTAGTTCATGTCCTAGCAGTCTTGTGGCTATCCCAGACAAGGCTAGTTCATGTCCTAGCAGTCTTGTGTGAAAGCTATCCCAGTTAAAGCTAGTTCAGGTCCTAGCTGTCCTGTGTGAAAGCTATCCCAGTTAAAGCTAGTTCAGGTCCTAGCTGTCCTGTGTGAAAGCTATCCCAGTTAAAGCTAGTTCAGGTCCTAGCTGTCCTGTGTGAAAGCTATCCCAGTTAAAGCTAGTTCAGGTCCTAGCTGTCCTGTGTGAAAGCTATCCCAGTTAAAGCTAGTTCAGGTCCTAGCTGTCCTGTGTGAAAGCTATCCCAGTTAAAGCTAGTTCAGGTCCTAGCTGTCCTGTGTGAAAGCTATCCCAGTTAAAGCTAGTTCAGGTCCTAGCTGTCCTGTGTGAAAGCTATCCCAGTTAAAGCTAGTTCACGTCCTAGCTGTCCTGTGTGAAAGCTATCCCAGTTAAAGCTAGTTCAGGTCCTAGCTGTCCTGTGTGAAAGCTATCCCAGTTAAAGCTAGTTCATGTCCTAGCTGTCCTGTGTGAAAGCTATCCCAGTTAAAGCTAGTTCAGGTCCTAGCTTTACTGTGGTATGGCTAGTCTAAATAAGCATCGTGAGGTAGACAGGTTCTAATCCTACCTAGATGTTCTTTATTATCCCTGTGATCCAAGTGTCCTGATCCTCCTGAAGGATCGTTGTAGGATGGTTTTGTGATCCAGGACAGGAGCACTGATCCTCCTGAAGGATCGTTGTAGGATGGTTTTGTGATCCAGGACAGGAGTACTGATCCTCCTGAAGGATACTTGAAGGATTTTTTATGGATTAACGCCCATACGGCCCGGTCCCAGATCAGGCCTACTAATGGATGAAGCCATGATCAACTAGACTGTAACTACTGGCCGCACGCAGTCAAATGTACAAACGTTGTCAGAAACTGTGTTTCACTGCACGTGGGAGGCAGTGCAACACCTTCAACAGGACCAGGAGCTGTAGCTCAACACCTTCAAGAGGCCCAGGAACTGTAGATCAACACCTTCAAGAGGCCCAGGAGCTGTAGCTCAACACCTTCAAGAGACCCAGGAGCTGTAGATCAACACCGTCAAGAGGCCCAGGAACTGTAGATCAACACCGTCAAGAGGTCCAGGAGCTGTAGATCAACACCTTCAAGAGACCCAGGAACTGTAGATCAACACCTTCAAGAGACCCAGGAACTGTAGATCAACACCGTCAAGAGGCCCAGGAGCTGTAGATCAACACCTTCAAGAGGCCCAGGAACTGTAGATCAACACCGTCAAGAGGCCCAGGAGCTGTAGATCAACACCGTCAAGAGGCCCAGGAGCTGTAGATCAACACCTTCAAGAGGCCCAGGAACTGTAGATCAACACCGTCAAGAGGCCCAGGAGCTGTAGATCAACACCTTCAAGAGACCCAGGAACTGTAGATCAACACCTTCAAGAGACCCAGGAACTGTAGATCAACACCGTCAAGAGGCCCAGGAGCTGTAGATCAACACCTTCAAGAGACCCAGGAACTGTAGATCAACACCGTCAAGAGACCCAGGAACTGTAGATCAACACCGTCAAGAGGCCCAGGAGCTGTAGCTCAACATCTTCAAGAGACCCAGGAACTGTAGATCAACACCTTCAAGAGACCCAGGAGCTGTAGCTCAACACCTTCAAGAGGCCCAGGAGCTGTAGATCAACACCTTCAAGAGACCCAGGAGCTGTAGATCAACACAGTCAAGAGGCCCAGGAACTGTAGATCAACACCGTCAAGAGACCCAGGAACTGTAGATCAACACCGTCAAGAGGCCCAGGAACTGTAGATCAACACCGTCAAGAGACCCAGGAACTGTAGATCAACACCGTCAAGAGACCCAGGAACTGTAGATCAACACCGTCAAGAGGCCCAGGAGCTGTTGATCAACACCTTCAAGAGACCCAGGAACTGTAGATCAACACCGTCAAGAGGCCCAGGAGCTAGAACTCATCCTGGTCACTTTAAATATCACATCTACCAGAGGAAGGTAAAAGTCTATTTCACATCTGTCTTACTTATGTACAACTACTGTACAACTACTGTACAACTACTGTACAACTACTGTACATGTACAACTACTGTACTACTGTACAACTACTGTACAACTACTGTACAACTACTGTACATGTACAACTACTGTACAACTACTGTACAACTACTGTACATGTACAACTAGTGTACATGTACAACTACTGTACAACTACTGTACATGTACAACTACTGTACAACTACTGTACATGTACAACTACTGTACAACTACTGTACTACTGTACAACTACTGTACTACTGTACAACTACTGTACAACTACTGTACAACTACTGTACATGTACAACTACTGTACTACTGTACATGTACAACTACTGTACAACTAGTGTACATGTACAACTACTGTACAACTACTGTACATGTACAACTACTGTACAACTACTGTACAACTACTGTACATGTACAACTACTGTACAACTACTGTACAACTACTGTACATGTACAACTACTGTACTACTGTACAACTACTGTACAACTACTGTACTACTGTACAACTACTGTACAACTACTGTACAACTACTGTACATGTACAACTAGTGTACATGTACAACTACTGTACAACTACTGTACAACTACTGTACAAGTAGTGTACATGTACAACTACTGTACATGTACAACTACTGTACATGTACAACTACTGTACAACTACTGTACATGTACAACTACTGTACAACTACTGTACATGTACAACTACTGTACATGTACAACTACTGTACAACTAGTGTACATGTACAACTACTGTACAACTACTGTACAACTAGTGTACATGTACAACTACTGTACAACTACTGTACAACTAGTGTACATGTACAACTACTGTACAACTACTGTACAACTACTGTACATGTACAACTACTGTACAACTACTGTACAACTACTGTACATGTACAACTACTGTACATGTACAACTACTGTACAACTAGTGTACATGTACAACTACTGTACAACTACTGTACAACTAGTGTACATGTACAACTACTGTACAACTACTGTACAACTACTGTACAACTACTGTACATGTACAACTACTGTACAACTACTGTACAACTACTGTACAACTACTGTACATGTACAACTACTGTACAACTACTGTACAACTACTGTACATGTACAACTACTGTACAACTACTGTACATGTACAACTACTGTACAACTACTGTACAACTACTGTACATGTACAACTACTGTACTACTGTACAACTACTGTACAACTACTGTACAACTACTGTACAACTACTGTACATGTACAACTACTGTACAACTACTGTACAACTACTGTACATGTACAACTACTGTACAACTACTGTACAACTAGTGTACATGTACAACTACTGTACAACTACTGTACAACTAGTGTACAACTACTGTACAACTACTGTACAACTAGTGTACAACTACTGTACATGTACAACTACTGAACTGTACAACTACTGTACAACTACTGTACAACTACTGTGCAACTAGTGTACAACTACTGTACAACTACTGAACAACTACTGTACAACTAGTGTACAAGTACTGTACATGTACAACTACTGAACAACTGTACAACTACTGAACAACTACTGTACAACTACTGTACAACTACTGTACAACTACTGTGCAACTAGTGTACAACTACTGTACAACTACTGTACAACTACTGTACAACTACTGTACATGTACAACTACTGTACATGTACAACTACTGTACAACTACTGTACATGTACAACTACTGTACATGTACAACTACTGTACAACTACTGTACAACTACTGTACATGTACAACTACTGTACAACTACTGTACAACTACTGTACAACTACTGTACATGTACAACTACTGTACAACTACTGTACAACTACTGTACATGTACAACTACTGTACAACTACTGTACAACTACTGTACATGTACAACTACTGTACAACTACTGTACAACTACTGTACATGTACAACTACTGTACAACTACTGTACATGTACAACTACTGTACATGTACATGTACAACTACTGTACAACTACTGTACATGTACAACTAGTGAACTAGTGTACAACTAGTGTACAACTAGTGTACAACTAGTGTACATGCGTCTTACTCACTGCCAGTCAACCTGTCAACAATGAATCAAAATCAGACCATTACTCTTCTATGTTTATCATTTATTCATGAGTCTATATGATGAGAACGGCTGACCATTTTGTTATTGATGGTGGGGTCAGGGGGGGCCGACCCCCATCTATCACCCCATGTGTAAATCCTTTCTGTCATTCCCCTTCATTCACCCCATCACCCTGTCTATAATCTATCACCCCATGGCCCCGTTTATAGCCCCTCCTAAAACCCTATCACCCTGTCTATAATCTATCACCCCATGGCCCCATTTATAGCCCCTCCTAAAACCCCATCACCCTGTCTATAATCTATCACCCCATGGCCCCATTTATAGCCCCTCCTAAAACCCCATCACCCTGTCTATAATCTATCACCCCATGGCCCCATTTATAGCCCCTCCTAAAACCCCATCACCCTGTCTATAAACTATCACCCCATGGCCCCATTTATAGCCTCTCCTAAAACCCCATCACCCTGTCTATAAACTATCACCCATGGCCCCATTTATAGCCTCTCCTAAAACCCCATCACCCTGTCTATAAACTATGACTCAATGGCCCCATTTATAAACGCTATCACCCCACCACCCTAACTATAAACTATCATCCCCATGACTCACTGGGTGATAAACCCCATAAACCCTCCTATCGCTCCATGACCCCATTTATGAACTTTTTTATCACCTCAACTCATCACCTTCCCCACCCATCACCCAACCCATTTCCCCAACCCATCTCCCCAACCCGAAATCTCTAATATATCAAGGCAGCTGTTCCACTAATCAATTAACCAGGGTCCCATCTATCACTGAGCGTCCACCAAGATGGTTGTCTTGGGTATTATTACTAAGTAAATTTGGCCAAGACTTGGGGCACGGTGCCCCCTGTCCCCCCTGCAGGCAGCTCCTACTTACCTCTGCTGATAGCTCCTAGAGTATCCCTTCTAGGGAGCTCCTACAGTCCCTCCTTCAGGGAGCTCCTACAGTCACCCCTTCACGCAGCTCCCACAGTTACCTCTGCTGGAAGCTCCTACAGTATCCCTTGCAGGCAGCTGCTACAGTCACTCTTGCACACAGCTGCTACAGTCACCCATGCAAGCAGCTCCTACAGTCAACCCTGCAGGCAGCTCCTACTGTCACCCCCGCAGGCAGCTCCTACAGTCACCCTTGCAGGCAGCTCCTACAGTCACGCCTGCAGGCAGCTCCTACAGTCACCCTTGAAGGCAGCTGCTACAGTCACCCATGCAGGCAGCTCCTACAGTCACCCCTGCAGGCAGCTGCTACAGTCACCCATGAAGGCAGCTCCTACAGTCACCCCTGCAGGCAGCTGCTACAGTCACCCCTGTAGGAAGCTGCTACAGTCACCCCTGCAAGCAGCTCCTACAGTCAACCATGCAGGCAGCTTCTACAGTCCCCCCTTCAGGGAGCTCCTACAGTCTCCCCTTCAGGGAGCTTCTACAGTCACCGCTGCAGGCAGCTCCTCAGTCAACCATGCAGGCAGCTCCTACAGTCACCCCCGCAGGCAGCTCCTAGTCACCCCTGCAGGCAGCTCCTACAATCACTACTGCAGGCAGTTGCTACAGACACCCCTTCAGGTAGCTGCTATAGTCACCCCTGCAGGCAGCTCCTACAGTCCCCCCGTCAGGGAGCTCCTACAGTCACCCCTGCAGGCAGCTCCTACAGTCACCCCTGCAGGCAGCTCCGACAGTCACCCCTGTAGGCAGTTGCTACAGTCACCCCTGCAGGTAGCTGCTATAGTCACCCCTGCAGGCAGCTCCTACAGTCCCCCCGTCAGGGAGCTCCTACAGTCACCCCTGCAGGCAGCTCCTACAGTCACCCCTGCAGGCAGCTGCTACAGTCACCCCTGCAGGCAGTTGCTACAGTCACCCCTGCAGGTAGCTGCTATAGTCACCCCTGCAGGCAGCTCCTACAGTCCCCCCGTTAGGGAGCTCCTACAGTCACCCCTGCAGGCAGCTCCTACAGTCACCCCTGCAGGCAGCTCCTACAGTCACCCCTGTAGGCAGCTCATACAGTCACCCCTGCAGGCAGCCCCTACAGTCACCCCTGCAGACAGCTCTTACAGTCGCCCCAGCAGGCAGCTTTTACAGTCACCCCTGCAGGCAGCTCCTACAGTCACCCCTGCAGGCAGCTCCTACAGTCACCCATGCAGGCAGCTCCTACAGTCACCCATGCAGGCAGCTCCTACAGTCACCCTTGCAGGAAGCTGCTACAGTCACCCCTGCAGGCAGCTGCTACAGTCACCCCTGCAGGCAGCTGCTACAGTCACCCCTGCAGGCAGCTCCTACAGTCACCCCTGCAGGCAGCTCCTACAGTCACCCCTGCAGGCAGCTCCTACAGTCACCCCTGCAGGCAGCTTCTGCAGGCAGCTCAGTCACCCCTGCAGGCAGCTCCTACAGTCACCCCAGCAGGCAGCTCCTACAGTCACCCCTGCAGGCAGCTCATACCGACGCCCCCGCATGCAGCTCCTACCGTCACCCCTGCAGGCAGCTCCTACCGTAATCCCTGCAGCTAGCTCCTACAGTCTCCCCTGAAGGCAGCTCCTACAGTCACCCCTGCAGGCAGCTCCTACAGTCACCCCTGCAGACAGCTCCTACAGTCACCCCTGCACCTACAGCCACCTGTGCAGTCAGCTCCTACAGTCACCCCTGCAGGCAGCTCCTATAGTCACCCCTGCAGGCAGCTCCTACAGTCACCCCTGCAGGCAGTTCCTACAGCCACCCCTGCAGGTAGCTTCTACAGTCACCCCTGCAGGCAGCTGCTACAATCACTCCTGCAGGCAGCTGCTACAGTCAACCATGCAGGCAGCTGCTACAGTCACTCCTGCAGGCAACTCCTACAGTCAACCCTGCAGGCAGCTGCTACAGTCACTCCTGCAGGCAGCTCCTACATTCACCCCTGCAGGCAGCTCCTACAGTCACTCCTGCAGGCAGCTCCTACAGTCACTCCTGCAGGCAGCTCCTACAGTCCCCCCTGCAAGCAGCTCCTACAGTCACTCCTGCAGGCACTCCTGCAGGCGGCTCCTACAGTCACTCCTGCAGGCAGCTTCTACAGTCACCCTTGCAGGCAGCTCTTACAGTCACCCCTGCAGGCAGCTCCTACAGTCACCCCTGCAGGCAGCTCCTACAGTCACCCCTGCAGGCAGCTCCTACAGTCAACCCTACAGGCAGCTCCTACAGTCAACCCTGCAGGCAGCTCCTACAGTCAACCCTGCAGGCAGCTCCTACAGTCAACCCTGCAGGCAGCTCCTACAGTCAACCCTGCAGGCAGCTCCTACAGTCAACCCTGCAGGCAGCTCCTACAGTCAGCCCTGCAGGCAGCTCCTACAGTCAACCCTGCAGGCAGCTTCTACAGTCAACCCTGCAGGCAGCTCCTACAGTCAACCCTGCAGGCAGCTCCTACAGTCAACCCTGCAGGCAGCTCCTACAGTCAACCCTGCAGGCAGCTCCTACAGTCAACCCTGCAGGCAGCTCCTACAGTCAACCCTGCAGGCAGCTCCTACAGTCAACCCTGCAGGCAGCTCCTACTGTCACCCCATGCAAGCAGCTCCTACAGTCAACCCTGCAGGCAGCTCCTACTGTCACCCCCGCAGGCAGCTCCTACAGTCACCCTTGCAGGCAGCTCCTACAGTCACGCCTGCAGGCAGCTCCTACAGTCACCCTTGAAGGCAGCTGCTACAGTCACTCTTGCACACAGCTGCTACAGTCACCCATGCAAGCAGCTCCTACAGTCAACCCTGCAGGCAGCTCCTACTGTCACCCCCGCAGGCAGCTCCTACAGTCACCCTTGCAGGCAGCTCCTACAGTCACGCCTGCAGGCAGCTCCTACAGTCACCCTTGAAGGCAGCTGCTACAGTCACCCATGCAGGCAGCTCCTACAGTCACCCCTGCAGGCAGCTGCTACAGTCACCCATGAAGGCAGCTCCTACAGTCACCCCTGCAGGCAGCTGCTACAGTCACCCCTGTAGGAAGCTGCTACAGTCACCCCTGCAAGCAGCTCCTACAGTCAACCATGCAGGCAGCTTCTACAGTCCCCCCTTCAGGGAGCTCCTACAGTCTCCCCTTCAGGGAGCTTCTACAGTCACCGCTGCAGGCAGCTCCTCAGTCAACCATGCAGGCAGCTCCTACAGTCACCCCCGCAGGCAGCTCCTAGTCACCCCTGCAGGCAGCTCCTACAATCACTACTGCAGGCAGTTGCTACAGTCACCCCTTCAGGTAGCTCCTACAATCACTACTGCAGGCAGTTGCTACAGTCACCCCTTCAGGTAGCTGCTATAGTCACCCCTGCAGGCAGCTGCTACAGTCACCCCTGCAGGCAGCTCCGACAGTCACCCCTGTAGGCAGTTGCTACAGTCACCCCTGCAGGTATCTGCTATAGTCACCCCTGCAGGCAGCTCCTACAGTCCCCCCGTCAGGGAGCTCCTACAGTCACCCCTGCAGGCAGCTCCTACAGTCACCCCTGCAGGCAGCTGCTACAGTCACCCCTGCAGGCAGTTGCTACAGTCACCCCTGCAGGTAGCTGCTATAGTCACCCCTGCAGGCAGCTCCTACAGTCCCCCCGTTAGGGAGCTCCTACAGTCACCCCTGCAGGCAGCTCCTACAGTCACCCCTGCAGGCAGCTCATACAGTCACCCATGCAGGCAGCCCCTACAGTCACCCCTGCAGGCAGCTCCGACAGTCACCCCTGTAGGCAGCTCATACAGTTACCCCTGCAGGCAGCCCCTACAGTCACCCCTGGAGACAGCTCTTACAGTCGCCCCAGCAGGCAGCTTTTACAGTCACACCTGCAGGCAGCTCCTACAGTCACCCATGCAGGCAGCTCCTACAGTCACCCATGCAGGCAGCTCCTACAGTCACCCTTGCAGGAAGCTGCTACAGTCACCCCTGCAGGCAGCTGCTACAGTCACCCCTGCAGGCAGCTGCTACAGTCACCCCTACAGGCAGCTGCTACAGTCACCCCTGCAGGCAGCTCCTACAGTCACCCCTGCAGGCAGCTCCTACAGTCACCCCTGCAGGCAGCTCCTACAGTCACCCCTGCAGGCAGCTTCTGCAGGCAGCTCATACAGTCACCCCTGCAGGCAGCTCCTACAGTCACCCCAGCAGGCAGCTCCTACAGTCACCCCTGCAGGCAGCTCATACCGACGCCCCCGCATGCAGCTCCTACCGTCACCCCTGCAGGCAGCTCCTACCGTAATCCCTGCAGCTAGCTCCTACAGTCTCCCCTGCAGGCAGCTCCTACAGTCACCCCTGCAGACAGCTCCTACAGTCACCCCTGCACCTACAGCCACCTGTGCAGTCAGCTCCTACAGTCACCCCTGCAGGCAGCTCCTATAGTCACCCCTGCAGGCAGCTCCTACAGTCACCCCTGCAGGCAGTTCCTACAGCCACCCCTGCAGGTAGCTTCTACAGTCACCCCTGCAGGCAGCTGCTACAATCACTCCTGCAGGCAGCTGCTACAGTCAACCATGCAGGCAGCTGCTACAGTCACTCCTGCAGGCAACTCCTACAGTCAACCCTGCAGGCAGCTGCTACAGTCACTCCTGCAGGCAGCTCCTACATTCACCCCTGCAGGCAGCTCCTACAGTCACTCCTGCAGGCAGCTCCTACAGTCACTCCTGCAGGCAGCTCCTACAGTCCCCCCTGCAAGCAGCTCCTACAGTCACTCCTGCAGGCACTCCTGCAGGCGGCTCCTACAGTCACTCCTGCAGGCAGCTTCTACAGTCACCCTTGCAGGCAGCTCTTACAGTCACCCCTGCAGGCAGTTCCTACAGTTACCCCTGCAGGCAGCTCCTACAGTCACCCCTGCAGGCAGCTCCTACAGTCAACCCTACAGGCAGCTCCTACAGTCAACCCTGCAGGCAGCTCCTACAGTCAACCCTGCAGGCAGCTCCTACAGTCAACCCTGCAGGCAGCTCCTACAGTCAACCCTGCAGGCAGCTCCTACAGTCAACCCTGCAGGCAGCTCCTACAGTCAACCCTGCGGGCAGCTCCTACAGTCAACCCTCCAGGCAGCTCCTACAGTCAACCCTGCAGGCAGCTCCTACAGTCAACCCTGCAGGCAGCTCCTACAGTCAACCCTGCAGGCAGCTCCTACAGTCAACCCTGCAGGCAGCTCCTACAGTCAACCCTGCAGGCAGCTCCTACAGTCAACCCTCCAGGCAGCTCCTACAGTCAACCCTGCAGGCAGCTCCTACAGTCAACCCTGCAGGCAGCTCCTACAGTCAACCCTCCAGGCAGCTCCTACAGTCAACCCTGCAGGCAGCTCCTTGAGTAACAGGCAAGCAAGACCTTGTTGAAGGTTCTCAAAAATTTAATATCGCATTTGTGATTCTCACAAAGCGGAGTCGTGTGAGAGAATATATAGAAGGAAGAGGAATAGAAGAGGAAAATGATGAGAGAAGGGAAAGAGGAAGGATCAGAAATGTTTGAAAAATGAGAGAGAGAGAGAGAGAGAGAGAGAGAGAGAGAGAGAGAGAGAGAGAGAGAGAGAGAGAGTAATGAGAAGGGAACGTAGAAGATAGGCAAGGTAACGAAAGAGGGAAAATTAGAGATAAAAGGGAATAAGGATAACGAAATGGAAGAAAATAAAAATGGACAATAAACAAGATGCAAAAAGAAAGAAATATTAAACGGGAAGAGAAAAAAAAAGACAAAAATAGGAAAAAAAATCAATAAAAAACAAAAAAACTGAAAATGCGCTACCGATAACCTCGTGTGTGGGAATGATGTTACTTTTATATTCTCTTGATCCGAGGACTCGGAGTTATCCTCCACTTCCTCGAATTAAACCTGATTCCCACTCATTCTGTTTGCGCTGTATGACCCCTATAAGGTTTTAGCGCTTTCTCTAAACATAAGGTAGAACTAATAACGAGGTCACACAAGGATGAAAATTAAGATGTAATCGGAAGGTATATGTCCCTCTTGCTTGTAACTTATACCCAGCCCACTCGCTTGTACCTTAGGTCCAGCCCACTCGCTTGTAACGTAGGTCCAGCCCACTCGCTTGTACCTTAGGTCCAGCCCACTCGCTTTTACCTTAGGTCCAGCCCACTCGCTTGTACCTTAGGTCCAGCCCACTCGCTTTTACCTTAGGTCCAGCCCATTCGCTTGTACCTTAGGTCCAGCCCACTCGCTTGTACCTTAGGTCCAGCCCACTCGCTTGTACCTTAGGTCCAGCCCACTCGCTTGTACCTTAGGTCCAGCCCACTCGCTTGTACCTTAGGTCCAGCCCACTCGCTTTTACCTTAGGTCCAGCCCGCTCACTTGTACCTTAGGTCCAGCCAACTCGCTTTTACCTTAGGTTCAGCCCACTCACTTGTACCTTAGGTCCAGCCCGCTCACTTGTACCTTAGGTCCAGCCCACTCACTTGTACCTTAGGTCCAGCCCGTTCACTTGTACCTTAGGTCCAGCCTACTCACTTGTACCTTAGGTCCAGCCCACTCGCTTGTACCTTAGGTCCAGCCCACTCGCTTGTACCTTAGGTCCAGCCCACTCGCTTTTACCTTAGGTCCAGCCCGCTCACTTGTACCTTAGGTCCAGCCCACTCGCTTTTACCTTAGGTTCAGCCCACTCACTTGTACCTTAGGTCCAGCCCGCTCACTTGTACCTTAGGTCCAGCCCACTCACTTGTACCTTAGGTCCAGCCCGCTCACTTGTACCTTAGGTCCAGCCCACTCGCTTGTACCTTAGGTCCAGCCCACTCACTTGTACCTTAGGTCCAGCCCACTCGCTTGTACCTTAGGTCCAGCCCACTCGCTTGTACCTTAGGTCCAGCCCACTCGCTTTTACCTTAGGTCCAGCCCGCTCACTTGTACCTTAGGTCCAGCCCACTCGCTTTTACCTTAGGTTCAGCCCACTCACTTGTACCTTAGGTCCAGCCCGCTCACTTGTACCTTAGGTCCAGCCCACTCACTTGTACCTTAGGTCCAGCCCGCTCACTTGTACCTTAGGTCCAGCCCACTCACTTGTACCTTAGGTCCAGCCCACTCACTTGTACCTTAGGTCCAGCCCACTCGCTTGTACCTTAGGTCCAGCTCACTCACTTGTACCTTAGGTCCAGCCCACTCACTTGTACCTTAGGCCCAGCCCACTCACTTGTTCCTTAGGTTCAGCCCACTCACTTGTACCTTAGGTCCAGCCCGCTCACTTGTACCTTAGGTCCAGCCCACTCACTTGTACCTTAGGTCCAGCCCACTCACTTGTACCTTAGGTCCAGCCCACTCGCTTGTACCTTAGGTCCAGCCCACTCACTTGTACCTTAGGTCCAGCCCACTCGCTTGTACCTTAGGTCCAGCCCACTCGCTTGTACCTTAGGTCCAGCCCACTCGCTTTTACCTTAGGTCCAGCCCATTCGCTTGTACCTTAGGTCCAGCCCACTCGCTTGTACCTTAGGTCCAGCCCACTCGCTTTTACCTTAGGTCCAGCCCGCTCACTTGTACCTTAGGTCCAGCCCACTCGCTTTTACCTTAGGTTCAGCCCACTCACTTGTACCTTAGGTCCAGCCAGCTCACTTGTACCTTAGGTCCAGCCCACTCACTTGTACCTTAGGTCCAGCCCGCTCACTTGTACCTTAGGTCCAGCCCACTCACTTGTACCTTAGGTCCAGCCCACTCGCTTGTACCTTAGGTCCAGCCCACTCGCTTGTACCTTAGGTCCAGCCCACTCGCTTTTACCTTAGGTCCAGCCCGCTCACTTGTACCTTAGGTCCAGCCCACTCGCTTTTACCTTAGGTTCAGCCCACTCACTTGTACCTTAGGTCCAGCCCGCTCACTTGTACCTTAGGTCCAGCCCACTCACTTGTACCTTAGGTCCACCCGCTCACTTGTACCTTAGGTCCAGCCCACTCGCTTGTACCTTAGGTCCAGCCCACTCACTTGTACCTTAGGTCCAGCCCACTCGCTTGTACCTTAGGTCCAGCCCACTCGCTTGTACCTTAGGTCCAGCCCACTCGCTTTTACCTTAGGTCCAGCCCGCTCACTTTGTACCTTAGGTCCAGCCCACTCGCTTTTACCTTAGGTTCAGCCCACTCACTTGTACCTTAGGTCCAGCCCGCTCACTTGTACCTTAGGTTCAGCCCACTCACTTGTACCTTAGGTCCAGCCCGCTCACTTGTACCTTAGGTCCAGCCCACTCACTTGTACCTTAGGTCCAGCCCACTCACTTGTACCTTAGGTCCAGCCCACTCGCTTGTACCTTAGGTCCAGCTCACTCACTTGTACCTTAGGTCCAGCCCACTCACTTGTACCTTAGGCCCAGCCCACTCACTTGTTCCTTAGGTTCAGCCCACTCACTTGTACCTTAGGTCCAGCCCGCTCACTTGTACCTTAGGTCCAGCCCACTCACTTGTACCTTAGGTCCAGCCCACTCACTTGTACCTTAGGTCCAGCCCACTCGCTTGTACCTTAGGTCCAGCCCACTCACTTGTACCTTAGGTCCAGCCCACTCGCTTGTACCTTAGGTCCAGCCCACTCGCTTGTACCTTAGGTCCAGCCCACTCGCTTTTACCTTAGGTCCAGCCCACTCGCTTGCACCTTAGGTCCAGCCCACTCGCTTTTATCTTAGGTCCAGCCCACTCGCTTTTATCTTAGGCCCAGCCCACTCGCTTTTACCTTAGGTCCAGCCCGCTCGCTTGTACCTTAGGTCCAGCCCACTCGCTTGTACCTTAGGTCCAGCCCACTCGCTTTTACCTTAGGTCCAGCCCACTCGCTTTTACCTTAGGTCCAGCCCACTCACTTGTACCTTAGGTCCAGCCCACTCACTTGTACCTTAGGTCCAGCCCACTCACTTGTACCTTAGGCCCAGCCCACTCACTTGTACCTTAGGTTCAGCCCACTCACTTGTACCTTAGGTCCAGCCCGCTCAATTGTACCTTATTTCCAGCCCACTCACTTGTACCTTAGGTCCAGCCCACTCACTTGTACCTTAGGTCCAGCCCACTCACTTGTACCTTAGGCCCAGCCCACTCACTTGTACCTTAGGCCCAGCCCACTCACTTGTACCTTAGGTCCAGCTCACTCACTTGTACCTTATATTCAGCCCACTCCTGCCATACATCCCACTCACTCCTGCCTTACATGCTACTCACTCCTGCCTTACATTCCACCCACTTTCTCACATACAACATCCAATCTATAACTCACTATTGTATTATACACATAATGCACTCAGTGTTGTATTATCCTCCGCACAGACTACAATAGAGGGTCGACTTGTTTTACGAAGACAGTTTCTGAGAAGTATTTTAACTCTGTTGACTAATCCCAGTATGTTACAGCAGATTACCAAGAACACTGTGCACAGAGAATCCTATGTAAGTTCAATGATAAACATACACACAGACACACACACACACACACACACACACACACACACACACACACACACACACACGGGAAGTGGAATAGTCTGGAAGGTGATGTAGTGGAGGCTGGATCCATACATAGCTTTAAGAAGAGGTATGATAAAGCACATGGAGAAGGAACAGCGACCTAGTAGCGATCAGTGAAGAGGCGGGGCCAGGAGCTGTGACTCGACCCCTGCAACCACAACTAGGTGAGTACACACACACACACACACACACACACACACACACACACACACACACACCACACACACACATACACACACACACACATACACACACACACACACACTCGTAAAAAACATGGAAATTCGAGAAAATGGAAGGCATAGATGAGATGGGAGAAAGAGACTACATAGCAGGTACACTTCAGTCTGGGGAACACAAAGTGGTCATTGCAGTGATGTATAATCCACCACAGAACTGCAGGAGGCCAAGAGAGGAATATGAAGAGAACAACAGAGCAATGGTGGACACACTTGCTGAGGTGGCAAGAAGAGCTCACTCCAGCAGAGCAAAGTTGCTGGTTATGGGGGATTTCAACCACAGGGAGATTGACTGGGAAAACCTGGAGCCACATGGGGGTCCCGAAAGATGGAGAGCCAAGATGTTGGACGTGGTGCTGGAAAACCTCATGCACCAACATGTTAAGGACACTACCAGAGTGAGAGGGGAGGATGAACCAGCAAGATTGGACCTTGTGTTCACCCTGGGCAGCTCAGATATTGAGGACATCAAGTATGAGAGTCCCCTAGGAGCTAGCGACCACGTGGTTCTGTGCTTTGAATACATAGTAGAGCTGCAAGTGGAGAGAATAACAGGAATTGAATGGGAAAAGCCTGACTATAAAAGAGGGGACTACATAGGGTTGAAGAACTTCCTGCGGGAGGTCCAGTGGGACAGAGAACTGGCAGGAAAGCCAGTAAATGAAATGATGGAATATGTAACAACAAAATGCAAGGAGGCAGTGGAAAGGTTTATTCCCAAGGGCAACAGTAACAACGGGAAGCCCAGAACGAGCCCCTGGTTTACCCGACGGTGTAAGGAGGCAAAAACAAAATGCAATAGAGAATGGAAAAAGTACAGAAGGCAGAGAACACATGAAAATAGGGAGATCAGTCGCAGAGCCAGGAATGAGTACGCACAGGTAAGGAGGGAGGCCCAACGACAGTATGAAAATGACATAGCATCGAGAATCAAGACTGACCCGAAACTGTTGTATAGCCACATCAGGAGGAAGACAACAGTCAAAGACCAAGTGATCAGATTAAGGACAGAAGGTGGAGAACTCATAAGAAATGATCAGGAGGTATGTGAGGAGCTGAACAGGAGATTTAAGGAAGTTTTTACAGTAGAGACAGGAAGGGAAGACAGCACAGAAGGGAACATCAAGAGGGAATATACCAACAAGTGTTGGATGACATACGAACAACTGAGGAGGAGGTGAAGAAGCTCTTAAGTGACCTTGACACCTCAAAGGCGATGGGACCGGACAACATTTCCCCATGGGTCCTTAGAGAAGGAGCAGAGATGCTGTGCGTGCCTCTAACCACAATCTTCAACACATCCCTTGAAACTGGGCAACTACCTGAGAAATGGAAGACAGCTAATGTAGTCCCCATATTTAAGAAAGGAAACAGAAACGAGGCACTAAACTACAGATCTGTGTCTCTGACATGTATTGTGTGCAAAGTCATGGAGAAGATTATCAGGAGGAGAGTGGTCGAACACCTGGAAAGGAACAAGATTATAAATGAAAACCAGCATGGGTTCATGGAAGGCAAATCTTGTATCACAAACCTCCTGGAGTTTTATGACAAGGTAACAGAAGTAAGACACGAGAGAGAGGGTTGGGTAGATTGCGTTTTCCTAGACTGCAGAAAGGCCTTTGACACAGTTCCCCACAAGAGATTAGTGCAGAAGCTGGAGAATCAGGTGCATGTAAAAGGGAGGGCACTGCAATGGATAAGGGAATACCTGACAGGGAGGCAGCAACGAGTCATGGTACGTGAAGAGGTATCACAGTGGGCGCCTGTTACGAGCGGGGTCCCACAGGGGTCAGTTCTAGGACCAGTGCTATTTTTGATATATGTGAACGACATGATGGAAGGAATAGACTCTGAAGTGTCCCTGTTCGCAGATGACGTGAAGTTGATGAGAAGAATTAAATCGGACGAGGATGAGGCAGGACTGCAAGGAGACCTGGACAGGCTGGACATGTGGTCCAGTAACTGGCTTCTCGAATTCAATCCAGCCAAATGCAAAGTCATGAAGATTGGGGAGGGACAAAGAAGACCGCAGACAGAGTATAGGCTAGGTGGACAAAGACTACAGATCTCACTCAGGGAGAAAGACCTTGGGGTGACCATAACACCGAGCACATCACCGGAGGCACACATCAACCAAATAACCGCTGCAGCATACGGGCGCCTAGCAAACCTGAGAATAGCGTTCCGATACCTTAATAAGGAATCGTTCAAGACACTGTACACTGTGTATGTTAGGCCCATACTGGAGTATGCAGCACCAGTCTGGAACCCACACCTGGTCAAGCACGTCAAGAAGTTAGAGAAAGTACAAAGGTTTGCAACAAGGCTAGTCCCAGAGCTCAAGGGAATGTCGTACGAGGAAAGGTTAAGGGAAATCGGACTGACGACACTGGAGGACAGAAGGGTCAGGGGAGACATGATAACGACATACAAGATACTGCGGGAATAGACATGGTGGACAGAGATAGGATGTTCCAGAGAGGGGACACAGGGACAAGGGGTCACAACTGGAAGCTGAAGACTCAGACGAGTCACAGGGACGTTAGGAAGTATTTCTTCAGTCATAGAGTTGTCAGCAAGTGGAATAGCCTAGCAAGTGAAGTAGTGGAGGCAGGAACCATACATAGTTTTAAGAAGAGGTATGACAAAGCTCAGGAAGCAGAGAGAGGACCCAGTAGCGATCAGTGAAGAGGCGGGGCCAGGAGCTGAGTCTCGACCCATGCAACCACAATTAGGTGAGTACAATTAGGTGAGTACACACACACACACACATACACACACATACACACACATACACACATGCACACACACACACACAACATCAACCAAATAACTGCTGCAAGATATGGGCGCCTAGCAAACCTCAGAACAGCATTCCGACATCTTAATAAGGAATCATTCAGGACCCTGTACACCGTGTACGTTAGGCCCATATTGGAGTATGCGGCACCAGTTTGGAACCCACACCTAGCCAAGCACGTGAAGAAACTAGAGAAAGTGCAAAGGTTTGCAACAAGACTAGTCCCAGAGCTAAGAGGTATGTCCTACGAGGAGAGGTTAAGGGAAATCAACCTGACGACACTGGAGGACAGGAGAGATAGGGGGGACATGATAACGACATACAAAATACTGAGAGGAATTGACAAGGTAGACAAAGACAGGATGTTCCAGAGATTGGACACAGTAACAAGGGGACACAGTTGGAAGCTGAAGACACAGAAGAATCACAGGGATGTTAGGAAGTATTTCTTCAGCCACAGAGTAGTCAGTAAGTGGAATAGTTTGGGAAGCGATGTAGTGGAGGCAGGATCCATACATAGCTTTAAGCAGAGGTATGATAAAGCTCACGGCTCAGGGAGAGTGACCTAGTAGCGATCAGTGAAGAGGCGGGGCCAGGAGCTCGGACTCGACCCCCGCAACCTCAACTAGGTGAGTACAACTAGGTGAGTACACACACACACACACACACACACACACACACACACACACCCCTACACACACACACACACACACACACTAATACCAGCATTTATCAGTACCTGGCCTGGGACCGGGCCGCAGTAGCGTTGACCCTAAGACAGGACCGGACGGAAAACCCCCTACCCTAACCCACACGGATTTAGCGCCTCCAGAATGGCGTATCACCCAGCCGTCAGCCCGTTTGTAAACACAGGATTAGAGCTGAATTAAAGGCAAGAACACCTGAACGTCAACAAGCGTAACCCCGACTAGTGTCTGAATGGCGAGGATGTATATCTGATTTCGGGGAGGGAGGGGGGAGATTGGTGGAGGGAGGGGGTTGGTGGGGAGGAAGGGGGGAGTGGGGAGAGTGGGGCAGGAGAGGGAGGTTTAAATCTAAGCTTACGTTCTGGGTGTGAATAAAATTAACAGAGGGGGAAAAAAGCTTTGACTGGGCCAAGTTTCGCTTCGTGTAGAGCTTTATGTCACTGAGTTGGTAAAGCTCTACACTGAAAGATAACTTGATAATGCTCTACACAGAGTCAAAGATAACTTGTTAAAGCTCTACACAGAATGAAAGATTACTTGCTGAAGCTCTACACACAGAGACACAACTTGCTAAAGCTCTACACACAGCGACACAACTTGCTAAAGCTCTACACACAGCGACACAACTTGCTAAAGCTCTACACACAGAGACACAACTTGCTAAAGCTCTACACACAGCGACACAACTTGCTAAAGCTCTACACACAGAGACACAACTTGCTAAAGCTCTACACACAGCGACACAACTTGCTAAAGCTCTACACACAGCGACACAACTTGCTGAAGCTCTACACACAGAGACACAACTTGCTGAAGCTCTACACACAGAGACACAACTTGCTAAAGCTCTACACACAGCGATACAACTTGCTGAAGCTCTACACACAGAGACACAACTTGCTAAAGCTCTACACACAGAGACACAACTTGCTAAAGCTCTACACACAGCGACACAACTTGCTGAAGCTCTACACACAGCGACACAACTTGCTAAAGCTCTACACACAGCGACACAACTTGCTGAAGCTCTACACACAGAGACACCCAAATTGCTAAAGCTCTACACACAGCGACACAACTTGCTGAAGCTCTACCACACAGCGACACAACTTGCTGAAGCTCTACACACAGCGACACAACTTGCTGAAGCTCTACACACAGAGACACAACTTGCTAAAGCTCTACACACAGCGACACAACTTGCTGAAGCTCTACACACAGCGACACAACTTGCTAAAGCTCTACACACAGCGACACAACTTGCTAAAGCTCTACACACAGAGACACAACTTGCTAAAGCTCTACACACAGAGACACAACTTGCTAAAGCTCTACACACAGCGACACAACTTGCTAAAGCTCTACACACAGAGACACAACTTGCTAAAGCTCTACACACAGAGACACAACTTGCTAAAGCTCTACACACAGAGGGCACAACTTGCTAAAGCTCTACACACAGAGACACAACTTGCTAAAGCTCTACACACAGCGACACAACTTGCTGAAGCTCTACACACAGCGACACAACTTGCTAAAGCTCTACACACAGCGACACAACTTGCTAAAGCTCTACACCCCAGAGGGCACAACTTGCTAAAGCTCTACACACAGAGACACAACTTGCTAAAGCTCTACACACAGCGACACAACTTGCTGAAGCTCTACACACAGCGACACAACTTGCTAAAGCTCTACACACAGCGACACAACTTGCTAAAGCTCTACACACAGAGACACAACTTGCTAAAGCTCTACACACAGAGACACAACTTGCTAAAGCTCTACACACAGCGACACCCAAATTGCTGAAGCTCTACACACAGCGACACAACTTGCTAAAGCTCTACACACAGCGACACAACTTGCTAAAGCTCTACACACAGCGACACAACTTGCTGAAGCTCTACACACAGAGACACAACTTGCTGAAGCTCTACACACAGCGACACAACTTGCTGAAGCTCTACACACAGCGACACAACTTGCTAAAGCTCTACACACAGCGACACAACTTGCTAAAGCTCTACACAGAGCTAAACAACTTGCTAAAGCTCTACACAGAGCTTAACAACTTGCTAAAGCTCTACACAGAGCTTAACAACTTGGTAAAGCTCTACACAGAGCGAAACATAACTTGGTAAAGCTCTACACAGAGCGAAACATAACTTGCTAAAGGTCTACACAGAGCGAAACATAACTTGCTAAAGGTCTACACAGAGCGAAACATAACTTGCTAAAGCTCTACACAGAGCTTAACAACTTGATAAAGCTCTACACAGAGCGAAACATAACTTGCTAAAGGTCTACACAGAGCGAAACATAACTTGCTAAAGCTCTACACAGAGCGAAACATAACTTGCTAAAGGTCTAAACTGAGCGAAACGTTCTCCCAGTAAAAGGTTTGTCTAGCCAAGACTGTGGTAGCGATGGACCAATAAAACTCTGGACGAAACATCGTCAGTAAATCCAAAGGTAGGGGGCGAAACGCTAGTGAAGCTGAGGCCACTTAGGGCGAAACATCAAGTGATTTTGTGGAGAGTCATCTGTTTTTGGAGTAATTAAGTAGAAAAATGTGGATTATCCTTTTTTTCGTGCCTTTTCGCCCCTTTCCTTATATTTCGCCCACTGGTGTTATCTCCCTGAGTCGTAACCACGTTTCTGCTCCCCCTCTCTCTGTCCCCCCTTTCTCTCTGTCCCCCTCTCTCTCTGTCCCCCTCTCTCTCTGTCCCCCTCTCTCTCTGTCCCCCTCTCTCTCTGTCCCCCCTCTCTCTCTGTCCCCCTCTCTCTCTGTTCCCCTCTCTCTCTCTGTTCCCACTCTCTCTCTGTCCCCCCTTTCTCTCTGCCCCCCCTCTCTCTCTGTCCCCCTCTCTCTCTGTTCCCCTCTCTTTCTCTGTTCCCACTCTCTGTCCCCCTCTCTCTCTTGTTCCCCCCTCTCTCTCTGCCCCCCCTCTCTCTCTGTTCCCCTCTCTCTCTGTTCCCCTCTCTCTCTGTTCCCCTCTCTCTCTCTGCCCCCTCTCTGTTCCCCTCTCTCTCTCTGTCCCCCCTCTCTTCCCCTCTCTCTCTGTTCCCCTCTCTCTCTCTGTCCCCCCTCTCTGTTCCCCTCTCTCTCTCTCTGTCCCCCTCTCTGTTCCCCTCTCTCTCTGTTCCCCTCTCTCTCTCTGTCCCCCCTCTCTGTTCCCCTCTCTCTCTCTGTCCCCCCTCTCTGTTCCCCTCTCTCTCTGTCCCCCTCTCTGTTCCCCTCTCTCTCTCTCTGTCCCCCTCTCTGTTCCCCTCTCTCTCTGTTCCCCTCTCTCTCTCTGTCCCCCCTCTCTGTTCCCCTCTCTCTCTGTTCCTCTCTCTTTTTTTTTTTTTTTTACACAGCCTCTGGTGGCCTGGTGGTTAACGCTCTGGCTTCACACGGTGAGGTCCTGGGTTCGATTCCCAGCCAGAGTAGAAACATTGGACGTGTTTCTTTCCACCTGTTGTCTATGTTCCCCATCAGTAAAATGGGTACCTGGGTGTTAGTCGACTGGTGTGGGTCGCATCCTGGGAGACTGACCTAAGGAGGCCTGGTCACAGACCGGGCCGCGGGGGCGTTGACCCCCGGAACTCTCTCCAGGTAAACTGGTTGACCAGGCAAGGGTTTGACAGGTTAAGGATCCCTAGCTTTATTGACAGCTATATTACAGGTTAAGGATTCCTAACTTTATTGGCAAGCTAAGAGCTGTTACCTACATCAGCTCATTTGAAAGCATTTTTATTGTTATGAGACATACAAGTAGGGAACAGGATGAAGTTGGAGCCATCTGTGGGCCAGCATTTTCATTTGATCAACTGACTTTATCTCGTTGACATCATTATGCTGTACGAATGTGTTCCATACTCGAGTCATCCTGGGTATGTATGATCTCAGATCATACATACATACTCTCTGTCCCCCCCCCTCTCTCTGTTCCCCTCTCTCTCTCTCTGTCCCCCTCTCTCTCTGTCTCCCCTCTCTGTCCCCCTCTCTCTGTCCCCCCTCTCTCTCTGTTCCCCCTCTCTCTCTGTTCCCCCTCTCTCTGTCCCCCTCTCTCTCTGTCCCCCCTCTCTCTCTGTCCCCCCTCTCTCTCTGTCCCCCTCTCTCTCTGTCCCCCCTCTCTCTCTGTCCCTCTCTCTGTCCCCCCCTCTCTGTCCCCCTCTCTCTTTCTCTGTCCCTCTCTCTCTCTCTCTCTCTCCCCTTGACTCTCCTTCCTTCCCTCTCTCCCTCCTACACTATTCCTTCCTTAATCCTGTTATATAATTTACATACGAATGACAGTGTATGGGCGGTGGAGTGTTGGCGGCACAGGGAATGGCTAGCAGTGTGGGTGGCAGTGTGGGTGGTGTTGTGGATGGCAGTGTGGGTGACAGTGTGGCTGGCAGAGTGTGGGTGGCACAGTGTGGGTGGCAGTGTGTGGGTGGCAGTGTGGGTGGCAGTGTGGGTGGTGTTGTGGATGGCAGTGTGGGTGACAGTATGGCTGGCAGAGTGTGGGTGGCACAGTGTGGGTGGCAGTGTGGGTGGCAGTGTGTGGGTGGCAGTGTGGGTGGTGTTGTGGACGCCAGTGTGGGTGACAGTGTGGGTGGCAGTGTGTGGGTGGCAGAGTGTGGGTGGCAGAGTGTGTGGGTGACAGTGTGCTGGCAGTGTGGATGGCAAAGAGTGGGTGGCAGTGTGGGTGACAGTGTAGGTGGTGTTGTGGACGCCAGTGTGGGTGGCAGAGTGTGGGTGGCAGTGTGTGTGGGTGGCAGTGTGGCTGGCAGTGTGTGGGTGGCAGTGTGGATGGCAGAGAGTGATGGCAGTGTGGGTGGCAGAGAGTGATGGCAGTGTGGATGGCAGTGTGGGTGGCAGAGAGTGATGGCAGTGTGGGTGACAGTGTGGTGGTAGAGTGTGGGTGGCAGTGTGGTGGGGGCAGTGTGGCTGGCAGTGTGTGGGTGGCAGTGTGGATGGAGAGTGATGGCAGTGTGGGGGGCAGTGTGGATGGCAGACAGTGATGACAGTGTGGGTGGCAATGTGGATGGCATAGAGTGATGGTAGTGTGGATGGCAGAGAGTGATGGCAGTATGGGTGGCAGTGTGGGTGGCAGAGAGTGATGGCAGTGTGGGTGGCAGAGTGATGGCAGTGTGGGTGGCAGAGAGTGATGGCAGTGTGGATGGCAGAGAGTGATGCAGTGTGGATGGCAGAGAGTGATGGCAGTGTGGATGGCAGAGAGTGATGGCAGTGTGGATGGCAGAGAGTGATGGCAGTGTGGATGCAGAGAGTGATGGCAGTGTGGATGGCAGAGAGTGATGGCAGTGTGGATGGCAGAGAGTGATGGCAGTGTGGATGGCAGAGAGTGATGGCAGTGTGGATGGCAAGAGTGAGGCAGTGTGGATGGCAGAGAGTGATGGCAGTGTGGATGGCAGAGAGTGATGGCAGTGTGGATGGCAGAGAGTGATGGCAGTGTGGATGGGAGAGAGTGATGGCAGTGTGGATGGCAGAGAGTGATGGCAGTGTGGATGGCAGAGAGTGATGGCAGTGTGGATGGCAGAGAGTGATGGCAGTGTGGATGGCAGAGAGTGATGGCAGTGTGGATGGCAGAGAGTGATGGCAGTGTGGATGGCAGAGAGTGATGGCAGTGTGGATGGCAGAGAGTGATGGCAGTGTGGATGGCAGAGAGTGATGGCAGTTGGATGGCAGAGAGTGATGGCAGTGTGGATGGCAGAGAGTGATGGCAGTGTGGATGGCAGAGAGTGATGGCAGTGTGGATGGCAGAGAGTGATGGCAGTGTGGATGGCAGAGAGTGATGGCAGTGTGGATGCAGAGAGTGATGGCAGTGTGGATGGCAGAGAGTGATGGCAGTGTGGATGGCAGAGAGTGATGGCAGTGTGGATGGCAGAGAGTGATGGCAGTGTGGATGGCAGAGAGTGATGGCAGTGTGGATGGCAGAGAGTGATGGCAGTGTGGATGCAGAGAGTGATGGCAGTGTGGATGGCAGAGAGTGATGGCAGGTGGGGTGGCAGAGAGTGATGGCAGTGTGGGTGGCAGAGAGTGATGGCAGTGTGGGTGGCAGAGAGTGATGGCAGTGTGGATGGCAGAGAGTGATGGCAGTGTGGATGGCAGAGAGTGATGGCAGTGTGGATGGCAGAGAGTGATGGCAGTGTGATGGCAGAGAGTGATGGCAGTGTGGATGGCAGAGAGTGATGGCAGTGTGGATGGCAGAGAGTGATGGCAGTGTGGATGGCAGAGAGTGATGGCAGTGTGGATGCAGAGAGTGATGCAGTGTGGGTGGCAGTGTGGATGGCAGAGAGTGATGGCAGTGTGGGTGGCAGTGTGGATGGCAGAGTGTGATGGCAGTGTGGGTGGCAGTGTGGATGCAGAGAGTGATGGCAGTGTGGGGCAGTGTGGATGGCAGAGAGTGATGGCAGTGTGGGTGGCAGTGTGGATGCAGAGAGTGATGGCAGTGTGGTGGCAGTGTGGATGGCAGAGAGTGATGGCAGTGTGGGTGCAGTGTGGATGGCAGAGAGTGATGGCAGTGTGGGTGGCAGTGTGGATGGCAGAGAGTGATGGCAGTGTGGGTGGCAGTGTGGATGGCAGAGAGTGATGGCAGTGTGGGTGGCAGTGTGGATGGCAGAGAGTGATGGCAGTGTGGGGGGCAGTGTGGAGGCAGAGAGTGATGGCAGTGGGTGGCAGTGTGGATGGCAGAGAGTGTTGGCAGTGTGGGTGGCAGTGTGGATGGCAGAGAGTGATGGCAGTGTGGATGGCAGAGAGTGATGGCAGTGTGGGTGGCAGAGAGTGATGGCAGTGTGGATGGCAGAGAGTGATGGCAGTGCACCCACATCTCCACTTCTCTTATGGAAATATGAGATTCTCGAGATTGTTGGAGGAGGGAGTGTTGAAGGTACAGAGATCAGTGTTGAAGGTACAGAGATCAGTGTTGAAGGTACAGAGATCAGTGTTGAAGGTACAGAGATCAGTGTTGAAGGTACAGAGATCAGTGTTGAGGTACAGAGATCAGTGTTGAAGGTACAGAGATCAGTGTGAAGGTACAGAGATCAGTGTTGAAGGTACAGAGACAGTGTTGAAGGTACAGAGATCAGTGATGAAGTACAGAGATCAGTGTTGAAGGTACAGAGATCAGTGTTGAAGTACAGAGATCAGTGTTGAAGGTACAGAGATCAGTGTTGAAGGTACAGAGATCAGTGTTGAAGGTACAGAGATCAGTGTTGAAGGTACAGAGATCAGTGTTGAAGGTACAGAGATCAGTGTTGAAGGTACAGAGATCAGTGATGAAGGTACAGAGATCAGTGTTGAAGGTACAGAGATCAGTGATGAAGGTACAGAGATCAGTGTTGAAGGTACAGAGATCAGTGATGAAGGTACAGAGATCAGTATTGAAGGTACAGAGATCAGTGTTGAAGGTACAGAGATCAGTGTTGAAGGTACAGAGGTTAGTGTTGAAGGTACAGAGATCAGTGATGAAGGTACAGAGATCAGTGATGAAGGTACAGAGATCAGTATTGAAGGTACAGAGATCAGTGTTGAAGGTACAGAGATCAGTGTTGAAGGTACAGAGATCAGTGTTGAAGGTACAGAGATCAGTGATGAAGGTACAGAGATCAGTATTGAAAGTACAGAGATCAGTGTTGAAGGTACAGAGATCAGTGTTGAAGGTACAGAGATCAGTGATGAAGGTACAGACAGTATGAAGTACAGGATCAGTGTTGAAGGTACAGAGATCATGTTGAAGGTACAGAGGTTAGTGTTGAAGGTACAGAGATCAGTGATGAAGGTACAGAGATCAGTGATGAAGGTACAGAGATCAGTGTTGAAGGTACAGAGATCAGTGTTGAAGGTACAGAGATCAGTGTTGAAGGTACAGAGATCAGTGTTGAAGGTACAGAGATCAGTGTTGAAGGTACAGAGATCAGTGTTGAAGGTACAGAGATCAGTGTTGAAGGTACAGAGATCAGTGTTGAAGGTACAGAGATCAGTGTTGAAGGTACAGAGATCAGTGTTGAAGGTACAGAGATCAGTGTTGAAGGTACAGAGATCAGTGTTGAAGGTACAGAGATCAGTGTTGAGGTACAGAGATCAGTGGAAGGTACAGAGATCAGTGTTGAAGGTACAGAGATCAGTGTTGAAGGTACAGAGATCAGTGTTGAAGGTACAGAGATCAGTGTTGAAGGTACAGAGATCAGTGTTGAAGGTACAGAGATCAGTGTTGAAGGTACAGAGATCAGTGTTTAGTACAGAATAGTGTTAAGGTACAGAGATCAGTGTTGAAGGTACAGAGATCAGTGTTGAAGGTACAGAGATCAGTGTTGAAGGTACAGAGATCAGTGTTGAAGGTACAGAGATCAGTGATGAAGGTACAGAGATCAGTGTTGAAGGTACAGAGATCAGTGTTGAAGGTACAGAGATCAGTGTTGAAGGTACAGAGATCAGTGTTGAAGGTACAGAGATCAGTGTTGAAGGTACAGAGATCAGTGTTGAAGGTACAGAGATCAGTGTTGAAGGTACAGAGATCAGTGTTGAAGGTACAGAGATCAGTGTTGAAGGTACAGAGATCAGTGTTGAAGGTACAGAGATCAGTATTGAAGGTACAGAGATCAGTGTTGAAGGTACAGAGATCAGTGTTGAAGGTACAGAGATCAGTGTTGAAGGTACAGAGATCAGTGTTGAAGGTACAGAGATCAGTGTTGAAGGTACAGAGATCAGTATTGAAGGTACAGAGATCAGTGTTGAAGGTACAGAGACATGTGAAGTACAGAATCAGTGATGAAGGTACAGAGATCAGTATTGAAGGTACAGAGATCAGTGATGAAGGTACAGAGATCAGTGTTGAAGGTACAGAGATCAGTGATGAAGGTACAGAGATCAGTGATGAAGGTACAGAGATCAGTGTTGAAGGTACAGAGATCAGTGTTGAAGGTACAGAGATCAGTGTTGAAGGTACAGAGATCAGTGATGAAGGTACAGAGATCAGTGTTGAAGGTACAGAGATCAGTGTTGAAGGTACAGAGATCAGTGTTTGAAGGTACAGAGATCAGTGTTGAAGGTACAGAGATCAGTGTTGAAGGTACAGAGATCAGTGATTGAAGGTACAGAGATCAGTGTTGAAGGTACAGAGATCAGTGTTGAAGGTACAGAGATCAGTGTTGAAGGTACAGAGATCAGTATTGAAGGTACAGAGATCAGTGATGAAGGTACAGAGATCAGTGTTGAAGGTACAGAGATCAGTGATGAAGGTACAGAGATCAGTGTTGAAGGTACAAGATCAGTGTTTGAAGGTACAGAGATCAGTGTTGAAGGTACAGAGATCAGTTTGAAGGGACAGAGATCAGTGTTGAAGGTACAGAGATCAGTGTTGAAGGTACAGAGATCAGTGATGAAGGTACAGAGATCAGTGTTGAAGGTACAGAGATCAGTGATGAAGGTACAGAGATCAGTATTGAAGGTACAGAGATCAGTGTTGAAGGTACAGAGATCAGTGTTGAAGGTACAGAGTTAGTGTTGAAGGTACAGAGATCAGTGATGAAGGTACAGAGATCAGTGATGAAGGTACAGAGATCAGTATGAAGGTACAGAGATCAGTGTTGAAGGGACAGAGATCAGTGTTGAAGGTACAGAGATCAGTGTTGAAGGTACAGAGATCAGTGATGAAGGTACAGAGATCAGTATTGAAGGTACAGAGATCAGTGTTGAAGGTACAGAGATCAGTGGTTGAAGGTACAGAGATCAGTGATGAAGGTACAGAGATCAGTATTGAAGGTACAGAGATCAGTGTTGAAGGTACAGAGATCAGTGTTGAAGGTACAGAGGTTAGTGTTGAAGGTACAGAGATCAGTGATGAAGGTACAGAGATCAGTGATGAAGGTACAGAGATCAGTATTGAAGGTACAGAGATCAGTGCTGAAGGTACAGAGATCAGTGTTGAAGGTACAGAGATCAGTGTTGAAGGTACAGAGATCAGTGATTTAAGGTACAGAGATCAGTATGAAGGTACAGAGATCAGTGTTGAAGGTACAGAGATCAGTGTTGAAGGTACAGAGATCAGTGTTGAAGGTACAGAGATCAGTGATGAAGGTACAGAGATCAGTGTTGAAGGTACAGAGATCAGTGATGAAGGTACAGAGATCAGTATGAAGGTACAGAGATCAGTGTGAAGGTACAGAGATCAGTGTTGAAGGTACAGAGGTTAGTGTTGAAGGTACAGAGATCAGTGATGAAGGTACAGAGATCAGTGATGAAGGTACAGAGATCAGTATTGAAGGTACAGAGATCAGTGTTGAAGGTACAGAGATCAGTGTTGAAGGTACAGAGATCAGTGTTGAAGGTACAGAGATCAGTGATGAAGGTACAGAGATCAGTATTGAAGGTACAGAGATCAGTGTTGAAGGTACAGAGATCATGTTGAAGGTACAGAGATCAGTGTTGAAGGTACAGAGATCAGTGATGAAGGTACAGAGATCAGTATTGAAGGTACAGAGATCAGTGTTGAAGGTACAGAGATCAGTGTTGAAGGTACAGAGGTTAGTGTTGAAGGTACAGAGATCAGTGATGAAGGTACAGAGATCATATTGAAGGTACAGAGATCAGTAGTTGAAGGTACAGAGATCAGTGTTGAAGGTACAGAGATCAGTGTTGAAGGTACAGAGATCAGTGTTGAAGGTACAGAGATCAGTGATGAAGGTACAGAGATCAGTATTGAAGGTACAGAGATCAGTGTTGAAGGTACAGAGATCAGTGATGAAGGTACAGAGATCAGTATTGAAGGTACAGAGATCAGTGTTGAAGGTACAGAGATCAGTGTTGAAGGTACAGAGATCAGTGTTGAAGGTACAGAGATCAGTGTTGAAGGTACAGAGATCAGTGATGAAGGTACAGAGATCAGTGTTGAAGTACAGAGATCAGTGTTGAAGGTACAGAGATCAGTGATGAAGGTACAGAGATCAGTGTTGAAGGTACAGAGATCAGTGTTGAAGGTACAGAGATCAGTGTTGAAGGTACAGAGATCAGTGTTGAAGGTACAGAGATCAGTGATGAAGGTACAGAGATCAGTATTGAAGGTACAGAGATCAGTGTTGAAGGTACAGAGATCAGTGTTGAAGGTACAGAGATCAGTGTTGAAGTACAGAGTCAGTGTTGAAGGTACAGAGATCAGTGATGAAGGTACAGAGATCAGTATTGAAGGTACAGAGATCAGTTATGAAGGTACAGAGATCAGTATTGAAGGTACAGAGATCAGTATTGAAGGTACAGAGATCAGTATTGAAGGTACAGAGATCAGTGTTGAAGGTACAGAGATCAGTGTTGAAGGTACAGAGATCAGTGTTGAAGGTACAGAGATCAGTGTTGAAGGTACAGAGATCAGTGTTGAAGGTACAGAGATCAGTGATTTAAGGTACAGAGATCAGTGTTGAAGGTACAGAGATCAGTGATGAAGGTACAGAGATCAGTATTGAAGGTACAGAGATCAGTGATGAAGGTACAGAGATCAGTATTGAAGGTACAGAGATCAGTATTGAAGGTACAGAGATCAGTATTGAAGGTACAGAGATCAGTATTGAAGGTACAGAGATCAGTGTTGAAGGTACAGAGATCAGTGTTGAAGGTACAGAGATCAGTGTTGAAGGTACAGAGATCAGTGTTGAAGGTACAGAGATCACTATTGAAGGTACAGAGATCAGTATTGAAGGTACAGAGATCAGTGTTGAAGGTACAGAGATCAGTATTGAAGGTACAGAGATCAGTGTTGAAGGTACAGAGATCAGTGTTGAAGGTACAGAGATCAGTGTTCGAAGTACAGAGATCAGTGTTGAAGGTACAGAGATCAGTATTGAAGGTACAGAGATCAGTATTGAAGGTACAGAGATCAGTGATGAAGGTACAGAGATCAGTGTTGAAGGTACAAAGATCAGTATTGAAGGTACAGAGATCAGTGATGAAGGTACAGAGATCAGTGTTGAAGGTACAGAGATCAGTATTGAAGGTACAGAGATCAGTGTTGAAGGTAAAAGAGATCAGTATTGAAGGTACAGAGATCAGTATTGAAGGTACAGAGATCAGTATTGAAGGTACAGAGATCAGTGTTGAAGGTACAGAGATCAGTATTGAAGGTACAGAGATCAGTGTTGAAGGTACAGAGATCAGTGTTGAAGGTACAGAGATCAGTATTGAAGGTACAGAGATCAGTATTGAAGGTACAGAGATCAGTGATTTAAGGTACAGAGATCATGTTGAAGGTACAGAGATCAGTATTGAAGGTACAGAGATCAGTGTTGAAGGTACAGAGATCAGTATTGAAGGTACAGAGATCAGTTTGAAGGTACAGAGATCAGTTATTGAAGGTACAGAGATCAGTATTGAAGGGACAGAGATCAGTATTGAAGGTACAGAGATCAGTGTTGAAGGTACAGAGATCAGTGTTGAAGGTACAGAGATCAGTATTGAAGGTACAGAGATCAGTGTTGAAGGTACAGAGATCAGTATTGAAGGTACAGAGATCAGTATTGAAGGTACAGAGATCAGTGATGAAGGTACAGAGATCAGTATTGAAGGTACAGAGATCAGTATGAAGGTACAGAGATCATGTTGAAGGTACAGAGATCAGTATTGAAGGTACAGAGATCAGTGTTGAAGTACAGAGATCAGTATTGAAGGTACAGAGATCAGTATTGAAGGTACAGAGATCATGTATGAAGGTACAGAGATCAGTGTTGAAGGTACAGAGATCAGTGTTGAAGGTACAGAGATCAGTATTGAAGGTACAGAGATCAGTATTGAAGGTACAGAGATCAGTGTTGAAGGTACAGAGATCAGTATTGAAGGTACAGAGATCAGTATTGAAGGTACAGAGGTTAGTGTTGAAGGTACAGAGATCAGTGTTGAAGGTACAGAGATCAGTGATGAAGGTACAGAGATCAGTATTGAAGGTACAGAGATCAGTGTTGAAGGTACAGAGGTTAGTGTTGAAGGTACAGAGATCAGTGTTGAAGGTACAGAGATCAGTGATTGAAGGTACAGAGGTTAGTTGAAGGTACAGAGATCAGTGTTGAAGGTACAGAGATCAGTGTTGAAGGTACAGAGATCAGTGTTGAAGGTACAGAGATCAGTGTTGAAGGTACAGAGGTTAGTGTTGAAGGTACAGAGTTAGTTGAAGGTACAGAGATCAGTGTTGAAGGGACAGAGATCAGTGTTGAAGGTACAGAGATTAGTGTTGAAGGTACAGAGGTTTAGTGTTGAAGGTACAGAGGTTAGTGTGAAGGAGTGTTGGAGATAGTTGAAGGTAAGGATCAGTGTTGAAGGTACAGAGATCAGTGTTGAAGGTACAGAGATCAGTGTTGAAGGTACAGAGATCAGTGTTGAAGGTACAGAGGATGTGTTGAAGGTACAAGGTTAGTGTGAAGGTACAGAGATCAGTGTTGAAGGTACAGAGGTTAGTGTTGAAGGTACAGAGTAGTGTTGAAGGTACAGAGGTTAGTGTTGAAGGAGTGTTGGAGTGTTGCAGGAGGGAGTGTTGAAGGTACAGAGATCAGTGTTGAAGGTACAGAGGTTAGTGTTGAAGGTACAGAGATCAGTGTTGAAGGTACAGAGATCAGTGTTGAAGGTACAGAGATCAGTGTTGAAGGTACAGAGATCAGTGTTGAAGGTACAGAGGTTAGTGTTGAAGGTACAGAGGTTAGTGTTGAAGGTACAGAGGTTAGTGTTGAAGGAGTGTTGGAGTGTTGCAGGAGGGAGTGTTGAAGGTACAGAGATCAGTGTTGAAGGTACAGAGATCAGTGTGAAGTACAGAGGTAGTGTTGAAGGTAAGAGGTTAGTGTTTGAAGGGGTGTTGGAGTGTTGCAGGAGGGAGTGTTGAAGGTACAGAGATCAGTGTTGAAGGTACAGAGATCAGTGTTGAAGGTACAGAGGTTAGTGTTGAAGGTACAGAGGTTAGTGTTGAAGGTACAGAGATCAGTGTTGAAGGTACAGAGGTTAGTGTTGAAAGGGACAGAGTAGTGTTGAAGGTACAGAGTTAGTGTTGAAGGATGTTGGAGTGTTGCAGGAGGGAGTGTTGAAGGTACAGAGATCAGTGTTGAAGGTACAGAGGTTAGTGTTGAAGGTACAGAGATCAGTGTTGAAGGTACAGAGATCAGTGTTGAAGGTACAGAGATCAGTGTTGAAGGTACAGAGATCAGTGTTGAAGGTACAGAGGTTAGTGTTGAAGGTACAGAGGTTAGTGTTGAAGGTACAGAGGTTAGTGTTGAAGGAGTGTTGGAGTGTTGCAGGAGGGAGTGTTGAAGGTACAGAGATCAGTGTTGAAGGTACAGAGATCAGTGTTGAAGGTACAGAGATCAGTGTTGAAGGTACAGAGATCAGTGTTGAAGGTACAGAGATCAGTGTTGAAGGTACAGAGATCAGTGTTGAAGGTACAGAGGTTAGTGTTGAAGGTACAGAGATCAGTGTTGAAGGTACAGAGGTTAGTGTTGAAGGTACAGAGGTTAGTGTAGAAGGTACAGAGATCAGTGTTGAAGGTACAGAGATCAGTGTTGAAGGTACAGAGATCAGTGTTGAAGGTACAGAGATCAGTGTAGAAGGTACAGAGATCAGTGTTGAAGGTACAGAGATCAGTGTTGAAGGTACAGAGATCAGTGTTGAAGGTACAGAGGTTAGTGTTGAAGGTACAGAGGTTAGTGTAGAAGGTACAGAGATCAGTGTTGAAGGTACAGAGATCAGTGTTGAAGGTACAGAGGTTAGTGTTGAAGGTACAGAGGTTAGTGTAGAAGGTACAGAGACAGTGTTGAAGGTACAGAGATCAGTGTTGAAGGTACAGAGGTTAGTGTTGAAGGTACAGAGGTTAGTGTAGAAGGTACAGAGATCAGTGTTGAAGGTACAGAGATCAGTGTTGAAGGTACAGAGATCGGTGTTGAAGGTACAGAGATCAGTGTAGAAGGTACAGAGATCAGTGTAGAAGGTACAGAGATCAGTGTAGAAGGTACAGAGATCAGTGTAGAAGGTACAGAGATCAGTGTAGAAGGTACAGAGATCAGTGTAGACGGTACAGAGATCAGTGTAGAAGGTACAGAGGTTAGTGTTGAAGGCAGGAGATACAGGCACACAATGGAGTACAGGGAGACGATGCCGGGAGGAGATGACTAGGCAGATAAAAGAAGTTGTAGGAAAGGGGGAGACTAGTAAGGGAAAAGAGACGATGAGAGAGGAGAGAGAGCGAGTGAAGGAAGAGAGAGGGAAGGAGAGAGAAGAGGAGAGCGAGAGAGAGAGAGAGAGAGAGAGAAGAGACAGAGAGAGAGAGAGAGAAAATCAATAATTCAGCTAAGAGTTGAAAGGTCACAGAGATCAGTGTTGAAGGTACAAGAGATCAGCTGTTGAAGGTACAGAGTTCACATGTAGAAGGTACAGAATCGTGTTTAAGTACAGAGACAGTGTTTTAAGTACAGAATCTGTTGAAGTACAGGGTTAGTTGAATG
>NC_069492.1:16415542-16453042 GCF_026875155.1 Cherax quadricarinatus | reverse complement strand
AGTAGCTCTAGTAGTATTAACAGTAGTAGTAGTAACAGTAGTAGTAGTAGTAGTATTAACAGTAGTAGTAGTAGTAGTATTAACAGTAGTAGTATTAATAGTAGTAGTAGTATTAACAGTAGCAGTAGTAGTAACAGTAGCAGTAGTAATAACAGTAGTAGTAGTAGTAACAGTAGTAGTAGTAGTAATTTGACTTTATAATGGTTAACGAAGGAGGACAGTTATTATTACTGTGCAGACTGACCACATCGACTCAAGGCTGAGGGACTGATTACCTAAAACTCCTCCTGTTCTTCACCATTCTCCTTTGTATGGACTGATGAAGCCACTGTGTGGCGATACGTTTCCTCATTAAAGATACCCAAGTGTTACACACTTGTTAAATTTATCATTATTATTATTATTAAAAACATCGACCCCATGAGGGGCGAAAGTGCGTACTGGAAGGTCTAAGTGGGAGACCAGATTGAAATGTTCAATGATCGATCGTTTCTCCTCTTAGTCAATCTCAACTCGCCTCAACTTGAGGCTTGGCGACTTGCAATCGCCAAGTGGCCTACAAGACTTGCTTAATTAATGGACCCCAAGTGGATTGTAAGAACAGGGATACATAATGCAGTATTATTCCAAATTAGTGGATTGTGGGAACAGGGATACATAATGGAGAATTATTCCAAATTAGTGGATTGTGGGAAAAGGGATACATAATGGAGAATTATTCCAAATTAGTGGATTGTGGGAACAGGGATACATAATGGAGAATTATTCCAAATTAGTGGATTGTGAGAACAGGGATACATAATGGAGAATTATTCCAAATTAGTGGATTGTAAGAACAGGGATACATAATGGAGAATTATTCCAAATTAGTGGATTGTGGGAACAGGGATACATAATGGAGAATTATTCCAAATTAGTGGATTGTGGTAAAAGGGATACATAATGGAGAATTATTCCAAATTAGTGGATTGTGGGAACAGGGATACATAATGCAGAATTATTCCAAATTAGTGGATTGTGGTAAAAGGGATACATAATGGAGAATTATTCCAAATTAGTGGATTGTGGGAACAGGGATACATAATGCAGAATTATTCCAAATTAGTGGATTGTAAGAACAGGGATACATAATGGAGAATTATTCCAAATTAGTGGATTGTGGGAAAAGGGATACATAAAGGAGAATTATTCCAAATTAGTGGATTGTGGGAACAGGGATATATAATGGAGAATTATTCCAAATTAGTGGATTGTGGGAAAAGGGATACATAATGGAGAATTATTCCAAATTAGTGGATTGTGGGAAAAGGGATACATAATGGAGAATTATTCCAAATTAGTGGATTGTGGGAACAGGGATATATAATGGAGAATTATTCCAAATTAGTGGATTGTAAGAACAGGGATACATAATGGAGAATTATTCCAAATTAGTGGATTGTGGGAACAGGGATACATAATGGAGAATTATTCCAAATTAGTGGATTGTGGTAAAAGGGATACATAATGGAGAATTATTCCAAATTAGTGGATTGTGGGAACAGGGATACATAATGCAGAATTATTCCAAATTAGTGGATTGTGGTAAAAGGGATACATAATGGAGAATTATTCCAAATTAGTGGATTGTGGGAACAGGGATACATAATGCAGAATTATTCCAAATTAGTGGATTGTAAGAACAGGGATACATAATGGAGAATTATTCCAAATTAGTGGATTGTGGGAAAAGGGATACATAAAGGAGAATTATTCCAAATTAGTGGATTGTGGGAACAGGGATATATAATGGAGAATTATTCCAAATTAGTGGATTGTGGGAAAAGGGATACATAATGGAGAATTATTCCAAATTAGTGGATTGTGGGAAAAGGGATACATAATGGAGAATTATTCCAAATTAGTGGATTGTGGGAACAGGGATATATAATGGAGAATTATTCCAAATTAGTGGATTGTGGGAAAAGGGATACATAATGGAGAATTATTCCAAATTAGTGGATTGTGGGAACAGGGATACATAATGGAGAATTATTCCAAATTAGTGGATTGTGGGAACAGGGATACATAATGGAGAATTATTCCAAATTAGTGGATTGTGGGAACAGGGATACATAATGGAGAATTATTCCAAATTAGTGGATTGTGGGACCAGGGATACATAATGGAGAATTATTCCAAATTAGTGGATTGTGGGACCAGGGATACTTAATGGAGAATTATTCCAAATTAGTGGATTGTGGGAACAGGGATACATAATGGAGAATTATTCCAAATTAGTGGATTGTGGGAACAGGCATATATTATGGAGAATTATTCCAAATTAGTGGATTATGGGAACAGGGATACATAATGGAGAATTATTCCAAATTAGTGGATTGTGGGAACAGGGATACATAATGGAGAATTATTCCAAATTAGTGGATTGTGGGACCAGGGATACATAATGGAGAATTATTCCAAATTAGTGGATTGTGGGACCAGGGATACATAATGGAGAATTATTCCAAATTAGTGGATTGTGGGAACAGGGATACATAATGGAGAATTATTCCAAATTAGTGGATTGTGCTAGGTAGGTCCTTCTCAAACCCATTTCTTCTCACTCTATACTTTTCCTAAGTTTGGGACATGACTGGCCAATCATAGACGTGTTTTGAAGACTCGCACAGGTAAATATTCTGCTTAAAACGCGTATCTAACGGGTATTTTTCCTTCCCTTTTCACAGCCTTGTCCAACCTGGGAGTGGTGTACAGCGAACAGGGTCGCCTCCAGGAAGCAGAGGCCGCTTACCGTGGCGCCCTCAGACACGCACCAACCATGGCAGACACACACTTTAATCTGTAAGTGCCTTAAGATATTTTGTAAAGCGTTGTTGGTACATCAACGTGAACAAGTGTTCAGATGAACTGTAACAGTGTAGCATCACAACTTGTTGAAGTCAATACTCTGGTACAATACACAACTAACACGAAGTCACAATACCCTGACTGCTACAATTCACAATCCACAAAGTCACAATGCCCTGGCTGCAACAGTTCACAACCCACAGTGTCACAATACCCTGGCTGCAACAGTTCACAACCCACAGTGTCACAATACCCTGGCTGCAACAGTTCACAACCCACAGTGTCACAATACCCTGGCTGCAACAGTTCACAACCCACAGTGTCACAATACCCTGGCTGCAACAGTTCACAACCCACAGTGTCACAATACCCTGGCTGCAACAGTTCACAACCCAGAAAGTCACAATACCCTGGCTATAACAATTTAATCTAACCCACAGTCAAATACCAAATACCCTGGCTGCTACAATTCCCAACACACACACACACACACACACACAATACCCTAGCTGCTAAAATTCACAACTGACACAGTCACTAAACACTGTTATAGAACACGGAACACCTCTGATGCTATAATCTGACTACTACTGCTGTTGTAGCACCTCAAGGAGGTCTCTGCTACAGGGGACTACTGCTGGCGTCTACAGGGAGGACGCAGGAAGCAACAGAGTGCTACCGTGCCGCGTTGTGGAGTAGACCGTGGCTTGCGCAAGCACACTTGGGGCTGGCGGCAGCACTGCAGCAGCTGGGACGTGATGCTGAGGCTGTGAAGGTAGGTACTGAAATGCTGAAGGTAGGTACCGAGGTTCTGAAGGTAGGTACCGAGGTTCTGAAGGTAGGTACCGAGGTTCTGAAGGTAGGTACCGAGGTTCTGAAGGTAGGTACCGAGGTCCTGAAGGTAAGTACTGGGGTGCTGAAGGTAGGTACCGAGGTGAAGGTAGGTACTGAGTTCCTGAAGGTAGGTACTGAAGGTAGGTGCTAAGGTGGTGGAGGTAGGTGTTGTGGTGCTGAAACTACTGTAACATTAGCAGTCACAAGGTTTCAGGACACTGTAACAAGCGTACCTATTGCAGGTGTTGGAGGCTGTAACAGGTGTTTCTGAAGATGGAGGCTGTAACAGGTGTTTCTGATTATGGAGGCTGTAACAGGTGTTTCTGATTATGGAGGCTGTAACAGGTGTTTCTGAAGATGGAGGCTGTAACAGGTGTTTCTGAAGATGGAGGCTGCAACAGGTGTTTCTGATTATGGAGGCTGTAACAGGCGTTTCTGATTATGGAGGCTGTAACAGGCGTTTCTGATTATGGAGGCTGTAACAGGTGTTTCTGATTATGGAGGCTGTAACAGGTGTTTCTGATTATGGAGGCTGTAACAGGTGTTTCTGATGATGGAGGCTGTAACAGGTGTTTCTGATGATGGAGGCTGTAACAGGTGTTTCTGATGATGGAGGCTATAACAGGGGTTTGTGATGATGACGGAGGCTATAACAAGTGTTTTGTGCTGATATTAAAGGCTATTACAGGTGTTTATGCAGATGTTAAAGGCTGTAACAGATGTTTCTGGGCAATAAAGGATGTAACAGGTGGTTTTTACTCGTGTTGGATGCTGGAGTTAAAAGGGCAACAAGTGTTTATCGTAGAATTGTAGTCTCTAACAGGTGTTTCTATTGGTGTTTAAAGGTACAACAGGTGTTTTTCATAGAGTTGAAGGCTCTAACAGGTGTTTCTATTGGCGTTTAAAGGTATAACAGGTGTTTTTCATAGAGTTGAAGGCTCTAACAGGTGTTTATATTGGTGCTTGATGGTACAACAGGTGTTTCTGCTACAGGTGTTAGAGGCGTGTCGGAGCGCAGCATCAGCACCTGCCAGAGATGGCTGGAGTCACAGCTGGGCAGTGACCACCTGCAGACAGCGGCTGGCACGGGCACACATCCTAGCTGGGCGGCCCCACGATGCCCTAGAGGAAGTGGGGCACGCCCTCCAGCACGCCCCTGATGGGTACGGCACCCACTCCTTGCATACCTTGGCAGCAGAGGCCCACCTGGAAGCTGGGGAACATGCTGAAGCTCAAGCTGCCCTCTCACGTGTCCTGGCTGCCCACCCTCACCATGTGCCTGCCCACCTCACCTTCTCCAGGATGCTACAAGCTAATGTGAGTCTTATTAGCAGTAGTAGTAGTACTAGTAGTAGTAGTAGTAGTAGCAGTAATAGTAGTAGTAGTAATAGTAGTAGTAATAGTAGTAATAGTAATAGTGGTAGTAATAGTAGTAATAGTGGTAGTAATAGTAACAGTGGTAGTAATAGTGGTAGTAATAGTGGTAGTAGTAATAGTAGTAATAGTAGTAGTAATAATAGTAGTAGTAATAGTAGTAGTAATAGTGGATGTCTTCTCTACTATTCAGATCAGGGCAGGTCAAGCCAGGTCAAGCCAGGTCATGCCAGGTCAAGCCAGGTCAAGCCAGGTCAAACCAGGTCAAGCCAGGTCAAGCCAGGTCAAGCCAGGTCATGCCAGGTCATGCCAGGTCAAGCCAGGTCAAGCCAGGTCAATCCAGGTCAAGCCAGGTCATGCCAGGTCAAGCCAGGTCATGCCAGATCAAGCCAGGTCAAGCCAGGTCAATCCAGGTCAAGCCAGGTCAGGCTAGGTTGTAATCTATCCGTAAATATTAACCAATTACAACATACAATAGAAGCAATATAAAACAGAGGAAATAAAAACAACGTCTGAAATAAGGAACTGGAAGCCACCGAGCGAGGTACACGTAACTATGTCAGATTATCACTGTTTAAGCTGCCTTCAGTACTGTTTAAACTGCCTTCAGTACTGTTTAAGCTGCCTTCAGTACTGTTTAAGCTGCCTTCAGTACTGTTTAAGCTGCCTTCAGTACTGTTTAAGCTGCCTTCAGTACTGTTTAAGCTGCCTTCAGTACTGTTTAAGCTGCCTTCAGTACTGTTTAAGCTGCCTTCAGTACTGTTTAAGCTGCCTTCAGTACTGTTTAAGCTGCCTTCAGTACTGTTTAAGCTGCCTTCAGTACTGTTTAAGCTGCCTTCAGTACTGTTTAAGCTGCCTTCAGTACTGTTTTAAACTGCCTTCATTACTGTTTAAGCTGCCTTCAGTACTGTTTAAGCTGCCTTCAGTACTGTTTAAGCTGCCTTCAGTACTGTTTAAGCTGCCTTCAGTACTGTTTAAACTGCCTTCATTACTGTTTAAGCTGCCTTCAGTACTGTTTAAGCTGCCTTCAGTACTGTTTAAGCTGCCTTCAGTACTGTTTAAGCTGCCTTCAGTACTGTTTAAGCTGCCTTCAGTACTGTTTAAGCTGCCTTCAGTACTGTTTAAGCTGCCTTCAGTACTGTTTAAGCTGCCTTCATTACTGTTTAAGCTGCCTTCAGTACTGTTTAAGCTGCCTTCAGTACTGTTTAAGCTGCCTTCAGTACTGTTTAAACTGCCTTCATTACTGTTTAAGCTGCCTTCAGTACTGTTTAAGCTGCCTTCAGTACTGTTTAAGCTGCCTTCATTAGTCACCCATTTGACCACCTTCACAACAGAGAAATGCTGTCATTAGTAACTGTTACGTGATGCTGGAGATGTAACTGGAATACAGCGGGTGGCAGTCCATCAGACTGTATCTGTCACGTGACTGACAATGTGTGGGTCATGTGGCTAATATCTGTGTCAGATACACTGCGTGGGAGTCATCCTGTGACTAATACCTGCATCAGATACACAGTGTGGGTCATGTGGCTAATATCTGTGTCAGATACACTGCGTGGGAGTCATCCTGTGACTAATACCTGCATCAGATACATCATCAGACTGTATCTGTCACATGACTGACAATGTGTGGGTCATGTGGCTAATATCTGTGTCAGATACACTGCGTGGGAGTCATCCTGTGACTAATACCTGCATCAGATACACAGTGTGGGTCATGTGGCTAATATCTGTGTCAGATACACTGCGTGGGAGTCATCCTGTGACTAATACCTGCATCAGATACACAGTGTGGGTCATGTGGCTAATATCTGTGTCAGATACACTGCGTGGGAGTCATCCTGTGACTAATACCTGCATCAGATACATCATCAGACTGTATCTGTCACATGACTGACAATGTGTGGGTCATGTGGCTAATATCTGTGTCAGATACACTGCGTGGGAGTCATCCTGTGACTAATACCTGCATCAGATACACAGTGTGGGTCATGTGGCTAATATCTGTGTCAGATACACTGCGTGGGAGTCATCCTGTGACTAATACCTGCATCAGATACATCATCAGACTGTATCTGTCACATGACTGACAATGTGTGGGTCATGTGGCTAATATCTGTGTCAGATACACTGCGTGGGAGTCATCCTGTGACTAATACCTGCATCAGATACACAGTGTGGGTCATGTGGCTAATATCTGTGTCAGATACACTGCGTGGGAGTCATCCTGTGACTAATACCTGCATCAGATACATCATCAGACTGTATCTGTCACATGACTGACAATGTGTGGGTCATGTGGCTAATATCTGTGTCAGATACACTGCGTGGGAGTCATCCTGTGACTAATACCTGCATCAGATACACAGTGTGGGTCATGTGGCTAATATCTGTGTCAGATATACTGCGTGGGAGTCATCCTTTGACTAATACCTGCATCAGATACACAGTGTGGGTCATGTGGCTAATATCTGTCAGATACACTGCGTGGGAGTCGTCCTGTGTCACAGTGTGGGTCATGTGACTAATATCTGTCAGATACACTGCGTGGGAGTCATCCTGTGACTAATACCTGCATCAGATACACAGTGTGGGTCATGTGACTAATATCTGTGTCAGACACACTGCGTGGGAGTCATCCTGTGACTAATACCTGCATCAGATACACAGTGTGGGTCATGTGACTAATGTCTGTGTCAGACACACTGCGTGGGAGTCATCCTGTGACTAATACCTGCATCAGATACACAGTTTGGGTCATGTGTCAGATACACTGCGTGGGAGTCATCCTGTGGCTAATACCTGCATCAGATACACAGTGTGGGTCATGTGGCTAATATCTGTGTCAGATACACTGCTTGGGAGTCATCCTGTGAATAATACCTGCATCAGATACACAGTGTGGGTCATGTGACTAATATCTGTGTCAGACACACTGCGTGGGAGTCATCCTGTGACTAATACCTGCATCAGATACACAGTTTGGGTCATGTGACTAATATCTGTGTCAGATACAATGCGTGGGAGTCATCCTTTGACTAATACCTGCATCAGATACAGTGTGGGTCATGTGACTAATATCTGCGTCAGATACAATGCGTGGGAGTCATCCTGTGACTAATACCTGCATCAGATACACAGTGTGGGTCATGTGACTAATATCTGTCAGATACACTGCGTGGGAGTCGTCCTGTGACTAATACCTGCATCAGATACACAGTGTGGGTCATGTGACTAATATCTGTCAGATACACTGCGTGGGAGTCATCCTGTGACTAATACCTGCATCAGATACACAGTGTGGGTCATGTGACTAATATCTGTCAGATACACTGCGTGGGAGTCATCCTGTGACTAATACCTGCATCAGATACAGTGTGGGTCATGTGACTAATACCACTGTTAGATACACTGTGTGGTAGTCATCATATAACTAATACCTGCATCAGATACACAGTGTGGGTCATCATGTGACTAACACATGCGTCAGGAGACACTCAACACACACTAACAGAACACCACCTCTATCTTCCACACCGTTTAAAATTTATAGGTTATTTGAGATCTATTTCTGGCTGGCTGGTATGGCAACTTGCTACCACCAACACTTACTGGCAATAATGTGAGGGCTGACCTTTAGTAAGGTAAATTTATTGCCGAGAGTAATGTGATGGTTCGGTGTACACTGACTAGCGTGCGTGTGCCTGCGTTGTACAGTTAAACTTGCCATCTTGACTTAAATAGCAACGCTCTTCTTGCCCAGTAAGGCAAGTGAAAATTCGTGTATGCAATAATTTTGCAAAAATCATTCTGAACCTAACGAAAAAAAATATATTTCATTGCGTTCGTTTATTAAATTATTGTAAACTTATCTAAAATATATTTAGTTGGATTAGGTTAAATTAAATTCCGCTTGTTATAATAAGGTTAGGTACGTTTTCTAAGGTTCTTTAGGTAAAAAATTAATAATTTTTACATTAACTTAAATGAAAAAAATATATCTTTAAAAGTATAAGAGAACATTTTAGAAAGGACTTTATATATATATATATATATATATATAATATATATATATATATATATATATATATATATATATATATATATTATATATATATATATATACACATATATATACACACACTGATGATGGCATTCCCAGAGAACGGAATAGGATCTTATATAGTGGCTAGTCAGTGTGGATAATAGAGGTGTTGCGAGGCAAGCTGGGAGGCCATTGTGAGCCTTTGGAGCTCCAACACCTTTGATTAAGAGCCTTGGTCAAAGGCTACCATGGACAGCGGCCCCCCAATCATCGCTCTGACGAACCAGCTCTTTGAAGAGTAATTGCTGCCAGCGATATCAAGCTGCCTGGCAGACCCAGTGTAAACACTACTGGTGGTGCCTGGCAGATACAGTGTAAACACTACTGGTGGTGCCTGGCAGACCCAGTGTAAACACTACTGGTGGTGCCTGGCAGACAGTGTAAACACTAATGGTGGTGCCTGGCAGACAGTGTAAAAAACTACTGGTGGTGCCTGGCAGACCCAGTGTAAACACTACTGGTGGTGCCTGGCAGACCCAGTGTAAACACTACTGGTGGTGCCTGGCAGACCCAGTGTAAACACTACTGGTGGTGCCTGGCAGACAGTGTAAACACTACTGTGGTGCCTGCAGACCCAGTGTAAACACTACTGGTGGTGCCTGGCAGACCCAGTGTAAACACTACTGGTGGTGCCTGGCAGACAGTGTAAACACTACTGGTGGTGCCTGGCAGACAGTGTAAACACTACTGGTGGTGCCTGGCAGACAGTGTAAACACTACTGGTGGTTGCCTGGGAGACAGTGTAAACACTATGGTGGTGCCTGGCAGACAGTGTAAACACTACTGGTGGTGCCTGGCAGACAGTGTAAACACTACTGGTGGTGCCTGGCAGACACAGTGTAAACACTATGGTGGTGCCTGGCAGACACAGTGTAAACACTACTGGTGGTGCCTGGCAGACAGTGTAAACACTACTGGTGGTGCCTGGCAGACAGTGTAAACACTACTGGTGGTGCCTGGCAGACAGTGTAAACACTACTGGTGGTGCCTGGCAGACCCAGTGTAAACACTACTGGTGGTGCCTGGCAGACCCAGTGTAAACACTACTGGTGGTGCCTGGCAGACAGTGTAAACACTACTGGTGGTTTCCCGGCAGACACCGTGTAAACACTACTGGTGGTGCCTGGCGATACAGTGTAAACACTACTGGTGGTGCCTGGCAGACAGTGTAAAACACTATGGTGGTGCCTGGCAGACAGTGTAAAACACTACTGGTGGTGCCTGGCAGACAGTGTAAACACTACTGGTGGTGCCTGGCAGACAGTGTAAACACTACTGGTGGTGCCTGGCAGACACAGTGTAAACACTACTGGTGGTGCCTGGCAGACAGTGTAAACACTACTGGTGGTGCCTGGCAGACCCAGTGTAAACACTACTGGTGGTGCCTGGCAGACCCAGTGTAAACACTACTGGTGGTGCCTGGCAGACAGTGTAAACACTACTGGTGGTGCCTGGCAGACACCGTGTAAACACTACTGGTGGTGCCTGGCAGATACAGTGTAAACACTACTGGTGGTGCCTGGCAGATACAGTGTAAACACTACTGGTGGTGCCTGGCAGACAGTGTAAACACTACTGGTGGTGCCTGGCAGATACAGTGTAAAAAACTACTGGTGGTGCCTGGCAGATACAGTGTAAACACTACTGGTGGTGCCTGGCAGATACAGTGTAAACACTACTGGTGGTGCCTGGCAGATACAGTGTAAACACTACTGGTGGTGCCTGGCAGATACAGTGTAAACACTACTGGTGGTGCCTGGCAGATACAGTGTAAACACTACTGGTGGTGCCTGGCAGACACAGTGGAAACACTACTGGTGGTGCCTGGCAGACACAGTGTAAACACTACTGGTGGTGCCTGGCAGACACAGTGTAAACACTACTGGTGGTGCCTGGCAGATACAGTGTAAACACTACTGGTGGTGCCTGGCAGTGTAAACACTACTGGTGGTGCCTGGCAGACACAGTGTAAACACTACTGGTGGTGCCTGGCAGACAGTGTAAACACTACTGGTGGTGCCTGGCAGATACAGTGTAAACACTACTGGTGGTGCCTGGCAGACACAGTGTAAACACTACTGGTGGTTCCTGGCAGATACAGTGTAAACACTACTGGTGGTGCCTGGCAGACAGTGTAAACACTACTGGTGGTGCCTGGCAGACACAGTGTAAACACTACTGGTGGTGCCTGGCAGACAGTGTAAACACTACTGGTGGTGCCTGGCAGACAGTGTAAACACTACTGGTGGTGCCTGGCAGACAGTGGGAAACACTACTGGTGGTGCCTGGCAGACAGTGTAAACACTACTGGTGGTGCCTGGCAGTGTAAACACTACTGGTGGTGCCTGGCAGACAGTGTAAACACTACTGGTGGTGCCTGGCAGATACAGTGTAAACACTACTGGTGGTGCCTGGCAGACACAGTGTAAACACTACTGGTGGTGCCTGGCAGACAGTGTAAAACACTACTGGTGGTGCTGGCAGACACAGTGTAAACACTACTGGTGGTGCCTGGCAGACACAGTGTAAACACTACTGGTGGTGCCTGGCAGACACAGTGTAAACACTACTGGTGGTGCCTGGCAGACAGTGTAAACACTACTGGTGGTGCCTGGCAGACACAGTGTAAACACTACTGGTGGTGCCTGGCAGACAGTGTAAATACTACTGGTGGTGCCTGGCAGACAGTGTAAACACTACTGGTGGTGCCTGGCAGACACAGTGTAAACACTACTGGAGGTGCCTGGCAGACAGTGTAAACACTACTGGTGGTGCCTGGCAGACAGTGTAAACACTACTGGTGGTGCCTGGCAGACAGTGTAAACACTACTGGTGGTGCCTGGCAGATACAGTGTAAACACTACTGGTGGTGCCTGGCAGACAGTGTAAACACTACTGGTGGTGCCTGGCAGATACAGTGGGAAACACTACTGGTGGTGCCTGGCAGACACAGTGTAAACACTACTGGTGGTGCCTGGCAGACAGTGTAAACACTACTGGTGGTGCCTGGCAGACAGTGTAAACACTACTGGTGGTGCCTGGCAGACACAATGTAAACACTACTGGTGGTGCCTGGCAGACACAGTGTAAACACTACTGGTGGTGCCTGGCAGACAGTGTAAACACTACTGGTGGTGCCTGGCAGACACCCGTGTAAACACTACTGGTGGTGCCTGGCAGACACAGTGAAAAACTACTGGTGGTGCCTGGCAGACACAGTGTAAACACTACTGGTGGTGCCTGGCAGACACAGTGTAAACACTACTGGTGGTGCCTGGCAGACACAGTGTAAACACTACTGGTGGTGCCTGGCAGACACAGTGTAAACACTACTGGTGGTGCCTGGCAGACACAGTGTAAACACTACTGGTGGTGCCTGGCAGACACAGTGTAAACACTACTGGTGGTGCCTGGCAGACAGTGTAAACACTACTGGTGGTGCCTGGCAGACACAGTGTAAAACACTACTGGTGGTGCCTGGCAGACACAGTGTAAACACTACTGGTGGTGCCTGGCAGATACAGTGTAAACACTACTGGTGGTGCCTGGCAGACAGTGTAAACACTACTGGTGGTGCCTGGCAGTGTAAACACTACTGGTGGTGCCTGCAGACAGTGTAAACACTAATGGTGGTGCCTGGCAGACAGTGTAAACACTACTGGTGGTGCCTGGCAGACACAGTGTAAACACTACGGTGGTGCCTGGCAGACAGTGTAAACACTACTGGTGGTGCCTGGCAGACAGTGTAAACACTACTGGTGGTGCCTGGCAGACAGTGTAAACACTACTGGGTGGTGCCTGGCAGACAGTGTAAACACTACTGGTGGTGCCTGGCAGACAGTGTAAAACACTACTGGTGGTGCCTGGCAGACAGTGTAAACACTACTGGTGGTGCCTGGCAGACAGTGTAAACACTACTGGTGGTGCTGGCAGACAGTGTAAACACTACTGGTGGTGCCTGGAAGACAGTGTAAACACTACTGGTGGTGCCTGGCAGACAGTGTAAACACTACTGGTTTGGGGCCTGGCAGACAGTGTAAACACTACTGGTGGTGCCTGGCATACAGTGTAAACACTACTGGTGGTGCCTGGCAGACAGTGTAAACACTACTGGTGGTGCCTGGCAGACAGTGTAAACACTACTGGTGGTGCCTGGCAGACAGTGTAAACACTACTGGTGGTGCCTGGCAGACAGTGTAAACACTACTGGTGGTGCCTGGCAGTGTAAACACTACTGGTGGTGCCTGGCAGACAGTGTAAACACTACTGGTGGTGCCTGGCACACAGTGTAAACACTTCTGGTGGTGCCTGGCAGACACAGTGTAAACACTACTGGTGGTGCCTGGCAGACAGTGTAAACACTACTGGTGGTGCCTGGCAGACAGTGTAAACACTACTGGTGGTGCCTGGCAGACAGTGTAAACACTACTGGTGGTGCCTGGCAGACACAGTGTAAACACTACTGGTGGTGCCTGGCAGACAGTGTAAACACTACTGGTGGTGCCTGGCAGACAGTGTAAACACTACTGGTGGTGCCTGGCAGACAGTGTAAACACTACTGGTGGTGCCTGGCAGACAGTGTAAACACTACTGGTGGTGCCTGGCAGACAGTGTAAACACTACTGGTGGTGCCTGGCAGACACAGTGTAAACACTACTGGTGGTGCCTGGCAGACAGTGTAAACACTACTGGTGGTGCCTGGCAGACAGTGTAAACACTACTGGTGGTGCCTGGCAGACAGTGTAAACACTACTGGTGGTGCCTGGCAGACACAGTGTAAACACTACTGGTGGTGCCTGGCAGATACAGTGTAAACACTACTGGTGGTGCCTGGCAGACACAGTGTAAACACTACTGGTGGTGCTTGGCAGACACAGTGTAAACACTACTGGTGGTGCCTGGCAGACACAGTGTAAACACTACTGGTGGTGCCTGGCAGACAGTGTAAACACTACTGGTGGTGCCTGGCAGACAGTGTAAACACTACTGGTGGTGCCTGGCAGACACAGTGTAAACACTACTGGTGGTGCCTGGCAGACACAGTGTAAACACTACTGGTGGTGCCTGGCAGACAGTGTAAACACTACTGGTGGTGCCTGGCAGACAGTGTAAACACTACTGGTGGTGCCTGGCAGACAGTGTAAACACTACTGGTGTGCCTGGCAGACAGTGTAAACACTACTGGTGGTGCCTGGCAGACACAGTGTAACACTACTAGGTGGTGCCTGGCAGACACAGTGTAAACACTACTGTGGTGCCTGGCAGACAGTGTAAACACTACTGGTGGTGCCTGGCAGATACAGTGTAAAAAACTACTGGTGGTGCCTGGAGACACAGTGTAAACACTACTGGTGGTGCCTGGCAGATACAGTGTAAAAAACTACTGGTGGTGCCTGGCAGATACAGTGTAAACACTACTGGTGGTGCCTGGCAGACAGTGTAAACACTACTGGTGGTGCCTGGCAGATACAGTGTAAACACTACTGGTGGTGCCTGGCAGACACAGTGTAAACACTACTGTTGGTGCCTGGCAGACACAGTGTAAACACTACTGTTGGTGCCTGGCAGACACAGTGTAAACACTACTGGTGGTGCCTGGCAGATACCACCTAGGTGTGACGAATAATGAGTGGGAGTGAGAATGAGTGAGAACGAGTGGGAGTGAGAACGAGTGAGAGTGATCTGACTATTAATATTGAAGGAGTCATTATTGTCTCCCCCAGCATACCTGATCAAACACACTGTTGCTCTCCCCGGTGTACCTGATCAACCAGACTGTTACTTTCCCCAGTGTACCTGATCAACCAGACTGTTACTCTCCCCAGTGTACCTGATCAACCAGACTGTTACTCTCCCCAGTGTACCTGATCAACCAGACTGTTACTCTCCCCAGGGTACCTGATCAACCAGACTGTTTCTCTCCCTCAATGTACCTGATCAACAAGACTGTTTCTTTCCCCCAGGGTACCTGATTAAACAATCTCCCCGGTGTACCTGATCAACCAGACTGTTGTTCTCCCCCAGGGTAGCAGAGTGGAGGAGGTGGAACAGTGGTTGAGGCGGGCAGTGGCACTTGCACCTAACGACCCTCATGCCCACAAACACCTAGGTAAGTACTTCCCTACTTACCTACCCCAAGGGGAGGGGTGGGGAGAGAAGGGAGGGGTGGGGAGAGAAGAAGGGAGGGGTGGGGAGAGAAGGGGAAGGGGTAGGGAGAGAAGAGAGGAGGGGTGGGGAAGAAGAAGGGGGGGTGGGGAGAGAATGGAGGGTGTGGAGGGAGAAGAAGGGAGGGGTGGGAAGAGAAGAAGGAGGGGTGGGGAGAGAAGAAGGGAGGGGTGGGGAGAGAAGAAAGGAGGGGTGGGGAGAGAAGAAGGGAGGGTGGGGAGAGAAGAAGGGAGGGATGGGGAGAAGAGGGAGGGCTGGGGGAGAAGAGGGGAGGGGTGGGGAGAAGAGGGGAGGGGTGGGGGAGAAGAAGGGAGGGGTGGGGAGAGAAGAAGGGAGGGGTGGGGGAGAAGAGGGGAGGGGTGGGGAGAGAAGAGGGGAGGGGTGGGGAGAGAGAGAGGGAGGGGTGGGGAGAGAAGAGGGGAGGGGTGGGGAGAGAGAAGAAGGGGGGTGGGGGAGAAGAAGGGAGGGGGGGGGGGAGAAAAAAGGGGGGGGGGTGGGGGGGAAAAAAGGGGGGGGTGGGGGGGAAGAAGGGAGGGGGGGGAGAAAAGGGGGGGGTGGGGGAGAAGAAGGGGGGGGTGGGGGGAAGAAGGGAGGGGGGGGGGAGAAGAAGGGGGGGGGGTGGGGAGAAGAAGGGAGGGGGGGGGGGAAAAGGGGGGGTGGGGAGAAGAAGGGAGGGTGGGGAAAGGGAGGGGTGGGGAGAAAAGGGAGGGGGGGGGGGAGAAAAGGGGGGGGTGGGGGGGAAGAAGGGGGGTGGGGGAGAGAAAAGGGGGGGGGGGAGAAAAAGGGAGGGGGGGGGAAAAAGAGGGGGGGGTGGGGGAAAAGAAGGGAGGGGTGGGGGGAAGGGGTGGGGGGGGAGGGGGGGGGGTTGGGAAAGGGGGGGGGGGGGGGAGGGGGGTGGGGGGGCCCCGGGAGGGGGGAGGGGGGGGGGGTGGGGAGGAAGGGGGGGGGTGGGGGAAAAGGGGGGGTGGGGGGGGATGTGGGGTGGGGAGTTGGGGGGGGGGGGAGGGGTGGGAGGGGGGGGGTGGGGGGGGGGAGGGGTGGGGGGGGGAGGGTGGGGAAGGGGGGTTTTTGGGGGGGGAGGTTTGGGGAGGAGGGGAGGGTGGGGGGGGGGGGGGTGGGGAATGGGAAAAGGGGTGGGGAAATAAAGGGAGGGGGGGGAAAGGGGGAGGGGGGAGGAGGGGGGGGGTGGGGAAAGGGGGGGGGGGGGAGAAGGGGAGGGTTTTTTTGGGGGAGGAAAAGGGGGGTGGGGAGGGAAGGGGGGGGGGGAGGTTTTGGGTGGGAAAAGGGGAGGGTTTTTGGGGGGGGGGGGGTTTGGGGGCCCCCCAAAAGGGGAGGGGGGGGCCCCATTTTTTTTGGGTTGGGGAAAAAGGGGTTTTTTGGTGGTTTTTTTTTTTTGGGGAAAGGGGGTTTTTTTAGTTTTTTTTTTACCCCCGTTTTTTTGGGGGGGTTTTTTTAGGGCCCCCCATTTTGTTTTTTTTTTAATTTTTTTTTTTTAATTTTTTTTGGGGGGGTTTGGGGGTTTTTTTTTTTTTATTTTTTTTTCTTTTATTTTTTGGGGGGGGTTTTTTATTTTTTTTTTTTTGTTTTGGGGGTTTTAAAATTTTTTTTTTTCTTTTATTTTCTCCCTTTCTTTTTTGCTCTCCCTTTTTCTTTTTTTTTCTCCCCTTTCTTTTTTTTCCCCTTTCTTTTTTTTTTCCCCTCTTTCTTTTATTTTTTCCCCCCTTTTCTTTTATTTTTTCTTCCCCCCTGTTTCTTTTATTTTTCCCCCTTTTTTTCTTTTTTATTTTTCTCCCTTTCCCTTTTTGTTTCTCTCCTTTTTTTTGTTTTTTTATTTTTCCCCTTTCTTTTATTTTTCTCCTTTTTCTTTTTTATTTTTCCTCTTTTCTTTTATTTTTTAAAAAACCCATTTCCCTTTCAAACCCCCCCCAAAAAGTCCCACAATCCCACCCCCCCCCAAAAATACCAAATCCAAATTTTTTCCCCCCCCCACCAGAAAATTCCCCCCCCTAAAACCTCCCAAAACCCCCCCCCTCCCCACCCAACGTTTTCCCCCCAAACAACCCTCCTCCCTTTAAAAACATTCACCCCCTTTTAACCAACACTTTTTCCCCCCCCCCCGACCCCCCCCATTTTTCTTTTTACTCTCCCTTTAATATCTTACTCCCCCCTTTTTCCCCTTTTACACTTACCCCATTATCTTCCTAAAAACAGCTTTCCTCCCTTCACTAGCTTCTCCCCTTTCCCCCAACTAGCACTCCCCCTTAAACTTCCTTATACAGTCTTACTCCCCTTTCCCCAAACTTTTTCTCCCTTTACCAAAAAAAGTCTTTTTCCCCTTAATCCCCCCCTTATACAGTTTACTCCCCTTATTTCCTAACTAGTTTAAATCCCCTACATTTTCTCTCCCTTTTCTCCCTTATCAAAATCACTCTCTTTAACTTCCTATACTAGTCACTTTTCCCCTTCATTCTACTTCCCCCTTTTCTCCCTTTTACTGTTTACCTCCCTTTTCTTCCTTATACTATCTTACCTCCCTTTATCTTCCCCTTTATACTGCTTTTTCCCCACCCCTTTAAAAAGTCTTACCTACCTTCCTCCCTTTTACAACTTACTCTCCCTTTTTCTTCCTTATACTTCAAATTTTTTTCCCTAACAAATCTTACTCTCCCCTTTTCCCCCCTTATACAGTCTTACCTCCCTTTTCTTTCCCTTTTACTGCTTTTTCCCTTATACTAGTCTTACTCTCCCTTATAAATCTTTCCCCCTTATCTTTCCTTTTTACTTTTCCTTACTCTCCCCCACTTCCTTTTACTAGTTTACTCTCCCTTAAACTATCTTACTCTCCCTTTCTTCTTTTACTAGTCTTACTTTCCCTTATACAAATCTTACCTCCCCCTTTCTCCCCTTTTACTATCTTACTCCCCCCTTATCTCCCCTTTTACATCTTATTTCCCTTATCTTTCCTTATACTATCTCTCCCCCCCTTCAAGTCTTTTCTCTCCCTTCTTCCCCTTAATTGTTTTTCTTCCCCTTTTCTTCCTTATACTATCTTTCTTTTTCCCCTCACACTTTCCTTTCCCCTTTCTCCTTAACTATCTTTCTCTCCCTTATCTTTCCTTTTACAGTCTTACTTCCCTAACCCTTCTTACCCTTTCCCCTTCTTCCCTTAACTATCTTACCCCCCCTTTCCTTATATAGTCTTACTCTCCCTAATATCTTTTCTCCCCTTTTTCTCCCTTATCGTCTTACCTCCCTTATCTCCTTACTATCTTCTCTCCCTAATTCATCCCTTAACAAGTCTTCTCTCCCCAACTTTTATCTGCTTTCTCCCTCACTTTCTTTTTCTCCCAAAAATCTCTTCCCTTTCTCCCTTAATAAGTCTTCTCTCCCTTATCTTTCCCTTAACTAGCTTACTTCCCAACTAGTCTTCCTCCCCAAACTAAAATTACTCCCCCTTTATCTTCCAAAAATTTCTTCCCTTATCAATCTTACCTCCCCCATCTCTAACTAGTCTCTCTCCCTTTTCTTTTTTAACTAGTCTTCTCCCCTTATCTTCCTTATACGTCTTTTTCCTTTACAAGTCTTCTCCCCTTATTCTTCCTAACTAATCTTCTCTCCTAATCTTTCCCAACTAGTTATTTCCCTTTAACAGTTTACTCTCCCCAAAAGTTTTCTCTCCCCTATTCCTTAACAATCTTTTCTCTCCCTTAACTTTCCAACTAGTCTTCTTTCCCTTATCTTCCGAAAATAGTTTTTTATTTCCCCAAACTAATTTTACTCTCCCTTTTTTTTTCTTTCCAAAAAATTTTTTCCCCTTTCTTCTTTACTATTTTTTCTCTTCCCACTCCTTATTAAATTTTTTTTCCCTAAATATCTTTAACCCTTCCCTTTAAAGTTTTCCCCCCCCTTTTAAAAAGCCTTTTTCTCCCTTCTCCTGAACTATTTTTTTTTTGAACTTGGTTCATTTTCAACTAATTACTTGCAATAAATTACTCTGACTAAGTTCATCCTGGGATATTATCTGAACTAAGTTTCACCCTGAGTAAATTTATCTCGGGGAAATAAGTTCATCTCTGCAACTAAGTTCATCTCTGCAACTAAGTTCATCTCTGCAACTAAGCTCATCTCCGCAACTAAGTTCATCTCTGCAACTAAGTTCATCTCTGCAACTAAGTTCATCTCTGCAACTAAGTTCATCTCTGCAACTAAGTTCATCTCTGCAACTACGTTCATCTCTGCAACTAAGTTCATCTCTGCAACTAAGTTCATCTCTGCAACTAAGTTCATCTCCGCAACTAAGTTCATCTCTGCAACTAAGTTCATCTCCGCAACTAAGTTCATCTCTGCAACTAAGTTCATCTCTGCAACTAAGTTCATCTCTGCAACTAAGTTATTTTTCCACTTCTGGTCTTTGCACTATTTCTCTCTCTCTTCCCCACAACAACTCCAGCGATAAGAGATGTGTCGGGAAATATGTCAACAAGGGAGAGAGCTGGAGAAATATCTCTGTACATTGGCTTGGCTTTAAGAGGGATCTGCCTAGCATGGGCCTACTGGCCTATGTGCTACTTCTGGACATGTGCTATTTTTAACTATAATTGTATGCATGTGTGTGCTATTTCTAACTCTAAAGAAATAGCGAGAGCGAGATAGTTATCTTCAGTTATCAGAAGGACAATAACTGGGAAGTTAAAACAGAAATCACGAGAGGGATTATTATAATCAAGGGGGAAGCGCTAAGCCCGGAGGATTATACAGCACCTGGGGGGGGGATGTGGAAGGCATTCATGCTTAATTCAGGGAACTGGAGGTTACCTGGAGGTTACCTGGAGGTTACCTGGAGGTTAACTGGAGGTTACCTGGAGGTTACCTGGAGGTTAACTGGAGGTTACCTGGAGGTTAACTGGAGGTTACCTGGAGGTTACCTGGAGGTTATTCCGGGGATCACCGCCCCCGCGGCCCGGTCCATGACCAGGCTTCCCAGTGGATCAGGGCCTGGTCAACCAGGCTGTTACTGCTGGCCGCACGCAGTCCAACGTACGAGCCACAGCCCGGCTGATCCGGCACTGACTTTAGGTATCTGTCCAGCTCTCTCTTGAAGGCAGCCAGGGGTCTTGAAGGCAGCCAGGGGTCTTGAAGGCAGCCAGGGGTCTTGAAGGCAGCCAGGGGTCTTGAAGGCAGCCAGGGGTCTTGAAGGCAGCCAGGGGTCTTGAAGGCAGCCAGGGGTCTTGAAGGCAGCCAGAGGTTTATTGGCAATTCCCCTAATGCTTGATGGGAGGCTGTTGAACAGTCTTGGGCCCCGGACACTTATGGTGTTTTCTCTTAGTGTACCAATGGCGCCCCTACTTTTTATTGGCGGCATTTTGCATCGCCTGCCCAGTCTTTTACTTTCTGGAGCACAGATCCAATTCCCTAAATCAAGAGCCCCTCACCAACATCAAGGAACCTTCCTTGAGGGGTCACGAGAGGGAGACACATGGATACAAGTGCAACTAATGTGACATTTTATTGCGGCAACGTTTCGCTCTCCAGGAGCTATGTCAAGCGAAACGTTGCCACAATAAAAACGTCACATTAGTTGCACTTGTATCCTTTTAGTTTACATATTGTCTGTAATTCTACCAACTTTATGACCAAAAGCTCCAGCTCCTGGGTCAACGTATGACTTGACCTAACTATTGGGGGACCCTGGTTACACTAATTAGACAATGGTAAACAATACCGATGGAAAAATAAACACAAATTCAGTATAATGCGGCCAGCAGTAACAGCCTGGTTGATCAGGCCCTGATGCACCAGGAGGCCTGGTCATGGACCGGGCCGCGGGGTCGTTGATCCCCGGAATTCCCTCCAGGTAGACTCCGGGTTGGTATTGTCTATGTAGTCAGGTGGAGATTGAGACACTTATGCAGCATATGGGAATCTTTATTCAGGAAACGTTTCGCCACACAGTGGCTTCATCAGTCCAATACAAAGAGGAAGGCGTAAGGTGAGGAGGAGTATGAGGTAATCAGTCCCTCAGCCTGGAGTCGATGTATTCAGAGGGACTGATTACCTCATACTCCTCCTCACCTTACGCCTTCCTCTTTGTATTGGACTGATGAAGCCACTGTGTGGCGAAACGTTTCCTGAATAAAGATTCCCATATGCTGCATAAGTGTCTCAATCTTCAACTTGTCGGTTTTTCAAACCATTCATCACATGTAGTCAGGTGGAGAATGTTGAGTAGGTTGGAGGTCTGTCTCAGATCCAACCTACCCAACATTCTCGCCCGTCCCGTGCAGGTCTGTCTCAGATCCAACCTACCCAACATTCTTGCCCGTCCCGTGCAGGTCTGTCTCAGATCCAACCTACCCAACATTCTTGCCCGTCCGTGCAGGTCTGTCTCAGATCCAACCTACCCAACATTCTTGCCCGCCCCGTGCAGGTCTGTCTCAGATCAACCTACCCAACATTCTTGCCCGTCCCGTGCAGGTCTGTCTCAGATCCAACCTACCCAACATTCTTGCCCGTCCCGTGCAGGTCTGTCTCAGATCCAACCTACCCAACATTCTTGCCCGTCCCGTGCAGGTCTGTCTCAGATCCAACCTACCCAACATTCTTGCCCGTCCGTGCAGGTCTGTCTCAGATCCAACCTACCCAACATTCTTGCCCGTCCCGTGCAGGTCTGTCTCAGATCCAACCTACCCAACATTCTTGCCCGTCCCGTGCAGGTCTGTCTCAGATCCAACCTACCCAACATTCTCGCCCGTCCCGTGCAGGTCTGTCTCAGATCCAACTACCCAACATTCTTGCCCGTCCCGTGCAGGTCTGTCTCAGATCCAACCTACCCAACATTCTTGCCCGTCCCGTGCAGGTCTGTCTCAGATCCAACCTACCCAACATTCTTGCCCGTCCCGTGCAGGTCTGTCTCAGATCCAACCTACCCAACATTCTCGCCGTCCCGTGCAGGTCTGTCTCAGATCCAACCTACCCAACATTCTTGCCCGTCCCGTGCAGGTCTGTCTCAGATCCAACCTACCCAACATTCTCGCCCGTCCCGTGCAGGTCTGTCTCAGATCCAACCTACCCAACATTCTCGCCCGTCCCGTGCAGGTCTGTCTCAGATCCAACCTACCCAACATTCTTGTCCGTCCCGTGCAGGTCTGTCTCAGATCCAACCTCCCCAACATTCTTGCCCGTCCCGTGCAGGTCTGTCTCAGATCCAACCTACCCAACATTCTTGCCGTCCCGTGCAGGTCTGTCTCAGATCCAACCTACCCAACATTCTTGCCCGTCCCGTGCAGGTCTGTCTCAGATCCAACCTACCCAACATTCTTGCCCGTCCCGTGCAGGTCTGTCTCAGATCCAACCTACCCAACATTCTTGCCCGTCCCGTGCAGGTCTGTCTCAGATCCAACCTACCCAACATTCTGCACCTGACTCTCTGCACTATTCACCCAGGTAGATCTGTTTGAGACTTGATAAAATCCACTGTGTGGGCGAAACGTTGTTAATAAAGGATCACATTATACCTCAGTTGTGTTTATGTGCAACACATGGGTACCTATCTGAAGACCTCTTTAAATATACTCAGGTACTACACATGTCTCTAACATTTGTAGGAGACAATTTAGGTAGGATAAGAGTTGTGTACGAATGGTATATAATACCGACAAGATGAGATTAAGACACATGTGCAACATCTGGGTATCTTTATTGTAGACGTTTCGCCATCCAGTGGCTTTATCAATACAAATTCTAGGACACATATGCAACAGTTAGGTATCTTTATATCGAAACGTTTCGCCTACACAGTAGGCTTCTTCAGTCAAGTACAGAAAAGTTGATAGAAGCAGAAGATACTTGAAGACGATGTAATCAGTCCATCACCCTTAAAGTTTTGAGGTGGTCAGTCCCTCAGTCTGGAGAAGAGTATTGTTCCATAGTCTGGAACAATATGAAGTTGAAGTGACAGGATGGAGCCTTATATAGCAGAAGTTGGACTGATTACATCGTCTTCAAGTATCTTCTGCTTCTATCAACTTTTCTGTACTCGACTGAAGAAGCCTACTGTGTAGGCGAAACGTTTCGAAATAAAGATACCTAACTGTTGCATATGTGTCTTACCTAACAACCTGTCGGTATTTTATACCATTTTATTGTTCACAAATTCCAGGACATAACTTGAAGACAGTAGAACTATATACAGAAGATGAGGTAATCAGTCCCTCAACCTTGGAGTTGGTGCGAAGAGCACCGTAGTCGTGGAGATTCTGAAGCAGAAGAAAGGAGCCTGGCGCTTATATAGTAACGTCAGGTGTAGCAGACGAGAGCATAGTCACTGGTAGGCGGGATTCCCCAGTGGAAGTAGGTCCTTCCCAAAGAGATGGGTTAGTAGTAGTAGTAGTTGTCGTAGTCGTGAAGGTTATGTACATGTCCTCATGTACAGGCTCCTTGCTTCTGCTTCAGAAATCTCCACGACTATGGTGTTCTTCGCACCAACTCCAAGGTTGAGGGACTGATTACCTCATCTTCTGTATATAGTCCTACTGCCAAGTTATGTCCTAGAATTTGTATTGATAAAGCCACTGGATGGCGAAACGTCTACAATAAAGATACCCAGATGTTGCACATGTGTCTTAATTTCATCAGGATGAGAATTCTCAAAGACATTATTGTATTGTACGCATTTGACACAGCAAATGTCTCATGGAGACAGACCCGGACAAGGACCTGTTCTGTCCAGCCTACCTGCACTTGTACCTGTCTCAACACAAGTCACATACCTGACAAGCAAAAATCTTTTCAAACTTACGAAAGCAGCAGAAAATACGTCGACTGATGCAGCACCTGGGTGTTATTCACGGAATTATTTATACAGCACCAGCACGAGCACTCTGCTCTGCAGATATAAACCAGAGACAGAAAAGCAAGACACGTGTGAAACAGCTGTCTTTATTACGTAACGTTAGATCAAATAGAAATGACCCAAAATGGATGAATAATAGGCTGAAATATCTACTAGGGCATAAGAAAGGAATTTATAGGCGTATCAAAAGAGGCGAGGGTCATCTTATGAATCAGTATATTGACATTAAGAGGGACATTAAAAAGGGGATAAGAAAAGCTAAAAGGGATTATGAAATTAAAGTTGCTAGGGATTCTAAAACTAACCCAAAAAGTCAGAGATAAGATAGGTTCGCTTAAAAATAACTATGGGCACCTTACTGACAAAGAGAATGAAATGTGCTCGATTTTTAATAATTATTTTCTCTCAGTTTTTACACAGGAAGACACTAACAATATTCCAGTAATTAATTTTTATAGTGGGCTAGAAGATAAATTATGTAACATCACAGTCACTAGTGAAATGGTTGTGAAGCAGATAGACCGACTGAAGCAAAATAAGTCACCGGGTCCTGATGAGGTTTTTTCAAGGGTTCTTAAGGAATGCAAAATGGAACTCTGTGAACCATTAACTAATATTTTTAATTTATCTCTTCAAACAGGTGTAGTGTCTGATATGTGGAAGATGGCTAATGTAACTCCTATTTTTAAAACAGGGGACAAGTCGTTACCGTCAAATTACCGCCCAATAAGCCTGACCTCAATTGTAGGCAAATTACTAGAGTCAATTATAGCTGAGATTATAAGAAGCCATCTCGATAAGCATAGCTTGATTAATGATACTCAGCATGGATTCACAAGAGGCCGGTCTTGTCTAACTAATTTATTAACTTTCTTCAGTAAAGCTTTTGAGGCTGTTGACCACGATAAAGAATTTGATATGATTTACTTAGATTTTAGTAAGGCTTTTGATAGAGTTCCGCATCAAAGACTGTTGAAGAAAGTGGCAGCTCATGGCATTGGGGAAAAAGTGCTCTCGTGGATCGAGTCATGGCTCACTGACAGGAAGCAGAGAGTGTCCATAAATGGGGTTAAATCCGAGTGGGGATCTGTAACAAGTGGCGTTCCACAGGGATCAGTCTTGGGCCCGTTGTTGTTTATAATATATATCAATGATCTTGATGAAGGAATTACTAGTGATATGAGCAAATTCGCCGATGACACGAAGATAGGTAGGATAATTGATTCAAACGTAGATGTTAGGGAACTTCAGGAGGATTTAGACAAACTCTACTCTTGGTCAGAAAAGTGGCAGATGCAGTTCAATGTAGATAAATGCAAGGTTCTGAAGCTCGGGAGTGTCCATAACCCTAGCACTTATAAGTTAAATAATGTAGAACTTAGCCATACAGATTGCGAAAAGGACTTGGGGGTTATGGTAAGCAGCAACCTTAAACCAAGACAGCAATGCCTAAGCGTACGTAATAAGGCAAATAGATTACTGGGATTTATATCAAGAAGTGTAAGCAACAGAAGTCCAGCTTTATACATCATTAGTAAGGCCTCACCTAGATTATGCAGCTCAGTTCTGGTCTCCATATTACAAAATGGACATAAATTCGTTAGAAAACATTCAGCGTAGGATGACTAAATTAATACATAGCATTAGAAATCTTCCTTATGAAGAAAGATTGAAGACTCTTAAGTTACATTCACTTGTTAGACGAAGAATGAGGGGAGACCTGATCGAAGTGTATAAGTGGAAGATAGGTATTAATAAAGGGGATATTAACAAGGTCTTGAGGATATCTCTCCAAGAGAGAACCCGCAGTAATGGATTTAAATTAGATAAGTTTAGATTTAGAAAGGACATAGGAAAGTATTGGTTTGCAAATAGGGTAGTTGATGAGTGGAACAGTCTACCTAGTCCCCTCTAATTCAGCAACCAATAAGAGAACAATGTCAACACTCCATCAACCTTGTAGTGGTAGTTTTAGATGGTCGGTCCCCTCCAAGGCAACAACCACTAAAAAATATAATGATATCACCAGTCTATCAACCACATAGTGGTAGTCTGAGGTAGTCGGTCCCCTCCAAGGCAACAACCAGTATAAGAACAATCTCCTGTTCCCACACCGTGTTGCACAGCCCAAGATAACCAGACCTGTAATGGGACCTCTGGTCTTACCCTAGCAAAGAAGCTTACCTCACCCACAGCAGCGACACTGCTCTAACCTGTTAGGTACGGCTTCCATAACCATGGCAGCAACATGGTAATAATAAGCGGTATAGAATGCCGACAAGTTGTTAAACCAGATACTTATGTAACAGTTGGATATATTTATACTGGAAACGTTTCGCCAAGCAGTGATTTCTTTAGTCCAATGCAGAGAAAGATGGAAGATGAGGAGGAGTTTGAAGAGATCAGTCCCTCAGCCTGGAGTCGATGTGTTCAGTCATGACAGTCATGAGTCCACATGGAGGGTATTCCGGGGGTCAACGCCCCCGGAATACCCGGTCCATGACCAGGCCTCGCGGTGGCTCAGGGCCTGATCAACTAGGCTGTTACACCACTATGTAAACAAGACACACAATTTGAGTTCTGGTATTTGTGATAACGTTCCGTACACCAGCAGTAACAGCCTGGTTGATCAGGCCCTGATCCACCAGGAGGCCTGGTCATGGACCGGGCCGAGGGAACGTTGATCCCCGGAATACCCTCCAGGTGGATACCATCAACTTATCAGTCTCCGGTGGGCGAAACGTCTCCAAAATGCCATAACCCGTACAGTGTCTTACATGGGGGGGGGGGGTAAACATGAACTTAATTAGTCACGAGAACTGCCTCTATAGCCAGATAGAAAGTCTCGTTAATTAAGAATCAAGTCGGACCGAAACGTCGTTGTGAGCATCTCTCTTCAGTGCCTCTTACAAGAGTCTTCAGTGCCTCTCACAAGAGTCTTCAGTGCCTCTTACAAGAGTCTTCAGTGCCTCTCACAAGAGTCTTCAGTGCCTCTTACAAGAGTCTTCAGTGCCTCTCACAAGAGTCTTCAGTGCCTCTCACAAGAGTCTTCAGTGCCTCTCACAAGAGTCTTCAGTGCCTCTTACAAGAGTCTTCAGTGCCTCTTACAAGAGTCTTCAGTGCCTCTCACAAGAGTCTTCAGTGCCTCTCACAAGAGTCTTCAGTGCCACTCACAAGAGTCTTCAGTGCCCCTCAGAAGAGTCTTCAATGCCTCTCACAAGAGTCTTCAGTGCCTCTTACAAGAGTCTTCAGTGCCTCTTACAAGAGTCTTCAGTGCCTCTTACAAGAGTCTTCAGTGCCTCTTACAAGAGTCTTCAGTGCCTCTCATAAGAGTCTTCAGTGCCTCTCATAAGAGTCTTCAATGCCTCTTACAAGAGGCAGTCTTTCCAGAGTTCGCTTGTTTATTTACCAACACAAACCTTCCTTAATATAAATCTTAAAATAAGTCTCGCTTTTGACTTCAACAAGTTTCTCTTTTCACCTTGAAAATCTCTGCATTAAGTTTATTCAGGTACACACAAATAAAGTTACATAAATAACAACTCTGCACTAGCTAAGGATTCGAACCCATGTTGTACTGGCCTGCCTCATGGTGAACTAGAACCACATGACGCCTTAACCCTGTGGGTTAAGGCGTCATGTGAACTTGTCTGGCCTTTTCCGGGTTAAGGATAACCCGGAAAAGGTCAGACAAGGTCACTTATTTCCATTGGGGTCCTTTACCCTCTCAAACTCTCGGAATACATAAACGATGGTAGTAAAAATATGTCAGAATAATGTACGTGTTTTAAAATAATGGACCCAATTTCAAAGCAATATTGCTTTGAAATCGGGTCCATAATTTTGAAACACCTGTATTTTCTCATAAAAATAGGTCAAAATAATGTACGTTTCAAAACTGTGGACCCAATTTCAAAGCAATACTGCTTTAAAATCGGGTCTATATATTTGAAACACCTGTATTTTCACATTTCTCGATCAATATCTTTAATCAGTTTCTTGTCATGGGCTCTAAACTTAACATTGTCGAACTAATTTGGTCGTTAATTAGCGACTATTGTCGTGCTCACTTTACATTCTTCGTTAATCACAGAGAATGTTAAAGAATGTGAAGTATTTTTTTCCACATTTCGCTGTCCACATGCATTGTTCAGTCCGTGTCAGTGAAACCTCAAGCCACTGAGTGTAAGAAAATTTAGGCGAAAGGGAAAAGATCCCAATTTTTACGACGAGAGAGATGCTGGGTTCTCCGTGAGGATAAGCCGCTCAGACCCACCACCACGTTAAATGCCAATATACCTGCAGTACCGGGGGTCAACGCCCCCGCGGCCCGGTCTGTGACCAGGCCTCCTGGTGGATCAAAGCCTGATCAACCAGACTGTTACTGCTGGCTGCACGCAAACCAACGTACAAGCCACAGCCCGGCTGGTCAGGTACCGACTTTAGGTGCCGGGTTAAACCCACCACCACGTTAAACCCAGCTCAGGGTTCTTTTCCATCTTTACGGAAAATTTAGGCCAAAGGGAAAAGATCCCAATTTTTACGACGAGAGAGATGCTAGGTTCTTCGTGAGGATAAGCCGCTCAAACCCACCACCACGTTAAACCCAGCTCAGGGTTTTTTTCCATCTTTACGGAAAATTTAGGCCAAAGGGTAAAGATCCCAATTTTTACGACGAGAGAGATGCTAGGTTCTTCGTGAGGATAAGCCGCTCAAACCCACCACCACGTTAAACCCAGCTCAGGGTTCTCTTCCACCTTCACGGACAACAAACTGAACACTTACCACAGGTTCAGACGTGCAGAGGAACCACGGCGAGATGAGGCTTCCACTTACCTGCAAAATAAACAAAATATATCTATATTACACATGTTTAATTCAATTTTACAAACCCGTAAGGGTCATACATCGCTGACAATAACAACAAAATGCTTCTTCGGGCGGCTTCACTTAAGCACTTTCTTTTTTCTGAGTTATCACTGTTTAATAAAACTTAGGATTGCAGTGTTGTGGGGGACATGCTGGTGTTGTGGGGGATGTGCTGGTGTTGTGGGGGATATGCTGGTGTTGTGGGGGACATGCTGGTGTTGTGGGTGACATGCTGGTGTTGTGGGGGACATGCTGGTGTTGTGGGTGACATGCTGGTGTTGTGGGGGACATGCTGGTGTTGTGGGGGACATGCTGGTGTTGTGGGGGACATGCTGGTGTTGTGGGGGACATGCTGGTGTTGTGGGGGACATGCTGGTGTTGTGTGGGACATGCTGGTGTTGTGGGGGACATGCTGGTGTTGTGGGGGACATGCTGGTGTTGTGGGGGACATGCTGGTGTTGTGGGGGACATGCTGGTGTTGTGGGGGACATGCTGGTGTTGTGGGGGGACATCCTGGTGTTGTGGGGGACATTCTGGTGTTGTGGGGGACATATTGGTGTTGTGGGGGGACATGCTGGTGTTTTGGAGGACATGCTGGTGTTGTGTGGGACATGCTGGTGTTGTGGGGGACATGCTGGTGTTGTGGGGGGACATGCTGGTGTTGTGAGGGACATGCTGGTGTTGTGGGGGACATGCTAGTGTTGTGAGGGACATGCTAGTGTTGTGGGGGACATGCTAGTGTTGTGGGGGGACATGCTGGTGTTGTGGGGGACATGCTGGTGTTGTGGGGGGACATGCTGGTGTTGTGGGGGGACATGCTGGTGTTGTGGGGGACATGCTGGTGTTGTGGGGGACATGCTAGTGTTGTGGGGGACATGCTAGTGTTGTGAGGGACATGCTAGTGTTGTGAGGGACATGCTAGTGTTGTGAGGGACATGCTAGTGTTGTGGGGGACATGCTAGTGTTGTGGGGGACATGCTGGTGTTGTGGGGGACATGCTAGTGTTGTGAGGGACATGCTAGTGTTGTGAGGGACATGCTAGTGTTGTGAGGGACATGCTAGTGTTGTGAGGGACATGCTAGTGTTGTGGGGGACATGCTGGTGTTGTGAGGGACATGCTAGTGTTGTGAGGGACATGCTAGTGTTGTGGGGGACATGCTGGTGTTGTGAGGGACATGCTAGTGTTGTGGGGGACATGCTAGTGTTGTGAGGGACATGCTGGTGTTGTGAGGGACATGCTAGTGTTGTGAGGGACATGCTAGTGTTGTGGGGGACATGCTGGTGTTGTGAGGGACATGCTAGTGTTGTGGGGGACATGCTAGTGTTGTGGGGGACATGCTGGTGTTGTGGGGGACATGCTAGTGTTGTGGGGGACATGCTAGTGTTGTGGGGGACATGCTGGTGTTGTGGGAGACATGCTAGTGTTGTGAGGGACATGCTGGTGTTGTGGGGGACATGCTAGTGTTGTGAGGGACATGCTAGTGTTGTGGGGGACATGCTGGTGTTGTGAGGGACATGCTAGTGTTGTGGGGGACATGCTGGTGTTGTGAGGGACATGCTGGTGTTGTGGGGGACATGCTGGTGTTGTGGGGGACATGCTAGTGTTGTGAGGGACATGCTAGTGTTGTGGGGGACATGCTAGTGTTGTGAGGGACATGCTAGTGTTGTGAGGGACATGCTAGTGTTGTGGGGGACATGCTAGTGTTGTGAGGGACATGCTAGTGTTGTGAGGGACATGCTGGTGTTGTGGGGGACATGCTAGTGTTGTGAGGGACATGCTAGTGTTGTGAGGGACATGCTAGTGTTGTGAGGGACATGCTAGTGTTGTGGGGGACATGCTGGTGTTGTGGGGGACATGCTAGTGTTGTGAGGGACATGCTAGTGTTGTGGGGGACATGCTGGTGTTGTGAGGGACATGCTAGTGTTGTGGGGGACATGCTAGTGTTGTGGGGGACATGCTGGTGTTGTGGGAGACATGCTAGTGTTGTGAGGGACATGCTGGTGTTGTGGGGGACATGCTAGTGTTGTGGGGGACATGCTGGTGTTGTGGGGACATGCTAGTGTTGTGGGGGACATGCTGGTGTTGTGGGGGACATGCTGGTGTTGTGAGGGACATGCTGGTGTTGTGAGGGACATGCTAGTGTTGTGGGGGACATGCTGGTGTTGTGGGGGACATGCTAGTGTTGTGGGGGACATGCTGGTGTTGTGGGGGACATGCTGGTGTTGTGAGGGACATGCTGGTGTTGTGAGGGACATGCTAGTGTTGTGAGGGACATGCTAGTGTTGTGAGGGACATGCTAGTGTTGTGGGGGACATGCTAGTGTTGTGAGGGACATGCTAGTGTTGTGAGGGACATGCTAGTGTTGTGAGGGACATGCTAGTGTTGTGGGGGACATGCTAGTGTTGTGAGGGACATGCTAGTGTTGTGAGGGACATGCTAGTGTTGTGAGGGACATGCTGGTGTTGTGAGGGACATGCTAGTGTTGTGAGGGACATGCTGGTGTTGTGAGGGACATGCTGGTGTTGTGAGGGACATGCTAGTGTTGTGGGGGACATGCTGGTGTTGTGAGGGACATGCTAGTGTTGTGGGGGACATGCTAGTGTTGTGAGGGACATGCTAGTGTTGTGGGGGACATGCTAGTGTTGTGGGGGACATGCTGGTGTTGTGGGGGACATGCTGGTGTTGTGAGGGACATGCTGGTGTTGTGAGGGACATGCTAGTGTTGTGGGGGACATGCTAGTGTTGTGGGGGACATGCTAGTGTTGTGGGGGACATGCTAGTGTTGTGGGGGACATGCTGGTGTTGTGGGGGACATGCTGGTGTTGTGGGGGACATGCTAGTGTTGTGGGGGACATGCTAGTGTTGTGGGGGACATGCTGGTGTTGTGGGGGACATGCTGGTGTTGTGAGGGACATGCTAGTGTTGTGGGGGACATGCTAGTGTTGTGGGGGACATGCTAGTGTTGTGGGGGACATGCTGGTGTTGTGGGGGACATGCTAGTGTTGTGGGGGACATGCTGGTGTTGTGAGGGACATGCTAGTGTTGTGGGGGACATGCTGGTGTTGTGAGGGACATGCTAGTGTTGTGGGGGACATGCTAGTGTTGTGAGGGACATGCTAGTGTTGTGGGGGACATGCTAGTGTTGTGGGGGACATGCTGGTGTTGTGGGGGACATGCTAGTGTTGTGGGGGACATGCTGGTGTTGTGAGGGACATGCTAGTGTTGTGGGGGACATGCTAGTGTTGTGAGGGACATGCTGGTGTTGTGGGGGACATGCTAGTGTTGTGGGGGACATGCTGGTGTTGTGGGGGACATGCTGGTGTGGTGGGGGACATGCTGGTGTTGTGAGGGACATGCTAGTGTTGTGGGGGACATGCTAGTGTTGTGAGGGACATGCTGGTGTTGTGGGGGACATGCTAGTGTTGTGGGGGACATGCTGGTGTTGTGGGGGACATGCTGGTGTTGTGGGGGACATGCTAGTGTTGTGGGGGACATGCTGGTGTTGTGGGGACATGCTGGTGTTGTGGGGGACATGCTAGTGTTGTGGGGGACATGCTAGTGTTGTGAGGGACATGCTAGTGTTGTGGGGGACATGCTAGTGTTGTGGGGGACATGCTGGTGTTGTGGGGGACATGCTAGTGTTGTGGGGACATGCTAGTGTTGTGAGGGACATGCTAGTGTTGTGGGGGACATGCTAGTGTTGTGGGGGACATGCTGGTGTTTGGGGGACATGCTAGTGTTGTGGGGGACATGCTGGTGTTGTGAGGGACATGCTAGTGTTGTGGGGGACATGCTGGTGTTGTGAGGGACATGCTAGTGTTGTGGGGGACATGCTAGTGTTGTGAGGGACATGCTAGTGTTGTGGGGGACATGCTAGTGTTGTGGGGGACATGCTGGTGTTGTGGGGGACATGCTAGTGTTGTGGGGGACATGCTGGTGTTGTGAGGGACATGCTAGTGTTGTGGGGGACATGCTAGTGTTGTGAGGGACATGCTGGTGTTGTGGGGGACATGCTAGTGTTGTGGGGGACATGCTGGTGTTGTGGGGGACATGCTGGTGTTGTGGGGACATGCTGGTGTTGTGAGGGACATGCTAGTGTTGTGGGGGACATGCTAGTGTTGTGAGGGACATGCTGGTGTTGTGGGGGACATGCTAGTGTGTGTGGGGACATGCTGGTGTTGTGGGGACATGCTGGTGTTGTGGGGGACATGCTAGTGTTGTGGGGGAACATGCTGGTGTTGTGGGGGACATGCTGGTGTTGTGGGGGACATGCTAGTGTTGTGGGGGACATGCTGGTGTTGTGGGGGACATGCTAGTGTTGTGGGGGACATGCTGGTGTTGTGGGGGACATGCTAGTGTTGTGGGGGACATGCTGGTGTTGTGGGGGACATGCTGGTGTTGTGGGGGACATGCTAGTGTTGTGGGGGACATGCTAGTGTTGTGGGGGACATGCTGGTGTTGTGAGGGACATGCTAGTGTTGTGGGGGACATGCTAGTGTTGTGGGGGACATGCTGGTGTTGTGGGGGACATGCTAGTGTTGTGGGGGACATGCTGGTGTTGTGGGGGACATGCTGGTGTTGTGGGGGACATGCTAGTGTTGTGGGGGACATGCTGGTGTTGTGGGGGACATGCTGGTGTTGTGGGGGACATGCTAGTGTTGTGGGGGACATGCTGGTGTTGTGGGGGACATGCTAGTGTTGTGGGGGACATGCTAGTGTTGTGGGGGACATGCTGGTGTTGTGGGGGACATGCTAGTGTTGTGGGGACATGCTGGTGTTTGTGGGGACATGCTAGTGTTGTGGGGGACATGCTGGTGTTGTGAGGGACATGCTAGTGTTGTGGGGGACATGCTAGTGTTGTGGGGGACATGCTGGTGTTGTGGGGGACATGCTGGTGTTGTGGGGGACATGCTAGTGTTGTGGGGGACATGCTAGTGTTGTGGGGGACATGCTGGTGTTGTGGGGGACATGCTGGTGTTGTGGGGGACATGCTAGTGTTGTGGGGGACATGCTGGTGTTGTGGGGGACATGCTGGTGTTGTGGGGGACATGCTGGTGTTGTGGGGGACATGCTGGTGTTGTGAGGGACATGCTAGTGTTGTGGGGGACATGCTGGTGTTGTGGGGGACATGCTGGTGTTGTGGGGGGACATGCTGGTGTTGTGGGGGACATGCTGGTGTTGTGGGGGACATGCTGGTGTTGTGGGGGGACATGCTGGTGTTGTGGGGGACATGCTGGTGTTGTGGGGACATGCTGGTGTTGTGGGGGACATGCTGGTGTTGTGAGGGACATGCTAGTGTTGTGGGGGATATGCTGGTGTTGTGGGGACATGCTGGTGTTGTGGGGGATATGCTGGTGTTGTGGGGGACATGCTGGTGTTGTGGGGAACATGCTGGTGTTGTGTGGGACATGCTGGTGTTGTGGGAGACATGCTAGTGTTATGGGGGATATGCTGGTGTTTGTGGGGGACATGCTGGTGTTGTGGGGGACATCCTGGTGTTGTGGGGGGACATGCTGGTGTTGTGGGGAACATGCTAGTGTTGTGGGGGACATGCTAGTGTTGTGGCGGACATGCTTGTGTTGTGGGTGACATGCTGGTATTGTGGGGGGACATGCTGGTGTTGTGGGGGACATGCTGGTGTTGTGGGGGACATGCTGGTATTGTGGGGGGACATGCTGGTGTTGTGGGGGACATGCTGGTGTTGTGGGGGACATGCTGGTGTTGTGGGGGACATGCTGTGTTGTGGGGGACATCCTGGTGTTGTGGGGGGACATGCTGGTGTTGTGGGGGACATCCTGGTGTTGTGGGGGGACATGCTGGTGTTGTGGGGAACATGCTAGTGTTGTGGGGGACATGCTAGTGTTGTGGCGGACATGCTTGTGTTGTGGGTGACATGCTGGTGTTGTGGGGGACATGCTGGTGTTGTGGGGACATGCTGGTATTGTGGGGGGACATGCTGGTGTTGTGGGGGACATGCTGGTGTTGTGGGGGACATGCTGGTGTTGTGGGGGACATGCTGGTGTTGTGGGGGGACATGCTAGTGTTGTGGGGGACATGCTAGTGTTGTGGCGGACATGCTTGTGTTGTGGGTGACATGCTGGTGTTGTGGGGGACATGCTGGTGTTGTGACGGACATGCTGGTGTTGTGGGGGGACATGCTGGTGTTGTGGGGGACATGCTGGTGTTGTGGGGGACATGCTGGTGTTGTGGGGGACATGCTGGTGTTGTGGGGGACATGCTGGTTTTGTGGGGGAGATGCTGGTGTTGGGGGGGACATGCTGGTGTTGTGGGGGACATGCTAGTGTTGTGGGAGACATGCTGGTGTTGTGGGGACATGCTGGTGTTGTGGGGGGACATGCTGGTGTTGTGGGGGGACATGCTGGTGTTGTGGGGGACATGCTGGTGTTGTGGGGGACATGCTGGTGTTGTGGGGGACATGCTGGTGTTGTGGGAGGACATGCTGGTGTTGTGGGGGACATGCTGGTGTTGTGGGGGAACATGCTGGTGTTGTGAGGGACATGCTGGTGTTGTGGGGGACATGCTGGTGTTGTGTGGGACATGGTGTTGTGGGGGACATGCTGGTGTTGTGGGGGACATGCAGGTGTTATGTGGGAACAGATGCAGGTGTTGTGGGAGGCATCCAGATGTTGTGGGGGGACATGCTTGTGTTGTGGGGGGCATGCTGGTGTTGTGTTGGGCATGCTGGTGTTGTGTTGGACATGCTGGTGTTGTGGGGGACATGCTGGTGTTGTGGGGGACATGCTGGTGTTGTGGGGGACTTGGTGTTGTGGGGGACATGCTGGTGTTGTGGGGGACATGCTGGTGTTGTGGGGACATGCTGGTGTTGTGGGGGACATGCTGGTGTTGTGGGGGACATGCTGGTTTTGTGGGGGACATGCTGGTGTTGTGGGGAGCATGCTGGTGTTGTGGGGGATATGCTGGTGTTGTGGGGGCATGCTGGTGTTGTGGGGGACATGCTGGTGTTGTGGGGGCATGCTGGTGTTGTGGGGGACATACTGGTGTTGTGTGGGACATGCTGGTGTTGTGGGGGACATACTGGTGTTGTGGGGACATGTGGTGTTGTGGGGGACATGCTGGTGTTGTGGGGGACATACTGGTGTTGTAGGGGGCATGCTTGTGTTGTGGGGGACATGCTGGTGTTGTGGGGGACATGCTGGTGTTGTTGGGGACATGCTGGTGTTGTGGGGGACATGTTGGTGTTGTGGGGGACATGCAGGTGTTATGGGGGAACAGATGCAGGTGTTGTGGGAGGCATCCAGATGTTGTGTGTGACATGCTGGTGTTGTGGGGGACATGCTGGTGTTGTGGGGGACATGCTGGTGTTGTGGGGACATGCTAGTGTTGTGGGGGACATGCTGGTGTTGTGGGGGACATGCTGGTGTTGTGGGGGACATGCTGGTGTTGTGGGGGACATGCTGGTGTTGTGGGGGACATGCTGGTGTTGTGGGGGACATCCTGGTGTTGTGGGGGACATGCTGGTGTTGTGGGGGACACGTTGGTGTTGTGGGGGACACGCTGGTGTTGTGGGGGACACGTTGGTGTTGTGGGGGACACCCTGGTGTTGTGGGGGACATGCTAGTGTTGTGGGGGACATACTGGTGTTGTGGGGGACATGCTGGTGTTGTGGGGGACATGCTGGTGTTGTGGGGGACATGCTGGTGTTGTGGGGGACATGCTGGTGTTGTGGGGGACATGCTGGTGTTGTGGGGGACATCCTGGTGTTGTGGGGGGACATGCTGGTGTTGTGGGGGACACGTTGGTGTTGTGGGGGACACGCTGGTGTTGTGGGGGACACGTTGGTGTTGTGGGGGACACCCTGGTGTTGTGGGGGACATGCTGGTGTTGTGGGGGACATGCTGGTGTTGTGGGAGGCATGTTGGTGTTGTGGGGGACATGCTGGTGTTGTGGGGGAGATACTGGTGTTGTGGGGGGCATACTGGTGTTGTGGGGGACATGCAGGTGTTGTGGGGGACATGCAGGTGTTGTGTGGGGACATGCAGGGACATGCAGGTGCTGTGGAGGACAGATGTAGGTGTTATGGAGGACAGATGCAGGTGTTGTGGGGGAACCGATGCAGGTGTTATGGGGGAACAGATGCAGGTGTTGTGGGAGGCATCCAGATGTTGTGGGGGACATGCAGGTGTTGTGGAGGACAGATGCAGGTGTTGTGGAGGACAGGTGCAGGTGTTGTGTGGGAACAGATGCAGATGTAGTGGAGGACAGATGCAAGTGTTTTGTGGGAACAGATGCAGATGTAGTGGAGGACAGATGCAAGTGTTGTGTGGGAACAGATGCAGATGTAGTGGAGGACAGATGCAAGTGTTGTGTGGGAACAGATGCAGATGTAGTGGAGGACAGATGCAAGTGTTGTGTGGGAACAGATGCAGATGTAGTGGAGGACAGATGCAAGTGTTGTGTGGGAACAGATGC
>NC_069492.1:16368042-16413042 GCF_026875155.1 Cherax quadricarinatus | reverse complement strand
CTAATTCATCAGTTCTATCATGCATCTGGAGAGAGAATCACTTTAGCCTAGTCCTGTCATTTCATCTACAGGTCAGCTACTGCTTGAGCAGGACCGTGTGGAGGAAGCGGTAGGGTCGTGGCTGAGAGCAGCTCTGCTGGACTCCACTGACCACACTGCTGCCTTCAACGCTGCCACCGCCCTCAGGCTCTCCGGCAGGAACCAGCACGCTGAGACCTTCTACAGGAGAGCTGTCCAGCTGCGACCAAAAGTCAGGATCCCCAACTTTTTGTATTAATCTTACTGGGAAACGCTTAGCTCGTAAGGGCCAAGCAGCGCCTGTAGAATGGGAGGTATTCATATTTGATCCAAGGAAGTGGAGAGTAGCGACAGTTCATTGGATCAAGAGACTAGCTTTGTGTTTAGATAAATAAAGATAATAATTATTTTATTATTATTTCTATTACTATTATTATTCTTACTGTTATTACTAATACTATTACAAAATCATTAATTTTTATATTAATTTTGTTATATTCAAGAAAAAAGTTAACGTTTGCTTAATGGGACGAAAAGAGGCTTGATCCGAGAAGAGGGCAGCTCCAAGTCCTTGGGTCAAGAACCCATAACCAGCCTGAAGTCACACCCCCACGAAGGGGTCACTATCTTTATCAATATTTATTTCCTCTCCCCATAAAACATTTCTCTCTCTCTCTTCTTTCAGGATGTGTCGAGCCACAGAAATCTGGGCGCCATTCTGCACCTGAATGGCAAACTGGACGAGGCACGGAAGCACTACGATGAGGCACTGGCACTGGCTCCCGGCGATCCCCAGACCACTACCAACCTGCAGAGGCTGTCAGCGCTGGTTAACAAGAAGGGAGTTTCCTAGTGGGCCTCCGGCAGGGACCACGCAGGTGGTGTTGCGCAGTATTTAACGATCCCCTCATATATCACGAGCTCAATTCGTAGGTGATCCCGGGTACAATGTATGTTGTATTGATGAAGGATCCGTAGTATTCCTGTTTATCTGTAAGAGTTATACTCAGACGATGAGGACCAAGACAGTCATCGTTCATCTGTCTGCTGAAAGTTGTCAAGCATCAGAAGCAAACGGCGCTGTGATTCTCATAATCGCGATGATTATAGCAACGACTCGACACAGATCAATATATTTAATAGACGGCTTTAATACTGCCCTATTATATCCCTCGAAATCATTCAACAAGTTTTTAAAAAAACATTAAATACTTCATTATTTTTAAAGGGTTGCCACTGGGAACTGACAAGGGAGATGGAGAAGCTAGAAATCTCTCTCTGAACACTTCTCCGACTTCATATTACCTATATTTTACGTTACTGATGACGGCATATATTTCCTACTGAGAAACTTCAATTTGTACATATTATCAGCCTTCCATAGTTATATTGTGGGAAGTTTCCTTTGAAGACACGAGAAAGTGTTGCTTGTTCCATGGTGTGAGGAAACATGAAAAACACATCTGATGTGATTTTTTTCGTTTTTTGCTGGGTGGACCAGTAAGCCAGCAGGTGACCTTGGTCACATGACCAGAAGCTCCACTGAGCGGGTTATTGCATGACTAACACCAGCAGCAGGAGACTTCCTTTTCCAGTTTCCATGATAAAAACACTACTACAGGAGAGAACACACCCACAATCTCTAATTAAAAACTTCCAAGTCTAGTTCTTGGTGTACCATATGATGACAATCCTGTATCTAGACTCTTGTTCTCAGAGTGATATCAGATTTCACTCATCAATATTCATCTTTCTGTGGCTGTTCTTGGGGAAATTCACACTCTCGAAGACGTGTCCCAAAGTTCTTCTGTGTCCCTCTATGGTAAAACTGCGTATTCATCGGTGTTTTGTGTGATATTTGTTAATATTTTTTTTCGCTAATATTGCATTATTATCAAATAATCGCTTTCAACGTGAGTAAAAATCCTTCATAAATTGTTTACTCCTAAAAAAAATGGATAATGCGGCCATTTGTGGTCAAGAAATGACCAGGTCTTTATCCTTTCTTACGACGCTCCCGGGAACAGTATGAAGCCCAGTGAGATTAAGGTTAAATTTACAGTAAATTTTATCTATATAGTATTGTACGTTTACATAAGGAGAAGGATTCAAAGTTAATGTAAGGTATCGCATCCACCATCGTCTCCAAAACTGCGCGTCAGCACACCCAAAATTCCTCTGCTACGGCCACAATGTTGACTTGAGGCTCGCGCACTTCTGGAGTCTCAGCGATGCTCTTTTTTAACGAATAATCATAATTCTGTGTCATATTTTGGACATTCCTTAACATCAGTCTGTGATATTTGCCAAGAAGAGATTATTTCATGACATTATGGCACCAGTTTATCCTCCCCACTCTCACTACTTCATAGGTTGTATGATACCCATTGATCAAGACATGTACATTAGTTTATCTTTTGAGGAGCAACGATGGCGTAGATGTGGGTAAAACGCTACATGTTCGCTTCCACTGAGCAACAGTGTGCGCCCATCAGCGGCCAATGTACAAACTCCATCATTTCTCTGGTTCCAAAGTGTGACGAGAAAATGTATCAGTCAGGTTTATTTACCTTCGTCTGCCTCACCTCTGTCTATTTGCAGTGTCTGGATATGATGTACAGACCTCTTGAAACTCTCCCAGTGGGTCCTGAACCAACACTAAATGATCTACGGTCTCTGACCTGACCCGGTAATTCACTTGGATCATGCAAATTTTCGTATTTACCCGCTATGTTGTACATATTCTGTAGATTTTCAACATGAGAGGTATAAATTTTAAAGCCTTTTAGACAACTGTATAGTTAACTCTTCAACTTCTTTAGTGAGTTTCTTTGCTTTTCAGTAAGTCAGCAAGTAATGCCGTATTTTCTTAGCATCAAAAGAAACTCAGTAGATCTTGCATTAACTCACCACGTGCTCGAGTAGTCGACCAAAGTCGCTAGTTACTTCACCAGGCCTAGAGCAACTTGGTCGTAGCTGCAAGACTCACCCCCAGATTTAGTAGACACACCACTTCATAGTACAAGACATCAAACAGGTACTCACAAAGCAAAAGGTGTCACCAGGTCAAGGACTCTTGGACACCAGACCTGGTAGTAACCATAACTATTGTTTTTATTAAGGGCCACGAAACCTAGTAAACGAACTGGCTGTTATAAACTCTAAGAGATACAGAAGTGATAACAGAAGGGGACCAGTACACCAACTGAATCATCGAATTCAACGAAGGTTCGAAGTAGTAGGACAAGAAGAAACGAAATGGCTGAGGTATCGAACTCTACGAGGCTTCGTAGAAGAAGAAAAAAAACTAACTGGTCGAGGTATCGAACTCCATGAGGCTTCATAGAAGAAAAACAAACTGGCCGAGGTATCGAACTCCACGAGGCTTCGTAGAAAAAAAAAATGAACTGATCAAGGTATCGAACTCCACGAGGCTTCATAGTAATATGACAAGAGGCGAACTGGTCGAGGCATTGATTTGCACGTGTCCTCGAAGTACAAAAACAAAGTTACCAGTGAACGACATGACGGAGGCAGACAAAGACTAAAATCATTCTCATAAGATTGTTGACTCACCCTGTATTAGACTTTCAATATTTACACACCTGGATCATAACATTTTCTCGCCATTACGCACCAGTGTGATTAATATCACGAATATCTACGATGGTTCGTAGGAACGATTACATTTATTATTGCAGAGATCTGTGTGTGTGTGTGTGTGTGTGTGTGTGTGTGTGTGTGTGTGTGTGTGTGTGTGTGTGTGTGTGTGTGTTTGGGTACAACAGTGTCATCACTCTGATATGTGTATAACCTGTGTACAGCCAGATGGTGAGACACGATAACCTGTGTACAGCCAGATGGTGAGACGACATAACCTGTGTACAGCCAGATGGTGAGACGCGACAACCTGTGTACAGCCAGATGGTGAGACACGATAACCTGTGTACAGCCAGATGGTGAAGACACAACCAGTGTACAGCCAGATGGTGAGGACACAACCAGTGTACAGCCAGATGGTGAAGACACAACCAGTGTACAGCCAGATGGTGAGGACACAACCAGTGTACAGCCAGATGGTGAAGACACAACCAGTGTACAGCCAGATGGTGAAGACACAACCAGTGTACAGCCAGATGGTGAAGACACAACCAGTGTACAGCCAGATGGTGAAGACACAACGAGTGTACAGCCAGATGGTGAGACACACCCAGTGTACAACCAGATGGTGAAGACACAACCAGTGTACAGCCAGATGGTGAAGACACAACCAGTGTACAGCCAGATGGTGAAGACACAACCAGTGTACAGCCAGATGGTGAGGACACAACCAGTGTACAGCCAGATGGTGAGGACACAACCAGTGTACAGCCAGATGGTGAGGACACAACCAGTGTACAGCCAGATGGTGAAGACACAACCAGTGTACAGCCAGATGGTGAAGACACAACCAGTGTACAGCCAGATGGTGAAGACACAACCAGTGTACAGCCAGATGGTGAAGACACAACCAGTGTACAGCCAGATGGTGAGGACACAACCAGTGTACAGCCAGATGGTGAGGACACAACCAGTGTACAGCCAGATGGTGAGGACACAACCAGTGTACAGCCAGATGGTGAGGACACAACCAGTGTACAGCCAGATGGTGAAGACACAACCAGTGTACAGCCAGATGGTGAGGACACAACCAGTGTACAGCCAGATGGTGAGGACACAACCAGTGTACAGCCAGATGGTGAGGACACAACCAGTGTACAGCCAGATGGTGAGGACACAACCAGTGTACAGCCAGATGGTGAGGACACAACCAGTGTACAGCCAGATGGTGAAGACATAACCAGTGTACAGCCAGATGGTGAAGACACAGCCAGTGTACAGCCAGATGGTGAGGACACAACCAGTGTACAGCCAGATGGTGAAGACACAACCAGTGTACAGCCAGATGGTGAAGACACAACCAGTGTACAGCCAGATGGTGAAGACACAACCAGTGTACAGCCAGATGGTGAAGACACAACCAGTGTACAGCCAGATGGTGAAGACACAACCAGTGTACAGCCAGATGGTGAAGACGCAACCAGTGTACAGCCAGATGGTGAGGACACAACCAGTGTACAGCCAGATGGTGAAGACACACCCAGTGTACAACCAGATGGTGAAGACACAACCAGTGTACAGCCAGATGGTGAAGACACAACCAGTGTACAGCCAGATGGTGAGGACACAACCAGTGTACAGCCAGATGGTGAGGACACAACCAGTGTACAGCCAGATGGTGAAGACACAACCAGTGTACAGCCAGATGGTGAAGACACAACCAGTGTACAGCCAGATGGTGAGGACACAACCAGTGTACAGCCAGATGGTGAAGACACAACCAGTGTACAGCCAGATGGTGAAGACACAACCAGTGTACAGCCAGATGGTGAAGACACAACCAGTGTACAGCCAGATGGTGAAGACACAACCAGTGTACAGCCAGATGGTGAAGACACAACCAGTGTACAGCCAGATGGTGAAGACACAACCAGTGTACAGCCAGATGGTGAAGACACAATCATCTCTGAGGTAGAATCATGTACATAGCCTGAAATATATATATATATATATATATCGATTTTTTAAGGAACCATTTTCAAGTCTTTTATCCTAAGCAACATTTTGTGATCCCCTTTTCTCTCTCCTTACCCCCCACCCCTCTCCATTTTCTTTCTTCCTCTTCCCTGTTCCCACTTTCCGTCTTCATACTTCCCATTCTCTTCATCCTACTTCCATTTCTCCTCATCCTACTTCCCTTTCTCCTCTCCCCATTACCCATTACCCTCTTCCTACTTCCTCCCTTCCTACTTTTCCTTCTGGTCTGACATGTGCCTAAGCCTCTTACCATAACAAGCCATACGTGTGACGTGTTCTGCGACTTTCACCCTTAAATACCCATTAAAATCCATTTAGTAAAATTCTGCACATGGGTAAATGCTCGTGAATTCCACCACAATGAAGGCAAATGAAAAAAATACTAGAATTTCCACCATAATACTTGAATTTTCATCTTAGAACAAGATTTCTCAAGGGAATTCCCAGGTCATAATGGTTGTCAAAATAATCTTACTGACTCGAAATAAGCAGCAGCCGGTGAGCGTTTTTGGATACACAGTTACTGGTAACAGCAGTAAAGAAAACACACGTTGTAGCTTTTATTACCACAACGTTTCGCCCCTGATAAATCTCTACAGGGAGCGAAAAGTTGTCCCAACAGAAGCTTCTGCAACGTGCCTTTTCAGTGTGGTTTTATATGCTAAATCACATGGCTGCCTTTCGCAAAGGGTGAACGTCGCTGTAACAAGTATAAAATTGTATTAACCATTGGTGTTTTTACCCAAATAATGTGCCGATGATAGAGATATGCTATAAATATTAAAATATATTATACGTGTTCATTACTCGTGTGTATTCCTATCCTCCTCCTGTAAATTATTAATAATAATATTCACGACAAATAGATTTATACGTGTCAGTCTGAGGAATGGGAAGTAGATTTGGTTCGTGAAAATTAGAACATAAGAACATAAGATCGAAGGAACACTGCAGCAGGCCTACTGGCCCATGCGAGGCAGGTCCAAGTCTCCTACCAGCTTAAGCCAATGCACCCAAACTAGTCAGGTCAGGTCACATTGACTTAAGGGAGGAACACGGCAACCGTCCTGGTAGCACAAGCTATCAGGTCCAACTCACACCCACTCACATCCACTCATGTATTTATCCAACCTATTTTTAAAGCTACACAACGTTCTGGCCTCTATAACTGTACTTGGGATAGGTTTATTTCCTTGGATCAAGAGCTCTTCATCAGGAACCCGATGGACAGGTTCATTACTAAGTATGTGTGGAGGTCTGCGGGGAGACGTGATGGGGAGGTAAAGAACAGTCAAAGGGATCTGATTGCTTCGACCGTTCATGAGGGTTCGATACAGTATCGACTATCAGGAGCCCTGTAAACCTGATACGAAATGACGGTCAATGCATTGTTCATCAGTTAGTTTAACATGTTTATCATGCACCCCAGACCCATGAATATCAAAATGGTATACGATACCGACAGATTGGTAGGTAAGACACATAGGCAACAGTTAGGCAGCTTTATTCCGAAACGTTTCGCCTACACAGTAGGTTTCTTCAGTAGAATACAGAAAGTAGGCAGGAACAGTAGAGATGTGAAGACGATGTAATCAGTCCATCACCCTTGAAGTCGTAGATTTGAGGTTGTCAGTCCCTCAGCCTGGAGAAGTTCTGTTCCATAGTCAGGAACTATCTGAAGATCAAGCGACAGTGCGGAGACTTAAATACTGTCGGAAGGAGAGGTGCAGAGTAGTAGTAGTAAGAATGCAGCCACTGAGAGGTCATGTCCCTCTCAGATCCAACAGTTCTCACTGTTCCTGCCTACTTTCTGTATTCGACCGAAGAAGCCTACTGTGTATGCGAAACGTTTCGGAATAAAGCTGCCTAACTGTTGCCTGTGTGTCTTACCTACCCCATACCCATCCCGTGGGCGGTAGTCAAAATATTACAGAGGTGCATAATGGGTCCAGGGACTGGGCCCCAGAGTTTTGATAGCTGAACAAGGTACAAAGGTAATGAACTCACAAGTTACAAAAGCTTTCTTCATCAGTCACTATTTTTATTTTAACACATCGGCCGTCTCCCACCAAGGCAGGGTGACCCGAAAATGAAAAACTTTCACCATCATTCACTCCATCACTGTCTTGCCAGAAGGGTGCTTTACACTACAGTTTTTAAACTGCAACATTAACACCCCTCCTTCAGAGTGCAGACACTGTACTTCCCACCTCCAGGACTCAAGTCCGGCCTGCCGGTTTCCGTGAATCCCTTCATGTTACTTTGCTCACACTCCAACAGCACGTCAAACCCTAAAAACCATTTGCCTCCATTAACTCCTACTAACATACTTACGCATGAACATTAAAATGGTATAAAATACCGACAGGTTGTCGGTATTTTATACCATTTTAATGTTCACTCTGTCTGACACTGCAACACAAGGGTATCTTGGTACAGACCTGCAATATACTTACGCATGCTCGCTGGAAGTCCAATCCCCTCACACACAAAACCTCCTTTACCCCCTCCCCCCAACCTTTCCTAGGCTGGTAGATGAATGGTTCAGAGATCCGACATATTGATAAATTAGACACATGTGCAACTCTTGGGTATCTTTATTGAGGAAACGTTTCGCCACACAGTGGCTTCATCAGTCCATACATAGGAGAATCTTGAAGAACAGGAGGAGAATGAGGTAATCAGTCCCTCAACCTTGAGTCGATGTGGTCAGTCCAATTCTATTCAAGATTGATGGACTGACCACATCGACTCAAGGTTGAGGGACTGATTACTTCATTCTCCTCCTGTTCTTCAAGATTCTTCTCTGTATGGACTGATGAAGCCACTGTGTGGCGAAACGTTTCCTCAATAAAGATACCCAAAAGTTGCACATGTGTCTAATTTATCAGCTTTCCTAGGCCTACCCCTACCCTGCCTTCCCTCCACTACAGATTTATTCACTCTCAAAGTCATTTTATTTCATTCCATCCTCTCTACATGTCCAAACCACCTCAATAACCCCTTCTCAGCCCTCTGGATAATAGTTTTGGTAATCCCACACCTCCTCCTAATCTCCAAACTATGGATTCTCTGCATTATATTCATACCTGGAGTATACCTGGAGAGAATTTCGGGGGTCATCACCCCCGCAGCTCAGTCTGAGACCAGGCCTCGTGGTGGAGCAGGGTCTAATCAATCAGGCTGTTACTGTTGGTTGCATGCAAACTGGTGTACAAACCACAGCCCGGCTGGTCAGGTACTGATTTTAGGCGCCTGTCCAGTGCCTTCTTGAAGACAGCCTGCAGTCTGTTGGTAATCCCCCTTATGAATGCTTGGAGGCAGTTGAACAGTCTTGTGCCCCTGACCCTTATTGTGTTGTCCCTCAGGTACTTGTGGTGCCCCTGCTTTTCATTGAGGGAATGTTGCATCTCCTGCCGAGTCTTTTGCTTTCATGGGAGTGATTTTCGTGTGCATCTCCACTGCCTCCAGCCTTCTCCTTGTTGCAACATTCACCTCCCATGCTTCACACCCCTATAAGAGTGTTGGTATAATTATACTCTCGTACATTCCTCTAATAATAATATATAATATATAATCTTTATTTCTACATATACTGGACAGGCACCTAAAGTCAGTGCCTGACCAACCGGGCTGTGGTTCGTACGTTAGCTTGCGTGCAGCCAGCAGTAACAGCCTGGTTGATCAGACCCTGATCCACCACGAAGCTTGGTCTCAGACCGGGCCGCGGGGGCGTTGACCCCCGAAACCCTCTCCAGGTAAACTCCAGGTAATGTATACAGGCCTGGTATGACATACTACTACATAGAAATCCATTTGTTATGCAGAATACGAATATCAAAATGGTATACAATACCGACAGGTTGGTAGGTAAGACACATAGGCAACAGTTAGACAACTTTATTCCGAAACGTTTCGCCTACACAGTAGGCTTCTTCAGTCGAATACAGAAAGTAGGCAGGAACAGTAGAGATGTGAAGACGATGTAATCAGTCCATCACCCTTGAAGTCGTAGAATTTGAGGTTGTCAGTCCCTCAGCTTGGAACTGAACTTCTCCAGGCTGAGGGACTGACAACCTCAAATTCTTCGACTTCAAGGGTGATGGACTGATTACATCGTCTTCACATCTCTACTGTTCCTGCCTACTTTCTGTATTCGACTGAAGAAGCCTACTGTGTAGGCGAAACGTTTCATAATAAAGATACCTAACTGTTGCATATGTGTCTTACCTAACAACCTCTCGGTATGTAAAGTAAAAGGACACAAGTGCAACTAATGTGAGATTTATTGTGGCAACGTTTCGCTCTCCAGGAGCTTTATCAAGCCATGGCGTAATGGCTTGATAAAGCTCCTGGAGAGCGATACGTTGCCACAATAAATGTCACATTAGTTGCACTTGTGTCCTTTTACTTTACATATTGTCGGTAATTCTACCAACTTTATTACAACCTGTCGGTATTTTATACCATTTTAATGTTCAATCTGTCAGACACTGCAACACAAGGGTATCTTGGTACAGACCTGCAATCAACTTCGACAACTTCCACTAGTGAGAGCAGCTGGATTTGAGAGGGACCTGACTTCTCAACATCTGAGTTCTTACCTCTCCTAGTGGCCTACGTCTCACCTCTTGGCGCTATGAAAAGCTCCATCCTGTCACTTCATCTCCATATTGTTTCATACTATGGAACAATGCTCTTCTCCACACTGAGGGACTGACCACCTCAAAACTTTAAGGGTGATGGACTGATTACATCGTCTTCAAGTATCTTCTGCTTCTATCAACTTTTCTGTACTTGACTGAAGAAGCCTACTGTGTAGGCGAAACGTTTCATAATAAAGATACCTAACTGTTGCATATGTGTCTTACCGAAACACGTTCTGTTTCTACCCATACCAGGGATCGAACCTCAATATGCGAGGCAAGTGTGCTAGCAATGAAGCTACGGGAGAGAAGTGTATTTTAAGGGGAACTAAGGTTATCCCACAGGTAGACTGCTCGTGCACTCAGGTCACACAATGAGGTTCATGGTTCGATCTTGGGTACAGGTGCAAACAACTGGCCGTGTTTCCTTACGACACGTGCTGTCTCTGTTCACCTAGTAGTAAACAGATACCTGGGTGTTAGTCGACTGGCGTGAGTCGCATCCTGGGGACCAAACTGACCTAATTTGCCCGAAATGCTCTGCATAACAAGGGACTTTCTATATTGTATGTCACTGATGTTAGTAAACCTGTATGTTATACATGTACTTGTAGAAGTAAGATTAATACAGTGGACCCCCGGTTTACGATATTTCACTCCAGAAGTATGTTCAGGTGCCAGTACTGAACGAATTTGTTCCCATAAGGAATATTGTGAAGTAGATTAGTCCATTTCAGACCCCCAAACATACACGTACAAACGCACTTACATAAATACACTTACATAATTGCTCGCATTGGGAGCTGATCGTAAACCGGGGGTCCACTGTATTATTATTATTATTATTATTATTATTATTATTATTATTCATGGCTTCTAAAGGGAGGAAGAGCGCCCACTAATCACAAGTTGTACGTTATGAACTACTAAAACCTTGAAAACAATTGTGAATTGCCATTGTCTCTGATTCAGACTGGATCACCTCCAGCTTCTCCCTCTTAAGAACATAAGAATGTAGGAACACTGCAGAAGGCCTACTGGCCCATACGAGGCAGGTCCTTATCAAAACGACATCTACCTAAAGCTAGCCAAGAAATAACTCCTGTACCCCGTGACACCAATCAAACCCAGCCCCTCCCACTCATATATTTGTCCAGTCTCTTCTTAAAGCTACACAAGGTCCTAGCCTCTATCACCCCACTGGGAAGACTGTTCCACGCATCTACAACTCTGTTAGAAAACCAGTACTTACCTATGTCCTTTCTAAATCTAAATTTATCCAACTTAAATCCATTATTCCTGGTTCTTACCTGGTTCGACACCCTCAGTACTTTATTAATGTCTCCCTTGTTTATGCCCGTCATCCACTTATACACTTCAATATCTCCCCTCATTCTACGCCTCCCCTAAGGGAGGGACAGGGTGTTTATGCCAGTGAAGGGTTCTTGATCCAGGTATCAAAATACCATGCAAAAAAGTTTAAGACTTTAATAAAACGACGTTTTGCCCGAACATCTTGAGAACAAAAAAAATTTTACACACTTCCATACCTTGATCTTGAGTTAAGAACTCGGTTGATGATCTATTGACCGTCATCAACCAGGTTGAGTGATCAATCCTTCAGAGCTCAATTGATAGTCTAGTGCTGGGATTCTTATCCGGGGGTATCTATACCCCTTGTGGGTATGAGAGCCAAATGTTGTGCAAGAAAGGTATAAAATACCGACAATTTGAAAGTTAAGACACATGTGCAACATCTGGATATCTTTATTGTAGACGTTTCGCCATCCAGTGGCTTTATCAATACAGATTCTAGGACATAATAGGAAGACAGTAGAACTATATACAAAAGATGAGGTAATCAGTCCCTCGGCCTTGGAGTTAGTGTTCACAGCATCGTGGTGGAGGAGGGACTGATTACCTCATCTTTTGTATATAGTTCTACTGTCTTCCTATTATGTCCTAGAATTTGTATTGATAAAGCCACTGGATGGCGAAACGTCTACAATAAAGATATCCAGATGTTGCACATGTGTCTTAACTTTCAAATGGGAGCCAAATAATGGGGGTATGGGGCTCCATCTCTGAACAATTTTAAAAAATATATTTGATTAGAACAAACTATCAACTGTTGTGTTGCTACCTATCCTTATGTAAAGTAAAACCGAACTGTTGACATCTTTTGACGTCATACTGGTACCCAACAGGACTGGTGATGTACCCAACAGGACTGGTGATGTACCTAACAGGACTGGTGATGTACCTAACAGGACTGGTGATGTACCCAACAGGACTGGTGATGTACCTAACAGGACTGGTGATGAACCTAACAGGACTGGTGATGAACCTAACAGGACTGGTGATGTACCTAACAGGACTTGTGATGTACCTAACAGGACTGGTGATGTACCTAACAGGACTGGTGATGTACCTAACAGGACTGGTGATGTACCTAACAGGACTGGTGATGTACCTAACAGGACTGGTGATGAACCTAACAGGACTGGTGATGAACCTAATAGCACTGGTGTACCTAATAGCACTGGTGATGTACCTAACAGGACTGGTGATGTACCTAACAGGACTGGTGATGTACCCAACAGGACTGGTGATGTACCTAACAGGACTGGTGATGTACCCAACAGGACAGGTGATGTGCATAACAGGACTGGTGATAGACGAATGGTTCAGAGAACCGACATGTTGATCGTGGATCGAATCATGGCTCACAGACAGGAAGCAGAGAGTGTCCATAAATGGGGTTAAATCTGAGTGGGGATCAGTAACAAGTGGCGTTCCACAGGGATCAGTCTTGGGCCCGTTGTTGTTTATAATATATATCAATGATCTTGATGAAGGAATTACTAGTGATATGAGCAAATTCGCCGATGACACGAAGATAGGTAGGATAATTGATTCAAGCGTAGATGTTAGGGAACTTCAGGAGGATTTAGACAAACTCTACTCTTGGTCAGAAAAGTGGCAGATGCAGTTCAATGTAGATAAATACAAGGTTCTGAAGCTCGGGAGTGTCCATAACCCTAGCACTTATAAGTTAAATAATGTTAGGTAAGACACATATGCAACAGTTAGGTATCTTTATTATGAAACGTTTCGCCTACACAGTAGGCTTCTTCAGTCAAGTACTATTACTAGGTACGTATTGGTAATCATATTTCGTATGTAACTCACGAAATCGTAATGACACGATTGCAAACAAACCATACCCCGGCCGGGATTGAACCTGCTGTCATAGAGTCTCAAAACTCCAGCCCGTCGCGTTAGCCACTAGACCAGCTAGCCACAATAAGATTTATCCAACTAGGTATATTTCTACACCATAGGAAGGTTAGCACAGGCACCTCTGTGACCACAAATGCAAGTTTTTACAGACGAATCTCCAGCTAGTGTGGCCGTGACGAACTCTAGCTCAAGTCCCTTCACTGCCGTCAACACGACTCACGAAATCGTAATGACACGATTGCAAACAAACCATACCCCCGGCCGGGATTGAACCCGCGGTCATAGAGTCTCAAAACTCCAGCCCGTCGCGTTAGCCACTATGGTGTAGAAATATACCCAGTTGGGTGAATCTTATTGTGGCTAGCTCGTCTAGTGGCTAACGCGACGGGCTGGAGTTTTGAGACTCTATGACCGCGGGTTCAATCCCGGCCGGGGTATGGTTCATATGGTATGGTACAACAGATGAAGGAGTCATTTTTGTTTATACCGATATTGACAAAGATGCATCAGTATGCACAATGGGACCCTCACTATAAAGAGTTGCGCACACAGCACTAACTCAGCCACCAGCAACTGTTTCACCAGTTAAAACTGAGAGATCATCGGGGTGTTTAGGTGAGTACTAGGCCTATCGTGTGTTTTAACCTACCCATAAATCAAACGTAACCATATTTCATGTAAAATTTCCAGAGATTTCAGTGGAGTAAATATTACTTTTTTTCAATTCAATTCAAAGTTTATTCTCTATAAGGATTCCAATGCTGAGTTTACAGAATTTGGTTATTGTGTGGTTTACATGTAGTAAAATAATAATTACCGAGTGTACCACTAGAACACCTAGCATGGCTAGGCATTTCGGGCAGACTTACATTAATTCTTAAATTTAAAATATTACAAATTATGAGGTAAGTTGGTATTATGGCTAAGTGACTAAATACTAGTTTGTGAGTTTAGCAATGTGAATGATTTTGTTTTGGCACAATACATAGTTTCAGTATTGGAGTATCACAGGCCAACTTATGACTGGTTAGGATTCATTATTTTAAGATTGAGATTGATATTTCTGTTTATGGTCAAATGGGTGAGTGTAAGTGTGAACCACCAGGTGGTATTCGTGTAGTTAGTTGACGGGGTGTATCAGGGAGATAAGATGTTTTCTAATGGTAGTTTTGAAGGTGATGAATGTGTCTGCAGTTCTAGAGTTTTCAGGGAGGGTGTTCCAGATTTTAGGGCCTTTGACATACATTGAATTTTTGTAAAGGTTTAGTCGGACACAGGGAATGTCATAGAGATGTTTGTGTCTGGTGTTATGCCTGTGGGTTCTGTCACAACTATCAAGAAAGCATTTTAGGTCAAGGTTAATATTGGAATTTAAGGTCCTGTAGATGTAGATTGCACAGTAGTAAGTGTGGATGTACTGAACAGGGAGTAAGTTTAGATCTATGAAGAGTGGGGGGGGGGGTGTTGCCAGGGATGGGATTTAGCGATTCTTACTGCGGCTTTTTGTTGGGTTATTATTGACTTTAGGTGTGTTGCTGCAGTTGATCCCCAAGCATAAATAGCATAGGTGAGGTATGGATAAATAAGTGAGTGGTATAGTGTGAGAAGGGCATTTTGCGGCACGTAGTATTGTATATTGGAGAGGATCCCAACCATTTTGGATACTTTTTTGGTTATGTGTTGGATATTGGTGCTGAAATTCAGGTTGTTGTCAAGGTATAGGCCTAGGAATTTGCCCTCATTGTGTCTGGCAATTAGAGTGTTGTCGATCTTAATGTTAATTTGTGCAACTCCTGCTCTGCTACCAAACATAATATAGTAGGTTTTGTCAGTGTTAAGCGTAAGTTTATTGGCTGTCATTCAAGTCGATATTTTTATCAGCTCCTCGTTAACAATGGTGTTGAGGGTGGCAAGATTAGGGTGAGAGATGACATAAGTGATGTCGTCAGCAAAGAGAATGGGGTTCAGGTGTTGGGATACGTTTGGAAGATCATTGATGTATATGAGGAAGAGTAGGGGACCAAGGACACTTCCCTGCGGAACTCCAGTATCAAGTGGCTGTGTTGTTGATGCTGTGATTTTAATGGTGACATAATGATACCTATTAGTAAGGTAAGATTTGAAATATGCAAGTGCATGGCCTCTTATACCGTAATGGTCAAGTTTGTGGAGTAGGATGCCGTGGTCTGAATTTTACCTTCAAAACTGGGATGCGTATAATGCATCAGAGCATCTTATAAGATGAAATACTGTAAACAAAGGGTTTGTTACCATCTGCAGTTTTGGTATCCACATCAGGTCCTAGGAACATATCCCCAATGTATACAGCCTCTCCTCACTTAATGATGGGGTTCCGTTCCTAAGAGTAGGTTGGTAAGTGAATTGGTCATTAAGTGAGGAGCATACTATACTGGTAGTGGGTTTGTGTCAACCATCTTTAGATATTTTTTTAATGTCACCTTTGAAACCATTTATAACATTTCTAGTATATTTTTAAATGCTTATACAGTAGTGTACTGTATACTGTAATAAACAGAATGGAGGAAATCAGCTCTAATATACATTACTTAAGTTTGCATACTGATTGAGAAGTTCGTCTTAAGTCCGAGCGGTTGGTAAATGAGTACATCGCTATGTGAGGAGAGGCTGTATACAGTTTACAAATGATTAACACAGGATGTTCTAAGATGCTTTTGATAATACACTATTGCAAAATTGGGACAATTTTGATGAGCATCCTGTGAAATTCGTCTAGTTTGGTGCAACTTTAAGGGAAAAATAGGTAAAACCCCTTACAAGAAGGCTAATAACAGCTAATTTCACTTTAACCCTCCAGGGTTAAAATTCCAACAAATTCTTATCTTAGTGACTGGTATTAAAGTGTAGAAAGTAAACAAAAAGTGGAGGGATGATAAATGTTTAAAATTCTGAGGGCTGCCACACTATACACCATTTAAGATAAGATAAGATTTCGTTGGGATTTTTAACCCCGGAGGGTTAGCCACCCAGGATAACCCAAGAAAGTCAGTGCGTCATCAAGGACTGTCTAACTTATTTCCATTGTGGTCCTTAATCTTGTCCCCCAGGATGCGACCCACACCAGTCGACTAACACCCAAGTACCTATTTGCTGCTAGGTGAACAGGACAACAGGTGTAAAGAAACGTGTCGAAATGTTTCCACCCGCCGGGAATCGAACCCGGGTCCTCCATGTGTGAAGCGGTAGCTTTAGCCACCAGGCCACCGGGCCACCTATATTTATTTATTAATTATTTATTACACAGACTTTGCAAAAAACTTCGACAAGTGTGACCATGGTGTAATAGCACACAAAATGCGTGATAAAGAAATAAGAAAGTTGGTAGATGGATCTATAACTTCCTAACAAATAGAACACAAAGAGTAATAGTAAGCAGAAAGTCTGATGCAGCTACGGTGAAAAGCTCTGTTCCACAAGGCACAGTACTCGCTCCCATCCTATTCCTCATCCTCATATCTGATATAGACAGAAATGTAAGCCATAGCTCCCTGTCTTCCTTAGCGGATGACATCTGAATTACCATGACAGTATCCTCCATCGAAGACACCGCAAGACTCCAAGTGGACATCAACCAAATCTTCAAATGGGCTGCAGAAAACAACATGAAGTTCATTGAAGAGAAATTTCAACTACTTAGATGCAGAAAACTTGAGGAAATTAAAACTATCAGGGTATACAACAAATTCTAACCATACAATAGAGCAAAAAAGTAATGTTTAGGACCTGGGAGTGATAATGTCAGAGGATCTCACCTTCAAAGACCACAACAATGTATCTAATGCATCTGCTAGAAAAATGATAGGATGGATAATGAGAACCTTCAAAGCTAGGGACACCAAGCCCATGATGATTCTCTTCAAATTGCTTGTTCTCCCTAGGCTGGAATACTGCTATACACTAACTGCACCCTTCAAAGCAGGCGGAATTCCTGATCTGCAAAGTGTACAAAGAACTTTTACGGTACACATGAGTATGATAAAGAACCTAAATTACTGGGAATGGTTGAAGTCCCTTGATTTATATTCCCTGAAAGGCTGGTAAGATACATGATAATTTACACTTGAAAAATCTTATAGGGATCAGTACCAAACTTGCACATGAAAATCACTCCCTAGGAAAACAAAAGACTCAGCAGGAGATGCAACATTCCCCCAATGAAAAGCAAGGGTGCCACAAGTACACAGAGACAATGCAGTAAGTGTCAGCGGCCCTAGACTGTTCAACTGCCTCCCAGCATACATAAGGGGGATTACCAATAGATCCCTGGCTGTCTTCAAGAAGGCACTGGACAGGCACCTAAAGTCAGTACCTAACTAGCTGGGCTGTGGTTTGTACATCAGTTTGTGTGCGGCCAGCAGTAACAGCCTGGTCTCAGACCAGACCACAGAGGCACTGACCCCTGAAACCCTCTCCAGGTATACTCCGGGTATGGGAGTCTCAGTAAAACTAACAAATATAATAAAATTAGTCGATTCCTGCAAACCAGTCAATACATGAAGTGTTTTCAAATCCTTTGCATCATGTGCCCTCAAACATAGGCATGCTGGAGACAATATTATACAGTATACAAATTAAGAAGGTTAATATGAACGTACTTTTCTATGAGAGGGACTTCCACCGGTGTTTATATACTCTCTGCTTACCTTCCTGTGCATAATAAAGGTTAAAAAATGAAAGTAACCTGGATGTCTATACAGTACCTTCTTCATACATATTTGTGCACTTGGTACATTCATATTTTGTAAGAAACAAATTAGGTGTGTGAGGGTTTTTTGTTGTCAGTGGTGGTGTTAAGGACTAAGATAAGATTTCGTTCGGATTTTTAACCCCGGAGGGTTAGCCACCCAGGATAACCTAAGAAAGTCAGTGCGTCATCGAGGACTGTCTAACTTATTTCCATTGGGGTCCTTAATCATGTCCCCCAGGATGCGACCCACACCAGTCGACTAACACCCAGGTATCTATTTGCTGCTAGGTGAACAGGACAACAGGTGTAAGGAAACGTGTCGAAATGTTTCCACCCACCGGGAATCGAACCCGGGCCCTCTGTGTGTGAAGCGGGAGCTTTAGCCACCAGGCCACCGGGCCACAACCAATGCTCAAGCCTCTGACCCACCCTCTCCTACAAACTACTGCTTTACCATCAGCTGTAAAAAGTATTTTGGGATAAAAAGAAGAAAAAAAAAGACCAAAAACTCAGTACAGAAGTTCTCACTACTCCAGTAGTGCCAAAAATTCAACCATCCACCTCAGCAAGCAATCCACAACCTTCCACCACACTCCATGGCCTAGCATGGCCTAGCCATGGCCTAGCCATGCTAGGTGTTCTAGTGGTACACTCTGTAATTATTATTTTACTACATGTAAACCATACAATAACCAAATTCTGTAAACTCAGCATTGTAATCCTTATAGAGAATAAACTTTGAATTGAATTGAATTGTAATAACATCACTCTGCACTTTGTTCAAAATCACTGAAATACATCACCAACCACAATTTAAGGTAAGAAATATTATTTCTCTAACATTTCTAGGCTTATGCAATGCATTAAACAGCTTAAATTACATTATTATTTTTAACAATAACAACTTTCCTTGTATGAATCTTAGTTCGGGCTTCATCTCTGTAGATGCCTTCCTTTCCCACTACATTGTAAAATGCTCCAAACTTCAGAACACCTGTGTCCTAACCTGATTCCTCCCTTTTCTTCTTCTCCCTCTTTCCCTTTCCTCTTTCCTTTTTCTTCTTTGGGTTGTCTTCTGCCCTGTGTATTTGTTCCTTTATTTATTTATTTTTCCCTTCCCCTCGGTGTTCTTGCTCTTACCCTCTGTGGGCACCTAGCTCCTTTACAGTGCTCCTCTTTCTTATTATTTGACTAGCTCCTCCTCCTCTTACTACCTCCCCTCCTTCCACCTCCACTACTACTACTACTACCTCCTGCCTATATATACCATTCCTACTCTCCTTTTCGTTAGTGTGACTTTGTAAATGGTCCAAGTCGGACCGAAACATCGTCGTAAGCTCCTCTCTTCCATGTGTGGGCTATTTGTGTATTATTATTTTTATCTGTTTACAATTTGGAGACCTAAAATACAGTATCTGTCACTTTTGGGGGTCCCAGGAACACAACCCTATTTTACCCTTAAGTCCTTTAGTTTGTTTTACACAATTTCATCTTCCAAGCTATTTTCAGGATCATAACTTATTCAACAACGGTCAACGTTTATATACATAACAATTTGAAAACTGGCTTAACTATTTACAAACATCTCAGTCTACAGCAGGACTCGAACCTTCACACTCTTCATCAAAGTACGTAGACTTTAATCACACAGCCAGACCCTAGATATAAATATGGGCTTCCTACTCATTTCTGCATTGCAAGTTCCTGATGTGTTGCTTACAACATGTAAGACCTAGAATTATCATTGACGCCATGTGGTTGCTTTGCATATATATATATCAATAACAACACTGCAACTAGCCAAGGACTCGAACCCATGCTGCTCTGGCCTGCCTAATGGTGGGCAAAAACTCATGATGCCTTAATTCACTGGACCAAACAATCCTTAAGAGTAGTGCACCCAGCGGAACTGAAATGTTGTACTCGCTACCCAAGGACATATGTTGGTGTGGATGACTCTAGGCTAATTTCATTCTAATCCCTGTTTAGTGTTCTAATACAACGAGCAGTATTTTATATTACTGTGCCCACGAATGAATGGTATTGATCAATAACAACACTGCGACTAGCCAAGGACTCGAACCCATGCTACTGTGGCCTGCTTCATGGTGGGCGAAAACACATGACGCCTTAATCCACTGGACCAAACAATCCTTAAGAGTAGTGCACCCAGCGGAACATAATGTTGTACTCGCTACCCAAGGACATATGTTGGTGTGGATGACTCTAGGCTAATTTCATTCTAGTCCGTTTGGTGTACTTGTACAACAAGTAGTATTTTATATTATTGTGCCTACAAACGAGTGGTACTGATCAATAACAACACTGCGACTAGCCAAGGACTCGAACCCATGCTGCTTTATAAATATATATCACGCACAGTGGAACCTCGGCTTACGAATGCCGCACCATACGAACTTTTTAAGGATATGAACCGTCATTCAGTCGATTTTTTGCTTCTGGATACGAACGAAATTTCAGGATGCGAACTTCCCCCTCAAGGGAGGTTCCTTAAATAAGTAATTTATTTATTTCTTTGCGAAGGTTACAGTGCGTGTTTACATACCATAATATGACTGGAGCAAAAAAAGCCACTATCATGCCGAGGCATTTCGGGCATACTTAACCTAATACTTATAGACTACTTAAGTCTAGACAGGTGAAAAGTAGTGGCTACCAATGTTTTGCTGATGGTGGCACCAACTACTGGCAGCCTTTTGAAGTTTCTCCTTACTGTTATTATTATTATATTGTATTATTATTATTATTATAATTATTATTATTATTAGTAGTAGTAGTACATATGTGGTGAGGGGCTCTTGATCTAGGGAATTGGATCTGTGTTCCAGTTCTCTAAATTAAGCCTGAATACCTTCCATCATCTCCCCCCACAAGCACTTCCCCACTGTATTATTATAATAATAATAATACATATAATAATAATACATATAATAATAATATAATAATGTACTATAATAATAATTATAATAATAGACGGCTTCGAGAGGCCATCACTAGATGGCAGTGAATACCACAACAATGCGGAACGGTTATGGCTGCCTCCACTTGTCACACAATAGCATATTTTATTCATTCTAGAGTATATATCAGGTTTGTATGTTACGTATTTATATTGTTTATTATGTCATACTGGATCAACTGTGATAGATAAATAAACTGTAGAGTTGGTATTAGCAATATATTGAAGAGTATTTTTCCTGCCTCTGAGAGCAGGAATTCCACCGGAACGGATTAATGGCTTTTCAATTAATTTAAAAGAGGAAAATTGACTCAGCATACGAACAAATCAGGATACAAGCAAGGTCACGGAATGGATTAAGTTCGTAAGCCTAGGTTCCATTGTACATATGTATGTATGTATGTATGTATGTGTGTGTGTGAAGGCTTACTCAGCCCTGTAACAACTTGAGTCAGTATTACTGAGGCTGGCTCCTCCTCAGGAAAATTAATGAATAGAAAAAGAAATAATAATTCACAAAGATAAACACTTTATTATTTATTAAATCAAACATAAAACAATAAAACATGAAAGGTATATCCTATTTGAAAGAAAAATGAAAAATGAAATGAATAAAATAACATTTGATCTCAACGCTAATATCTGCAGGGGTGTCTGGTGTTGGTGACACTGTTGTTGAAATTGTAGCCGTTGCTGATGATGGGGTGGGGGGGGTCGCAGGTGTTGGTGACCATCCACTGGCTAGTGCTTCACAGTATACCAGTGAGTAGTATCCCGATGACAGGAAAGCAGGTTCTTTACCGCTGCAATGATGTGGGGCTACGTCCTGCAATTTCATACAGGTGCACAGGAAGTTCAATACAAAATGGGACGTCTCCAGGACGTTAGTCCGTCTCCTGTTCTTCTCGTTGATTGACAGGTGACCCTCACTGTCATCCAAGCTGAAAAGATAGACAGGTTACCCATTGCTTAAATAATCACTCTCCATGGCAGTGTACATTACTCAAAAGACGTGGTGATTATTACAACAGTCAACCTAGAGCAAGACAAAAAGGACTAAGTTTATTATTGGTCAAAAGTGAAGCTTTCAACCAATAAATCCACTAGAATACAAGGCAGGCATGTACTTACAGTAGTGTTGGGAGCTGTGAGTCGAGTGATTTACTGTTTGACCAGAGCCCCACACGTCACCTTTCGAGGGGGGGGGTGGAAGGGGGAGGGGAACGGATAGTGGGAGCTAGACTGACCCTACGTTAACAAGCAGCCGGCAATCAAACTATCACTTTAGGGGTGGGGGAGAAAAGGCGGGAAAAACCGGAGCGTGACTCACCCCACCTTAACTAGTAGCCGGTAATGAAACTATCATTACTATATCTCTACTCCTATCTATTGAATTTTTCCCTCACAATGTGTATACAGTGGACCCCCGGTAAACGATATTTTTTCACTCCAGAAGTATGTTCAGGTGCCAGTACTGACCGAATTTGTTCCCATAAGGAATATTGTGAAGTAGATTAGCCCATTTCAGACCCCCAAACATACACGTACAAACGCACTTACATAAATACACTTACATAATTGGTCGCATTCGGAGGTGATCGTTATGCGGGGGTCCACTGTATATATATATATATATATATATATATATATATATATATATATATATATATATATATATATATATATATATATATATATATATATATACATACACACACACACACACACATACAGTCTCTCCTCACTTAGCAACATACTTGTTTACCGACGACTCGGACTTACAATGGGCTCTCTGACCAGTATACATACCTAAATAATGTATATTAGAGCTGATTTCCTCTATTCTGTTTATTACAATATACAGTACACTACTGTAGGTATAAGCATTTAAAAATATACCAGAAATGTTATAAATGGTGCAAAAGTGACATTATAACAATATCAGAGATGGTTACTCAAACTCAATACCATTATAGTTTGCTCCTTACTTGGCAACAAATTCATTTACCAACGTGGTCTTAGAAACGGAACTCCGTCGTTGAGGAAAGGCTGTATATACATGTCACGCCAAATAAGTAATACTTGCTATTTTGGCTTAAGTAGCAATGCTCTTCTTGCCGAACAAGACAAGCGAAAATTTGTGTATGCAATCACAAAAATCATTCTGAACCTAATGAAGAAAATATATTTCACTGTACTCACCTAGTTGAGGTTGCAGGGGTCAAGTCCTAGTTCCTGGTTCCTGTGTTTATTATTAAATTATTGTAAACTTATCTAAAATATGTTTAGCTGGATTAGACTAAATTAAATTGCACTTGTTATAACAAGGTTAGGTAAGTTTTCTATGGTGCTTTTGGTGCTAAATTATTAATTTTTTACATTAACATAAACGAAAAAATTATATCTTTAAATGTATGAGAGAAAATTTTAGAAAGGATTCAATATTAAATGACCAATTTTGCCAATTTGACACAACATACATATGTATATGCCCTCAACCAGGTCACTGTTGGAAACTTGGTACACTAATCAACAACCCAAACACTCTCAACTCACTCTCTCTCTTATGAATGCACATGCATGCATGCGCACACAGAGCTAGGGGCCAGGAGCTAGGACTCGACCCCTGCAACCTCAACTAGGTGAGTAGAGAGGGGACACAGAAACAAGGGGTCACAATTGGAAGCTGATGACTCAAACGAGTCACAGGGATGTTAACAAGTACTTCTTCAGTCATAGAGTTGTCAGGAAGTGGAATAGTCTAGCAAGTGATGTAGTGGAGGCAGGAACCATACATAGCTTTAAGACGAGGTATGACAAAACTCAGGGAGCAGAGAGAGGACATAACAGCGATCAGTGAAGAGGCAGGGCCAGGAGCCGAGTCTCGACCCCTGCAACCACAATTAGGTGAGCACACACACAAACACAGGCAGTGGGCGCCTGAGATGAGCGGGGTCCCACAGGGGTCAGCCCTAGGACCTACCTGGAGTCTACCTGGAGGGCATTCCGGGGATCAACGCCCGCGCGGCCCGGTCCACGATTAGGCCTCCCGGTGGATCAGGCCCTGATCAACGAGGCTGTTACTGCTGGCTGCACACAATCCAATGTATGAACCACAGCCCAGCTTATCCGGCATCGTCTTTAGGTATCTGCCCCTTATTGCTGGTGGGAGGCTGTTGAACAGTCTTGGGCCCCGGACGCTTATTGTGTTTTCACGTAGTGAACCAGTGACGCCCCTACTTTTCACTGGGGGTATGTTGCATCGCCTGCCAAGTCTTTTGCTTTTGTATGGAGTGATTGCTGTGTGCATATTAGGGACCAGTCCCTCCAGAATCTTCCAGGTGTAGATTATGATATATCTCTCTCGCCTGCTGTATAGTGAGTACAAGTCAAGTGCTTCCAGGCACTCCCAGTAGTTAAGGTGTTTGATAGAACTTAAATGCAGTGCTATTTTTGATATATGTGAACGACATGATGGAAGGGATAGACTCTGAAGTGTCCCTGTTCGCAGATGATGTGAAGTTAATGAGAAGGATTAAATCGGATGAGGATCAGGCAGGACTACAAAGAGACCTGGATAGGCTGGACACGTGGTCCAGCAACTGGCTTCTCGAATTCAACCCTGCCAGATGTATGAAGATTGGGGAAGGGCAAAGAAGATTGCAGAGTATTGGCTAGGTGGACGAAGACTGCAAACCTCACTCAAGGAGAAAGATCTTGGGGTAACCATAACACCGAGCACGTCTCCGGAGGCACACATCAACCAGATAACTGCTGCAGCATATGGGCGCCTGGCAAACCTGAGAATAGCGTTCCAATACCTTGGTAAGAAATCATTCAAGACACTGTACACTGTACATCAGGCCCATACTGGAGTATGCAGCACCAGTTTGGAACCCACACCTGGTCAAGCACGTCAAGAAATTAGAGAAATTACAAAGGTTTGCAACAAGGCTAGTTCCAGAGCTCAGGGAAATGTCCTACAATGAAAGGTTGAGGGAAATCGGACTGACGACACTGGAGGACAGGAGGATCAGGGGAGACATGATAACGACATACAAGATACTTCGAAGAATAGACAAAGTGGACAGAGACAGGATGTTCCAGGGATGGGACACAGAAACATGGGGTCACAAGTGGAAGCTGAAGACTCAGACGAGTCACAGGGATGTTAGGAAGTATTTCTTCAGTCACAGAGTCGTCAGGAAGTGGAATAGCCTAGTAAGTGATGTAGTGGAGGCAGAAACCATACACAGCGTTAAGACGAGGTATGACAAAGCTCAGGAAGCAGAGAGAGAGAGGACCTAGTAGAGATCAGTGAAGAGGCTGTACTCACCACAATTAGGTGAGTACAGCCCCCCCCCCCTACAAGCTGTGTACGTTAGGCCAATATTGGAGTATGCGGCATCAGTCTGGAACCCACACCTAGCCAAGCACGTAAAGAAACTAGAGAAAGTGCAAAGGTTTGCAACAAGACTAGTCCCAGAGCTAAAGGGCATGTCCTACGAGGAGAGGTTAAGGGAAATCGACCTGACGATACTGGAGGACAGGAGAGAACTTAAGAAAGAAGGAACACTGCAACAGGCCTACTGACCCACGCGGAGCAGGTTCATGTTCCCCCCCCCCCGATTAGACTTACACCACTACAGCCATAACGTACCCCCCTTGACTTACACTAGTCATAACGTACTCCCCTTGACTTACACCACCTGTCATAACGTACCCCCCTTGACTTACACCACTAGTCATAACGTACCCCCCTTGACTTACACCACTAGTCATAACGTACCACCCCTTGACTTACACCACTACAGTCATAACGTACCCCCCTTGACTTACACCACTACAGTCATAACGTACCCCCTTGACTTACACCACTACAGTCATAACGTACCCCCTTGACTTACACCACTACAGTCATAACGTACCCCCCTTGACTTACACCACTACAGTCATAACGTACCCCCTTGACTTACACCACTACAGTCATAATGCACCCCCTTGACTTACACCACTAGTCATAACGTACCCCCCTTGACTTACACATAAGAACATAAGAAAGAAGGAACACTGCAACACGCCTACTGACCCATGCGGAGCAGGTCCATGTCCCCCCCGGATTAGACCAATGACCCCCCCCCGGATTAGCCCAATGACCCACCCAGTCTGATCATCTCCACTCAAGGATGGAGCACTGTACCAGACCCACCAGCACAAGCTAGTCAGGTCCAACTCACACCCACTCATGTATTTATCTAACCTACTTTTAAAACTACACAACGTTTTAGCCTGAATAACTGAACTCGGGAGTTTGTTCCGCTCATCCACAACTCTATTACCAAACCAGTGTTTTCTTATATCCTTCCTGAATCTGAATTTTTCCAACTTGAAACCATCGCTGCGAGTCCTGTCTTGGCTGGAAATTTTCAGCACTCTGTTTACATCCCCTTTATTCCTGTTTTCCATTTATACACCTCGATCATATCCCCCCTAATTCTACGCCCCCTTGACTTACACCTCTACAGTCATAAGGTACCCCCCTTGACTTACACCACAACAGTCATAATGTACCCCCCTTGACTTACACCACTACAGCCATAACGTACCCCCCCTTGACTTACACCACTAGTCATAACGTACCCCCCTTGACTTACACAAATACAGTCATAATGTACCCCCCTTGACTTACACCACAAGTCATAACGTACCCCCCTTGACTTACACTAGTCATAACGTACCCCCTTGACTTACACCACTACAGTCATAACGTACCCCCCTTGACTTACACCACTACAGTCATAACGTACCCCCCCTTGACTTACACCACTACAGTCATAACGTACCCTCTTGACTTACACCACTAGTCATAACGTACCCCCCTTGACTTACACCACTACAGTCATAATGTACCCCCCCTTGACTTACACCACTACAGTCATAATGTACCCCCCTGATTTACACCACTACATTCATAATGTACCCCCTGACTTACACCACTAGTCATAATGTACCCCCCTTGACTTACACCACTTGTCATAACGTACCCCCCTTGACTTACACTCTACAGTCATAAGGTACCCCCTTGACTTACACCACAACAGTCATAATGTACCCCCTGGACTTACACCACTAGTCATAACGTAACCCCCTTGACTTACACCATTACAGTCATAATGTACCCTCTTGACTTACACCATTAGTCATAACGTACCCCCTTGACTTACACCACTAGTCATAATGTGCCCCCTTGACTTACACCACTAGTCATAACGTACCCCTTGACATACACCACTAGTCATAACGTATCCCCCTTGACTTACGCCATTAGTCATAACGTACCCCCCTTGACTTACACCACTAGTCATAACGTACCCCACTTGACTTACACCACTACAGTCATAACGTACTCCCTTGACTTACACCACTAGTCATAACGTACCCCCCTTGACTTACACCACTAGTCATAACGTACCCCCTTGACTTACACCACTACAGTCATAATGCACCCCCCTTGACTTACACCACTAGTCATAACGTACCCCCCTTGACTTACACCACTAGTCATAACGTACCCCCCTTGACTTACACCACTACAGTCATAATGCACCCCCCTTGACTTACACCTCTACAGTCATAATGTACCCCCTTGACTTACACCTCTACAGTCATAATGTACCCCCTTGACTTACACCTCTAGTCATAATGTACCCCCCTTGACTTACACCTCTACAGTCATAATGTACCCCCTTAACTTACACCTCTACAGTCATAATGTACCCCCTTGACTTACACCTCTACAGTCATAATGTACCCCTTGACTTACACCTCTACAGTCATAATGTACCCCCTTGACTTACACCTCTAGTCATAATGTACCCCCTTGACTTACACCTCTAGTCATAATGTACCCCCCTTGACTTACACATCTAGTCATAATGTACCCCCCTTGACTTACACCCCTACAGTCATAACCTTGACTTACACCCCTAGTCATAACCTTGACTTACACCCCTAGTCATAACCTTGAATTACACCCCTACAGTCATAACCTTTGACTTACACCCCTAGTCATAACCTTGACTTACACCCCTACAGTCACAACCTTGACTTACACCCCTACAGTCATAACTTTGCCTTACACCCCTAGTCATAACCTTGACTTACACCCCTACAGTCATAACCTTGACTAACACCCCTACAGTCATAACCTTGACTTACACCGCTACAGCCATAACCTTGACTTACACCCCTACAGCCATAACCTTGGCTTACACCCCTACAGTCATAACCTTGACTTACACCCCTACAGTCATAACCTTGACTTACACCCCTACAGTCATAACCTTGACTTACACCCCTCCAGTCATAACCTTGACTTACACCCCTACAGTCATAACCTTTACTTACACCCCTACAGTCATAACCTTGACTTACACCCCTAGTCATAACCTTGACTTACACCCTACAGTCATAACCTTGACTTACACCCTACAGTCATAACCTTGACTTACACCCTACAGTCATAACCTTGACTTACACCCTAGTCATAACCTTGACTTACACCCTACAGTCATAACCTTGACTTACACCCTACAGTCATAACCTTGACTTACACCCTACAGTCATAACCTTGACTTACACCCTACAGTCATAACCTTGACTTACGCCCTACAGTCATAACCTTGACTTACGCCCTACAGTCATAACCTTGACTTACACCCATCTAGAAACCCATCAGTTACACAACCCAGGGCAACATGGGTTTAGAACAGGTCGCTCCTGTCTGTCTCAACTACTGGATCACTACGACAAGGTCCTAAATGCACTAGAAGACAAAAAGAATGCAGATGTAATATATACAGACTTTGCAAAAGCCTTCGACAAGTGTGACCATGGCGTAATAGCGCACAAAATGCGCGCTAAAGGAATAACAGGAAAAGTCGGTCGATGGATCTATAATTTCCTCACTAACAGAACACAGAGGGTAGTAGTCAACAGAGTAAAGTCCGAGGCAGCTACGGTGAAAAGCTCTGTTCCACAAGGCACAGTACTAGCTCCCATCTTGTTCCTCATCCTCATATCCGACATAGACAAGGATGTCAGCCACAGCACCGTGTCTTCCTTTGCAGATGACACCCGAATCTGCATTACAGTGTCTTCCATTGCAGACACTGCAAGGCTCCAGGCGGACATCAACCAAATCTTTCAGTGGGCTGCAGAAAACAATATGAAGTTCAACGATGAGAAATTTCAATTACTCAGATATGGTAAACATGAGGAAATTAAATCTTCATCAGAGTACAAAACAAATTCTTGGCCACGAAATAGAGCGAAACACCAACGTCAAAGACCTGGGAGTGATCATGTCGGAGGATCTCACCTTCAAGGACCATAACATTGTATCAATCGCATCTGCTAGAAAAATGACAGGATGGATAATGAGAACCTTCAAAACTAGGGAGGCCAAGCCCATGATGACACTCTTCAGGTCACTTGTTCTATCTAGGCTGGAATATTGCTGCACACTAACAGCACCTTTCAAGGCAGGTGAAATTGCCGACCTAGAAAATGTACAGAGAACTTTCACGGCGCGCATAACGGAGATAAAACACTCAATTACTGGAGCGCTTGAGGTTTCTAAACCTGTATTCCCTGGAACGCAGGAGGGAGAGATACATGATTATATACACCTGGAAAATCCTAGAGGGACTAGTACCGAACTTGCACACGAAAATCACTCACTACGAAAGCAAAAGACTTGGCAGACGATGCACCATCCCCCCAATGAAAAGCAGGGGTGTCACTAGCACGTTAAGAGACCATACAATAAGTGTCAGGGGCCCGAGACTGTTCAACTGCCTCCCAGCACACATAAGGGGGATTTCCAACAGACCCCTGGCAGTCTTCAAGCTGGCACTGGACAAGCACCTAAAGTCAGTTCCTGATCAGCCGGGCTGTGGCTCGTACGTTGGTTTGCGTGCAGCCAGCAGCAACAGCCTGGTTTATCAGGCGCTGATCCACCAGGAGGCCTGGTCACAGACCGGGCCGCGGGGGCGTTGACCCCCGAAACTCTCTCCAGGTAAACTCCAGGTAAACACCCTACAGTCATAACCTTGACTTACGCCCTACAGTCATAACCTTGACTTACACCCTACAGTCATAACCTTGACTTACGCCCTACAGTCATAACCTTGACTTACACCCTACAGTCATAACCTTGACTTACACCCTACAGTCATAACCTTGACTTACACCCTACAGTCATAACCTTGACTTACGCCCTACAGTCATAACCTTGACTTACACCCTAGTCATAACCTTGACTTACGCCCTACAGTCATAACCTTGACTTACACCCTACAGTCATAACCTTGACTTACACCCTACAGTCATAACCTTGACTTACACCCTACAGTCATAACCTTGACTTACACCCTACAGTCATAACCTTGACTTACGCCCTACAGTCATAACCTTGACTTACGCCGTACAGTCATAACCTTGACTTACAACCTACAGTCATAACCTTGACTTACACCCTACAGTCATAACCTTGACTTACGCCCTACAGTCATAACCTTGACTTACACCCTAGTCATAACCTTGACTTACGCCCTACAGTCATAACCTTGACTTACAACCTACAGTCATAACCTTGACTTACAACCTACAGTCATAACCTTGACTTACACCCTACAGTCATAACCTTGACTTACACCCTACAGTCATAACCTTGACTTACACCTACAGTTATAAACCTTGACTTACACCTACAGTCATAACCTTGACTTACGCCCTAGAGTCATAATCTTGACTTACACCCTACAGTCATAACCTTGACTTACACCCTACAGTCATAACCTTGACTTACACCCTACAGTCATAACCTTGACTTACACCCTACAGTCATAACCTTGACTTACGCCCTACAGTCATAACCTTGACTTACACCCTAGTCATAACCTTGACTTACGCCCTACAGTCATAACCTTGACTTACACCCTACAGTCATAACCTTGACTTACACCCTACAGTCATAACCTTGACTTACACCCTACAGTCATAACCTTGACTTACGCCCTACAGTCATAACCTTGACTTACAACCTACAGTCATAACCTTGACTTACACCCTACAGTCATAACCTTGACTTACGCCCTACAGTCATAACCTTGACTTACGCCCTACAGTCATAACCTTGACTTACACCCTACAGTCATAACCTTGACTTACACCCTACAGTCATAACCTTGACTTACACCCTACAGTCATAACCTTGACTTACACCCTACAGTCATAACCTTGACTTACACCCTACAGTCATAACCTTGACTTACACCCTACAGTCATAACCTTGACTTACGCCCTACAGTCATAACCTTGACTTACACCCTACAGTCATAACCTTGACTTACACCCTACAGTCATAACCTTGACTTACGCCCTACAGTCATAACCTTGACTTACACCCTACAGTCATAATCTTGACTTACACCCTAGTCATAACCTTGACTTACACCCTAGTCATAACCTTGACTTACACCCTACAGTCATAACCTTGACTTACACCCTACAGTCATAACCTTGACTTACACCCTACAGTCATAACCTTGACTTACGCCCTACAGTCATAACCTTGACTTACACCCTAGTCATAACCTTGACTTACGCCCTACAGTCATAACCTTGACTTACAACCTACAGTCATAACCTTGACTTACAACCTACAGTCATAACCTTGACTTACACCCTACAGTCATAACCTTGACTTACACCCTACAGTCATAACCTTGACTTACACCCTACAGTCATAATCTTGACTTACACCCTACAGTCATAACCTTGACTTACGCCCTACAGTCATAACCTTGACTTACACCCTACAGTCATAACCTTGACTTACACCCTACAGTCATAACCTTGACTTACACCCTACAGTCATAACCTTGACTTACACCCTAGTCATAACCTTGACTTACACCCTAGTCATAACCTTGACTTACACCCTAGTCATAACCTTGACTTACACGCTAGTCATAACCTTGACTTACACCCTAGTCATAACCTTGACTTACACCCTACAGTCATAACCTTGACTTACACCCTAGTCATAACCTTGACTTACACCCTACAGTCATAACCTTGACTTACACCCTACAGTCATAACCTTGACTTACACCCTACAGTCATAACCTTGACTTACACCCTACAGTCATAACCTTGACTTACACCCTACAGTCATAACCTTGACTTACACCCTACAGTCATAACCTTGACTTACACCCTACAGTCATAACCTTGACTTACACCCTACAGTCATAACCTTGACTTACACCCTACAGTCATAACCTTGACTTACACCCTAGTCATAACCTTGACTTACAACCTACAGTCATAACCTTGACTTACAACCTACAGTCATAACCTTGACTTACACCCTACAATCATAACCTTGACTTACACCCTACAGTCATAACCTTGACTTACACCCTACAGTCATAACCTTGACTTACACCCTACAGTCATAACCTTGACTTACACCCTACAGTCATAACCTTGACTTACACCCCTACAATCATAACCTTGACTTACACCCTGCAGTCATTTATCTCTAACCATTATAAAGGTGTAGAGGAGCGTCTACATCCTCCCTCTATGATGGCTCAAGCCCCACTGATCAACATTGTCGTCTGCTACACTAATGTAATTCGTAATTAACACTTATCCTGCTAATTACTAGCTCCATAACCATTGATAAATTAACAAGAATATTTTTAACATCTTAAATATATGTAGATATAAGCTAAAACTGTAAGAATAATAAAATGCTTCAAAAAGTTTGTTCGCATTCTCAAAAAAAAAAAAAAAATCCTAAATATTCCCCTAAGCCTATATTAAAACAATTTAATTTTTGGAAATAATACTATGAGCATCAGAGAACCGTAATAGTATGGAATATTCCATTAAAATAAGATCCACTTTTAAAAATCAGCAAAAAAATTAGTGCTGTTCCCTTGACGAAACTCACACACCCTTCATTTAAAACCCAAAATTCTCACGAAAAGAATAATCTACAGTCACCAATATACTCTCGTAACCTTCCCTGATATCCATAGCATAACCTGGCCAAAAATAAATGATTTTTATAACCCCTATCAATGAATATTTATGTAATTAAAAAATGTAAACAGAGTCACAGAATCTAGGCAGCCTAGTTAATATATACCAAATGCTCTGATTTTATTTATTATTATTATTATTATTATATATATTATATATTATATATATTATATATATATATATATTATATATATATTATATATATATATATATATATATATATATGTTCAGTCCCTCAGCCTGGGGAAGTGTTTAGGTCCACAGTGTGAAAAGGTGTTAGGTGACTTAACACCCAGGTACCTACTCACTGCTACATGAACAGTGACAACAGTTATTAGGTCACTAATACCCAGATACCTGCTTACTGCTAGGTGAAGTGACAGGTGGCATGGTGCCAGATAAGTGGAAAATGGCAAATGTGATACCTATTTTCAAAACAGGTGACAGGTCCCTAGCTTCGAACTATAGACCAATAAGCCTAACCTCCACAGTGGGAAAATTTATGGAATCAATAATTACCGAGGCAGTTCGTGGCCACCTTGAAAATCATAAATTAATCAACGAATCTCAGCATGGTTTTACAAAGGGGCGTTCCTACCTTACGGATTTGTTAACTTTTTTCACTAAGGTATTTGAGGAGGTAGATCATGGTAATGAATATGATATTGTGTATATGGACTTCAGTAAGACTTTTGACAGGGTCCCACATCAGAAACTATTGAGGAAAATTAAAGCACATGGAATAGGAGGAGAAATTTTTTCCTGGATAGAGGCATGGTTGACAAATAGGCAGCAGAGAGTTTGCATAAATGGGTGGGGAAGCATCACGAGCGGTGTTCCACATGGGTCAGTGTTGGGCCCCCTGCTGTTCACAATCTACATAAACGACATAGATGAGGGCATAAAGAGCGACATCGGCAAGTTTGTAGATGACACCAAAATAGGCCGTCGAATTCATTCTGACGAGGACATTAGAGCACTCCAGGAAGATTTGAATAGACTGATGCAGTCCAAACCATACCCCCAGCAGGGATTGAACCCGCGGTCAGAGAGTCTCAAAACTCCAGCCCGTCGCATTAGCCACTAGACCAGCTAGCCACAATAAGATTCATCCAACTAGGTATATTTCTACACCATAGGAAGGTTAGCACAGGCACCACTGTGACCACAAATGCAAGTTGGAGATTAGTCTGTAAAAACTTGCATTTGTGGTCACAGAGGTGCCTGTGCTAACCTTCCTATGGTGTAGAAATATACCTAGTTGGATGAATCTTATTGTGGCTAGCTGGTCTAGTGGCTAACGCGACGGGCTGGAGTTTTGAGACTGATGCAGTGGTCGGAGAAGTGGCAGATGCAGTTTAATATAGACAAATGCAAAGTTCTAAATGTTGGACAGGACAATAACCATGCCACATATAAACTAAATAATGTAGATCTTAATATTACGGATTGTGAAAAAGATTTAGGAGTTCTGGTTAGCAGTAATCTGAAACCAAGACAACAGTGCGTAAGTGTTCGCAATAAAGCTAATAGAATCCTTGGCTTCATATCAAGAAGCATAAATAATAGGAGTCCTCAGGTTGTTCTTCAACTCTATACATCCTTGGTTAGGCCTCATTTAGATTATGCTGCACAGTTTTGGTCACCGTATTACAGAATGGATATAAATGCTCTGGAAAATGTACAAAGGAGGATGACAAAGTTGATCCCATGTATCAGAAACCTTCCCTATGAGGATAGACTAAGGGCCCTGAATCTGCACTCTCTAGAAAGACGTAAAATTAGGGGGGATATGATTGAGGTGTATAAATGGAAGACAGGAATAAATAAAGGGGATGTAAATAGTGTGCTGAAAATATCTAGCCTAGACAGGACTCGCAGCAATGATTTTAAGTTAGAAAAATTCAGATTCAGGAAGGATATAGGAAAGTACTGGTTTGGTAATAGAGTTGTGGATGAGTGGAACAAACTCCCAAGTACAGTTATAGAGGCCAGAACGTTGTGTAGCTTTAAGGATAGGTTGGATAAATACATGAGTGGGTGTGAGTTGGGCCTGATTAGCTTGTGCTACCAGGACGGTTGCCGTGTTCCTCTCTTAAGTCAAGGTGACCTGACCTGACTAGGTTGGGTGCATTGGCTTAAGCCGGTAGGAGACTTGGACCTGCCTCGCATGGGCCAGTAGGCCTGCTGCAGTGTTCCTTCGTTCTTATGTTGTTCTTATGTATTAGGTGACTAACATCCAGGTACCTACTTCCAGGTAAGCGAACAGTGAGAGCAGGTGTCTTAAGGAAACACGTCCTAATATTCTCACCCATACTGGGGATCGAACCACGAACCTCAATGCGTGAGGCAAGTGCGCTATCAACCCAGCAACGGGACACACACGAATATTTCAACCTCTGGACACCACACACAGATGCATCACGGACCACGGACACACCGTATTGACTTTCAACACGAAAATACAACATACAGCTGAATTGATATCAGATAAATTGTTCCATCACGATTGTTACACAAACATTATTTGTTCCAATTTGTACCAGCTCACCCAATATGTCGCTTGTCATATATATATATAAAGTTCCAATACCCGTAACTGTTATTTATAGTTAAGCTAGTGTTGGGTACTGTCAGAGATCTGTATCAGAGGCTAGTTATTGGTTATTGTATCAGAGACTAGTTATTATTGGTTATTGTATCAGAGACTAGTTATTATTGGTTATTGTATCAGAGACTAGTTATTATTGGTTATTGTATCAGAGACTAGTTATTATTGGTTATTGTATCAGAGACTAGTTATTATTGGTTATTGTATCAGAGGCTAGTTATTGGTTATTGTATCAGAGGCTAGTTATTGGTTATTGTATCAGAGACTAGTTATTATTGGTTATTGTATCAGAGGCTAGTTATTGGTTATTGTATCAGAGGCTAGTTATTGGTTATTGTATCAGAGACTAGTTATTATTGGTTATTGTATCAGAGACTAGTTATTATTGGTTATTGTATCAGAGGCTAGTTATTGGTTACTGTATCAGAGGCTAGTTATTGGTTATTGTATCAGAGGCTAGTTATTGGTTATTGTATCAGAGACTAGTTATTATTGGTTATTGTATCAGAGACTAGTTATTATTGGTTATTGTATCAGAGGCTAGTTATTGGTTATTGTATCAGAGGCTAGTTATTGGTTATTGTATCAGAGGCTAGTTATTGGTTATTGTATCAGAGGCTAGTTATTATTGGTTATTGTATCAGAGGCTAGTTATTGGTTATTGTATCAGAGGCTAGTTATTGGTTATTGTATCAGAGGCTAGTTATTGGTTATTGTATCAGAGGCTAGTTATTGGTTATTGTATCAGAGGCTAGGTTATTGGTTATTGTATCAGAGGCTAGTTATTGGTTATTGTATCAGAGGCTAGTTATTGGTTATTGTATCAGAGACTAGTTATTATTGGTTATTGTATCAGAGACTAGTTATTATTGGTTATTGTATCAGAGGCTAGTTATTATTGGTTATTGTATCAGAGGCTAGTTATTATTGGTTATTGTATCAGAGACTAGTTATTATTGGTTATTGTATCAGAGACTAGTTATTATTGGTTATTGTATCAGAGGCTAGTTATTATTGGTTATTGTATCAGACTAGTTATTATTGGTTATTGTATCAGAGACTAGTTATTATTGGTTATTGTATCAGAGGCTAGTTATTATTGGTTATTGTATCAGAGACTAGTTATTATTGGTTATTGTATCAGAGGCTAGTTATTATTGGTTATTGTATCAGAGAATAGTTATTATTGGTTATTGGTTAGATGGCAAGTAACATTTGCACCTGAGAAAACGCAAATGATGATCGTCTCTAGGCACCATGATGGTAATGCTGGTGCAGTAGTAAGGATGAATGGGAGGATGTTGGCACCTGGAGAAGAAGTTGATATCCTTGGGGTGAAATTTGACTCCAAACTAACCATGAAGAACCATGTTGTAAATCTTGCAAACAAGGCAGCCAGGAAGCTTACAGCACTTCGCCGTATCTCGCATCTGCTTGACAGTAGGGGTTGCAAGATCCTGTACGAGGCACAAGTACGCTCACACCTTGAGTATGCTCCACTTTCTTGGTTTGCCTGCCCCCCCCCTCTCATCTGCGACTGCTTGACAGAGTAGAGAACAGAGCAAGACGTCTCATCTCTCGCCTGGACCCATCCTGGATAGATCTGTCATTTCAGCAGAGCCTTCAACATAGGAGGGATGTGGGTGGCCTTACTGTTATGTACAAGGCCAATATTGTCAAAGTACCACACTTGGATCCACTTCGAGGACAGCGTGAAAACAAGCTTTTATGCCACAAGACGGGCAGAAAGCAGCAACTTCACTCTGGCTGTACCCTTCTCCAGAACATCACTCCATCTGAGATCATACATACCCAGGATGACTCGAGTATGGAACACATTCGTACACCATCATGATGTCAACGAGATAAAGTCAGTTGATCAAATGAAATGCTGGCCCACAGATGGCTCCAACTTCATCCTGTTCCCTACTTGTATGTCTCATTAACAATAAAATGCTTTCAAATGAGCTGATGTAGGTAACAGCTCTTAGCTTGTCAATAAAGCTAGGGATCCTTAACCTTGTCAAACCCGGTGTAAAAAAAAGAGAAGATAGAGAGGAGAGAGAGGAGAGAGAGAAGAGAGAGAGAGAGAGAGAGAGAGAGAGAGAGAGAGAGAGAGAGAGAGAGAGAGAGAGAGAGAGAGAGAGAGAGAGAGAGAGAGAGAGAGAGAGAGAGAGAGAATCACTACTTCTGGTAACCAATATTTCTGCAAACACGAATCATTATACAACAGCCGTGTGCTGCTGTATCCTTACTCCGTCACACTGCGTCACACTGCGTCACACTGCGTCACACTGCGTAACACTCCGTCACACTGTGTCACACTGCGTCACACTGCGTCACACTCCGTCACACTCCGTAACACTCCGTCACACTGCGTCACACTGCGTCACACTGCGTCACACTGCGTAACACTCCGTCACACTGTGTCACACTGCGTAACACTCCGTCACACTGCGTCACACTGCGTCACACTCCGTCACACTCCGTCACACTCCGTCACACTGCGTCACACTGTGTCACACTCCGTCACACTCCGTAACACTCCGTCACACTGCGTCACACTGCGTCACACTGCGTCACACTGCGTAACACTCCGTCACACTGTGTCACACTGCGTAACACTCCGTCACACTGCGTCACACTGCGTCACACTCCGTCACACTCCGTCACACTCCGTCACACTGCGTCACACTGTGTCACACTGCGTCACACTGCGTAACACTCCGTCACACTGCGTCACACTGCGTCACACTGCGTAACACTCCGTCACACTGCGTCACACTGCGTCACACTGCGTAACACTCCGTCACACTGCGTCACACTGCGTCACACTGCGTCACACTCCGTCACACTCCGTCACACTCCGTCACACTGCGTCACACTGTGTGGAGAGAGGCTGAGTGCACTCAATACACTCTGGGGAAGATGCTAAACTCTTCTCTCGGTAAGCCAGCGGAAGGTCTCGGTCAGATGACCTAAAGCTGGGGATCATCTGACGCAGACCCGCGTCAGGAAACACTTGTCCTGTTTCCTGACAAACATTACCTAACCTAACCTAACCGAACCTAACCTAACCTAACCTAACGACTAACTAACCATAAACACCTAACCTAACCTAACCTAACCTTACCTAACCTAACCGTAACCTAACCTAACCTAACTAAACTAACTCTACCTCAATAACCTAACCTAATACCAACCTTACCTACCTAACCTAACTAAACCTAACCTAACGACCTAACTAACCTAACCAAACTAACCTAACCTAACCTACCTAACCTAACTAACCTTACCTAACCTAACCTAACCAACTAACCTAAAACCTAACCTAATAACTCCTAAACCTAACCTAAACCTTACCTAACTAACCTAACCATAACCTTACCTAACCTTACCTAACCTAACCTAACCTAAAACTAACACTATACCTAACCTAACCAACCTAACCTAACCTACCTTACTAACCTAACCTAACCTAAAACCTAACCTAACCTAACCGAACCTACCTAACCTAACCTAAAACTAACTACCTAACCTAACCTAACCTTACCTAACCAACCTAACTACCTAACCTACCTAAAACCTTACCTAACTAACCTACCTAACCTAACTAACCTAACCAACCTAACCTTACCTAACCTAACCTAACCTAAAACCTAACCTAACCTAAAACCCTAACAAAACCTAACCAAACCCTTTTACCTAACCAAAAAACCAAAAACCAACCCTAACCTAACCAAACCAAACCTTACCAAAACCTACCCAACGCCAAAACCTAACCAAAAAACCAACCAAACCCTTCCCTAACCTAACCTTCCCAAACCCTACCTCCTAACCTAACCTAAAACCAAACCTAACCTAACCTTACCTTACAAAACCTAACCTTCCCTAACCTAAACCTCCCTTCCCAAAACCTAAACCTAACCAAATTTTTAACCTTTACCTAACCTAACCTAAAACTAACCCAATCAACCTAACCTTCCCTAACCTAACCTAACCTAAAACCTAACTACCTAAAACCTACCTAACCTAAAAACCTAACCAAACCTAAAACAAACCCTTTAAGCTAACCTAACCTAACCTAACCTAATACTAACCTAACCTAAAAAAACCAACCTAACCTAACCTTACCTAATCTAACCTAACCTTACCTAGCCTAACCTAACCTAAACCTAACCTAACCTTCCTAACCTAACCTTACCTAACCAACCTTACCTTACCTAGCCTAACCTAACCTAAAACCTAACCTAACCTTACCTAACCTAACCTTACCTAACCTAACCTAACCTAACCTTACCTAACCTAAAACCTAACTTAACCTAACCTTACCTTACCTAACCTTACCTAACCTAAAACCTAACCTAACCTAAAACCTAACCTAATCTAACCTAACCTTACCTAACCTAAAACCTAACCTAACCTAACCTAAAACCTAACCTAACCTAACCTAAAACCTAACCTCTCGCGTCTGTTCTTCGGGTTAAGGTTTGTCAGGAAACAGGATAAGTGTGTCCTGACGCGGGTCTTCGTTAGGTCATCTGACTGAGGCCTTCCACCGGCTCACCACTTCAAAAATAGCAATGGTTAGAAATTAAGTGGGTAAAATTCACGGGTACAATCCTAAATTAACAATTATCATTAAAATATATAATTCTTACAATTATTTTTAAAATTAAGCCAGTAACACTAACAAATTATATGTAGACTGTATATATACGATAATATTAATTACTTTGGTAAAGTAATTTGCTTGGGTAATTTTATGTAAATCAATTAAAACGATTAGAAACAAAATGTCTGAAGATTATATTAACATTACTCGGTTAATTCTGATTAAGGTAGAAATTTAATATTGACCAATACAAATTAACATACCAGAGGTGGAAATTAACATAGCAGAGGTGGAAATTAACATAGCAGAGGTGGAAATTAACATACCAGAGGTGGAAATTAACATAGGTGGTGGAAATTAACATAGCAGGTGGGGGAAATTAACATACCAGAGGTGAAAATTAACATAGCAGGTGGTGGAAATTAACATACCAGAGGTGGAAATTAACATATGTGGTGGAAATTAACATAGCAGGTGGTGGAAATTAACATACCAGAGGAGGAAATTAACATAGGTGTTGGAAATTAACGTAGCAGGTGGGGGAAATTAACAAACCAGAGGTGGAAATTAACATACCAGAGGTGGAAATTAACATACCAGAGGTGGAAATTAACAAACCAGAGGTGGAAATTAACATACCAGAGGTGGAAATTAACAAACCAGAGGTGGAAATTAACATACCAGAGGTGGAAATTAACATACCAGAGGTGGAAATTAACATACCAGAGGTGGAAATTAACACACAGAGAGGCGTGAATTTCCTGTGTTACTTACGACACTGTTTCTATTACTCCTAATATCTCAGAAAACTGGACCGATTTATATTTGCTTGGGCTCTGGTGGCCTGGTGGTTAACGCTCTGGCTTCACACGGCGAGGGCCTGGGTTCGATTCCCAGCCAGAGTAGAAACATTGGACGTGTTTCTTTCCACCTGTTGTCTATGTTCCCCATCAGTAAAATGGGTACCTGGGTGTTAGTCGACTGGTGTGGGTCGCATCCTGGGACACTGACCTAAGGAGGCCTGGTCACAGACCGGGCCGCGGGGGCGTTGACCCCCGGAACTCTCTCCAGGTAAACTCCAGATAGACGTAACCCACCACGTCTCAGGAGGACCACCCTGGCTGTACTGCCTCGCCATGTACACAACCCCACCACCCTGGCTGTACTGCCTCGCCATGTACACAACCCCACCACCCTGGCTGTACTGCCTCGCCATGTACACAACCCCGCCACCCTGGCTGTACTGCCTCGCCATGTACACAACCCCGCCACCCTGGCTGTACTGCCTCGCCATGTACACAACCCCACCACCCCTGGCTGTACTGCCTCGCCATGTACACAACCCACCACCCTGGCTGTACTGCCTCGCCATGTACACAACCCCACCACCCTGGCTGTACTGCCTCGCCATGTACACAACCCCACCACCCTGGCTGTACTGCCTCGCCATGTACACAACCCCACCACCCTGGCTGTACTCCCTCGCCATGTAACACAACCCCCACCACCCTGGCTGTACTGCCTCGCCATGTACACAACCCCGTCACCCTGGCTATACTGCCTCGCCATGTACACAACCCCACCACCCTGGCTGTACTGCCGCGCCATGTACACAACCCCGCCACTCTGCCTGTACTGCCTCGCCATGTACACAACCCCACCACCCTGGCTGTACTGCCTCGCCATGTACACAACCCCACCACCCTGGCTGTACTGCCTCGCCATGTACAAAAACCCCACCACCCTGGCTGTACTGCCTCGCCATGTACACAACCCCACCACCCTGGCTGTACTGCCTCGCCATGTACACAACCCCGCCACCATGGCTGTACTGCCTCGCCATGTACACAACCCCACCACCCTGGCTGTACTGCCTTGCCATGTACACAAACCCGCCACCCTGGCTGTACTGCCTCGCCATGTACACAACCCCACCACCCTGGCTGTACTGCCTCGCCATGTACACAACCCCACCACCCTGGCTGTACTGCCTCGCCATGTACACAACCCCCACCCTGGCTGTACTGCCTCGCCATGTACACAACCCCACCACCCTGGCTGTACTGCCTCGCCATGTACACAACCCCGCCACCATGGCTGTACTGCCTCGCTATGTACACAACCCCACCACCCTGGCTGTACTGCCTCGCCATGTACACAACCCCACCACCCTGGCTGTACTGCCTTGCCATGTACACAAACCCGCCACCCTGGCTGTACTGCCTTGCCATGTACACAATACCCCCCTCCTCCAACCACTAGGAAATACCCACTACCTTCGTCAGTATGTTGGTAGTTTGCGACTGCCACTACAACTACACATTAACATGACTAATTGTAGCAAAACTGTAAAAAATCCACAAGGGTAGCGTTCCGTGGACTGTTAGACAACTCTCTCGCCTCTCACACGTACCCGGGTGTTAGTCGACTGGTGTTGGTCACATCCTGGGAAACAAGATTAAGGACCACAATGGAAATAAGTTAGACAGTCCTCGATGACGCACTGACTTTCTTGGGTTATCCTGGGTGGCTAACCCTCCAGGGTTAAAAATCCGAACAGAATCTTATCTTAGCCATTATCATTCGTCGGGGGGTAAGGAAGATTCCCAAGGCACAAAAATCAGCCCACGAGAGGCGGATCAAGTAATCAAATAACGTAATCTGAGCTGAGTGTCTGCCACTGCAGCATCCGGACGCAGGACGAGTGGAGATGAAATGTCAGCATCTCCCCACTTATACCTGGAGATGTGGGAGATGAAGGCTGTAACTGCCGGTATAACAGCATCACCGTCACATCAAGCAGACAAGAAGCTTGCTGAAGGAGTAACAGTTCAGAAATGATCATACGCGTGAGAGAGGAAACATAAAAATGGTGACCCATAACAGATGCTTCAGTATCCGTGTTTGTTCAGCGATGTTCACCATTTAGGAACATCGTTGAACATGGATTCACTGAGACACTTGTACATTTCGTTATCTTTATTTTGGAAACGTTTCGCCAGTCTGGTTTCTTCAGTCCAACACAGAGGAAGGTGAAAGATAAGTAGTGTGTGAGAATCAGTCCAACAATCAAGACTGATGGACTTAACACCTCCAGCTAAGGGACTGATTGCCTCAAAGCTCCTCCTCGTCTTCCATTGGACTGAAGAAGCTACTGGCTGGCAATGCGGTTGCAGAATAAAGATACCTATATATTTCACAAGTGTTCTTAAATATTCATTTGCTAGGTTTTGTAAACTATTTATTGGAACAGATGTTCGTGAATCTGTTTTATGTCCGTACAAGTTGTATTATGTACTTGTAAAAATTATTAATTATTATTATTATTATTATTATTATTATTATTATTATTACTATTATTGTCACCAGCTTTATCAGTGTCATACTCTGATCACTATACCTGGAAGCTAAAAACTACCGATATAACCACATAACACAAATAACAGGCACATAGAGAGGTGCTTACGACGACGTTTCGGCCCGACTTGGACCCTTTACGGACCGAAATGTCGTCGTAAGCTCCTCTCACCTACAGGACTCAAGAAATCGTAATGACACGATTGCAAACAAACCATACCCCCGGCCGGGATTGAACCCGCGGTCATAAGAGTCTCTAGAGACTCTATGACCGCGGGTTCAATCCCGGCCGGGGGTATGGTTTGTTTCCTCTCTCCTACGTGCGGAGAGATTCTTGTGTATTGTTCCAGTTACTGTATTGTGCCCTTCTGTTGTTCACAACTACAAACATCACATCAACTACACCAGTAAGAAAAACCTGGAGGAGAAACGCCAGAAGAGAGCAACATCCGAGAGAGGGAGAATTTCATGGTTTGATTCGATTACGTAAATTTTCTTTGACGTCGCCAGTGAGTGAGTTTGGAGATAATCCAGCAGGGAGACACGGAGGAACAGCACAGGTCCATTACTGGCTGATGTAATGGAGACCAGGGGAGTTACTTGAGGGACCAGAACAGCACCTCAAGACCTAGTCAGTCCTTGAAGTGAATATGTGAACAATGTAATGCAGAGAGTGACTTACTGCAGTGGTATAGAATGTAGGCTGTGACTTACTGCAGTGGTAGAGAATGTAGGCTGTGACTTACTGCAGTGGTAGAGAATGTAGGCTGTGACTTACTGCAGTGGTAGAGAATGTAGGCTGTGACTTACTGCAGTGGTAGAGAATGTAGGCTGTGACTTACTGCAGTGGTAGAGAATGTAGGCTGTGACTTACTGCAGTGGTAGAGAATGTAGGCTGTGACTTACTGCAGTGGTAGAGAATGTAGGCTGTGACTTACTGCAGTGGTAGAGAATGTAGGCTGTGACTTACTGCAGTGGTATAGAATGTAGGCTGTGACTTACTGCAGTGGTAGAGAATGTAGGCTGTGACTTACTGCAGTGGTATAG
>NC_069492.1:16360542-16365542 GCF_026875155.1 Cherax quadricarinatus | reverse complement strand
GGTATATAAGACGCACGAGTGTGGCCCGTTACCCAGCAGTGGTAACGTAACGTTAGTAAACAACTGCTCAAGCGTAACAAAGTCTACCCTTGACCTTAAGCACATAAGGCGCAGGTTGATTTTTCCAAGACTTTTGTAGGGATAACGAGCCTTATACTCTACGTAGTTAGGTTAAGTTAATCACTACTACTACTACTACTACTACTACCACTACTACCACTACTACTACTACTACTACTACTACTAGTATTACCTCTACCACTACTTCTCCACTACCTTCTTCCTCCTCTCTGGACAGGCACCTAAAGTCAGTAGCTGACCAGTCGGGCTGTGGTTTCTACAATTTGCGTGCGACCAGCAGTAACAGACCCTGATCCACTATGAGGCCTGGTCTCACACCGGGCCGCGGGGGCGTTGACCCCTGAATCCCCTCTCCAGGTATACTACAGGTCCCATCCCTGTCCCCCTCTCTTATACTGGCTCCCTCGCCTGGGGACTCTTCAAGACTAAGGCGCTCTGCACCAAGGCTGAGGGACTGATTATCTCATCTTCTGTATATAGTTATACAGTCTTCACACACTGTCTATGTACTGATAAAGCCACTGGAGGGCGAAACGTCAACAAATAAGGATACCAATATGTTGCACATGCGTCTAATTCTTCAGGTGCTGAGGCCGACCTCACTCGACCACCATATCAACAAACCAGAATTAAGTCAATTAGGAGTAATTCTCTGGCATTTTTACTCCTCCTTGGTGGTACCTTTAAGTGGTTCGTGGTGGTACCTTGAAGTGGTTCTTGGTGCTACCTTGAAGTGGTTCGTGGTGGTACCTTGAAGTGGTTCTTGGTGCTACCTTGAAGTGGTTCGTGGTGGTACCTTGAAGTGGTTCGTGGTGGTACCTTGAAGTGGTTCGTGGTGCTTGAACCACTTCAAGGTAGTTCTTGGTGCTACCTTGAAGTGGTTCCTGGTGGTACCTTGCAGTGGTTCCTGGTGGTACCTTGCAGTGGTTCCTGGTGGTACCTTGCAGTGGTTCCTGGTGGTACCTTGAAGTGCTTCCTGGTGCTACCTTGAAGTGGTTCTTGGTGCTACCTTGAAGTGGTTCTTGGTGCTACCTTGAAGTGGTTCTTGGTGCTACCTTGAAGTGGTTCTTGGTGCTACCTTGAAGTGGTTCTTGGTGCTACCTTGAAGTGGTTATTGGTGCTACCTTGAAGTGGTTCTTGGTGCTACCTTGAAGTGGTTCTTGGTGCTACCTTGAAGTGGTTCTTGGTGCTACCTTGAAGTGGTTCTTGGTGCTACCTTGAAGTGGTTCTTGGTGCTACCTTGAAGTGGTTCTTGGTGCTACCTTGAAGTGGTTCTTGGTGCTACCTTGAAGTGGTTATTGGTGCTACCTTGAAGTGGTTCTTGGTGCTACCTTGAAGTGGTTATTGGTGCTACCTTGAAGTGGTTCTTGGTGCTACCTTGAAGTGGTTCTTGGTGCTACCTTGAAGTGGTTCCTGGTGGTACCTTGAAGTGGTTCCTGGTGGTACCTTGAAGTGGTTCCTGGTGCTACCTTGAAGTGGTTCCTGGTGCTACCTTGAAGTGGTTCCTGGTGCTACCTTGAAGTGGTTCCTGGTGCTACCTTGAAGTGGTTCCTGGTGGTACCTTGAAGTGGTTCCTGGTGGTACCTTGAAGTGGTTCCTGGTGGTACCTTGAAGTGGTTCCTGGTGGTACCTTGAAGTGGTTCCTGGTGGTACCTTGAAGTGGTTCCTGGTGGTACCTTGAAGTGGTTCCTGGTGGTACCTTGAAGTGGTTCCTGGTGGTACCTTGAAGTGGTTCCTGGTGCTACCTTGAAGTGGTTCCTGGTGGTACCTTGAAGTGGTTCCTGGTGCTACCTTGAAGTGGTTCCTGGTGCTACCTTGAAGTGGTTCCTGGTGCTACCTTGAAGTGGTTCCTGGTGGTACCTTGAAGTGGTTCCTGGTGCTACCTTGAAGTGGTTCCTGGTGCTACCTTGAAGTGGTTCCTGGTGGTACCTTGAAGTGGTTCCTGGTGCTACCTTGAAGTGGTTCCTGGTGCTACCTTGAAGTGGTTCCTGGTGGTACCTTGAAGTGGTTCCTGGTGGTACCTTGAAGTGGTTCCTGGTGCTACCTTGAAGTGGTTCCTGGTGCTACCTTGAAGTGGTTCCTGGTGGTACCTTGAAGTGCTTCCTGGTGGTACCTTGAAGTGGTTCCTGGTGGTACCTTGAAGTGGTTCCTGGTGGTACCTTGCAGTGGTTCCTGGTGGTACCTTGCAGTCTATATAATGTAAAGTCTAAGTACACGTCTTACTGATAACTGCTAAGGTATGGTAATACTAGTAGAATGTACACTAACATGTTTATGCAGAGTTCGAAACATCGATTGAGGAAATGTTTCGCCACAAGCTTCTTGTGACCCAGTTTTATACGCTACACACACACACACACACACACACACACACACATACACACACACACACACAAGAGAGGTACGATAAAGTTCCTGGAGCAGGGAGTGTGAGGACCAGGGAAGAGGCGAGGCCAGGACCGACGAATCGACCCCTGCAACCACAAATAGGCGAGTACACATACACAAACACACATCCTCCCTGCCTGACCTCCAGGGACGTACAAGTAGGTAGGAACCTCCCTGCCAGGCCTCCAGGGCCCTACAAGTACGGAGGGACCTCCCTGCCTGGCCTCCAGGGCCTTACAAGTGGGGAGGGACCTCCGTGCCAGGCCTCCAGGGCCCTACAAGTACGGAGGGACCTCCCTGCCTGGCCTCCAGGGCCTTACAAGTGGGGAGGGACCTCCGTGCCAGGCCTCCAGGGCCCTACAAGTACGGAAAGGGACCTCCCTGCCTGGCCTCCAGGGCCTTACAAGTGGGGAGGGACCTCCGTGCCAGGCCTCCAGGGCCCTACAAGTACGGAGGGACCTCCCTGCCTGGCCTCCAGGGCCTTACAAGTGGGGAGGGACCTCCGTGCCAGGCCTCCAGGGCCCTACAAGAAAAGGAGGGACCTCCCTGCCTGGCCTCCAGGGCCTTACAAGTGGGGAGGGACCTCCGTGCCAGGCCTCCAGGGCCCTACAAGTACGGAGGGACCTCCCTGCCTGGCCTCCAGGGCCTTACAAGTGGGGCGGGACCTCCCTGCCAGGCTTCCAGGGCCCTACAAGTGGGGAGGGACATCCCTGCCTGGCCTCCAGGGCCTTACAAGTGGGGCGGGACCTCCCTGCCAGGCTTCCAGGGCCCTACAAGTGGGGAGGGACATCCCTGCCTGGCCTCCAAGGCCTTACAAGTGGGGAGGGACCTCCGTGCCAGGCCTCCAGGGCCCTACAAGTGGGGAGGGACCTCCATTTCAGGCTTCCAAGGCCTCTCAACAAACTTTCGACTCTACTCCCTTTCTCTTGTGGAGACTTTTCCAAACTAGACACGAAGTAAGCAGTGAGAAGTCTCATATACCCGACCTTCTAATTGCTGCTGCCGATGGTAGTGTTAAGGGTGAGCCAATAATTACTCTCATGGGGAGAATGTCTCTCACAAGCAGGCAGTGCATGATTCCTCTCACGTCATCCCTTAAAATGCAATTTACGAAGCAAGTATGCAATAACCCTGTTATTTACACTGCATCGTTGTTTTCACGTTATCCCTTAAAATGTACAATTGTCTAAAATTTACAATTATAGTCTAAAATTTACAATTCTTGTCTAAAAATTTACAATTCTTGTCCACTGCCTCTCTTAAAAACGTCCACTGCCTCTCTTAAAAACGTCCACTGCCTCTCTTAAAAACGTCCACTGCCTCTCTTAAAAACGTCCACTGCCTCTCTTAAAAACGTCCACTGCCTCTCTTAAAAGCGTCCCACTGCCCCTCTTAAAACGTCCACTGCCCCTCTTAAAACGTCCACTGCCTCTCTTAAAAAACGTCCACTGCCTCTCTTAAAAACGTCCACTGCCTCTCTTAAAAGCGTCCACTGCCCCTCTTAAAAACGTCCACTGCCCCTCTTAAAAACGTCCACTGCCTCTCTTAAAAGCGTCCACTGCCCCTCTTAAAAACGTCCACTGCCCCTCTTAATTAAAAACGTCCACTGCCTCTCTTAAAAGCGTCCACTGCCCCTCTTAAAAACGTCCACTGCCCCTCTTAAAAACGTCCACTGCCCCTCTTAAAAACGTCCACTGACCCTCTTAAAAACGTCCACTGCCCCTCTTAAAAACGTCCACTGCCTCTTAAAAACGTCCACTGCCTCTCTTAAAAACGTCCACTGCCTCTTAAAAACGTCCACTGCCTCTCTAACAATATACCACACCTTATCACCTTCACCAGTCTCAGCCCCCTGGCAGCGTCTGGCACCACGGGAACTTAGCCCCCCACAACGTGTGGGAAACAGAGTTCCCAACTTTAAGTTGGCCAGGTCAGAGGTCGCTATCGAACACGTAAAATGTAACTTCTAATTAGAATCTTCCAAACTTTTATTCTAAGTGCCCTTAAGTTCGTTAGGAACTGGGCAGAAAAAACCTCAGGAATATTTTCTTACACGAAAACGTTTAAGTATATATATATATATATAATATATATATAATATATATATATATAATATAAAATATATATATATATATATATATATATATATAATATGAATGGAAAAGTCAGCCAAAACGACAATACTCGCGACTGACGTTAGATTGAAATTTCATCAGAACTATTGTACGAGAGGAATTTGATACAGAGGCTGGCGGGAGATGGTGCTACCATAGTGCTAGTATGGTGCTACCATAGTGCTAGTATGGTGCTACCATAGTGCTAGTATGGTGCTACCATAGTGCTAGTATGGTGCTATCATAGTGCTAGTATGGTGCTACCATAGTGCTAGTATGGTGCTACCATAGTGCTAGTATGGTGCTACCATAGTGCTAGTATGTGCTACCATAGTGCTAGTATGGTGCTACCATAGTCTAGTATGGTGCTACCATAGTGCTAGTATGGTGCTACCATAGTGCTAGTATGGTGCTACT
>NC_069492.1:16295542-16353042 GCF_026875155.1 Cherax quadricarinatus | reverse complement strand
ACTACAAGTACTACAACTACTGCTACCACTACAAGCACTACAACTACTGCTACCACTACAAGCACTACAACTACTGCTACCACTACAAGTACTACAACTACTCCTACCACTACAAGTACTACAACTACTGCTACCACTACAAGTACTACAACTACTGCTACCACTACAAGTACTACAACTACTGCTACCACTACAAGTACTACAACTACTCCTACCACTACAAGTACTACAACTACCACTACAAGTACTACAACTACTGCTACCACTACAAGTACTACAACTACTGCTACCACTACAAGCACTACAACTACTGCTACCACTACAAGTACTACAACTACTCCTACCACTACAAGTACTACAACTACTGCTACCACTACAAGTACTACAACTACTGCTACCACTACAAGTACTACAACTACCACTACAAGTACTACAACTACTGCTACCACTACAAGTACTACAACTACTGCTACCACTACAAGCACTACAACTACTGCTACCACTACAAGCACTACAACTACTGCTACCACTACAAGTACTACAACTACAACTACTACCACTACAAGTACTACAACTACCACTACAAGCACTACAACTACTGCTACCACTACAAGCACTACAACTACTGCTACCACTACAAGTACTACAACTACTCCTACCACTACAAGTACTACAACTACTGCTACCACTACAAGTACTACAACTACTGCTACCACTACAAGTACTACAACTACTCCTACCACTACAAGTACTACAACTACCACTACAACCTACCTGACACAACCTACAGCCACTCGACGAGATCATGAGAAACCTGAGGGACTGATCTCCACTGGAAATCAGAATTTTTAAAGGGATGGTCCTGTCAGCCACCCATATTCATCTGGACTTTCTGCGACCTCCCAGACTGCGGGTAACTTGAAGCTTGAAACAGAGTAACTTGAAGCTTCAAACTAGGGGTAACTTGGAACCTTAAGCCGGAGGTAACTTGGAACCTTAAGCCGGAGGTAACTTGGTACCTCAAATTTGAGGTACCTTAGGAGCTTAAAGCTGTGAGAAGAGAGGAGAGTAAGAGAGGCTGTGAGAGTCAATGAAGAGGAAAGGAGTGGGATTTGAGTGGGAAGAGGATTACTTAGAGTGGCTTTAGAGTGGGAAGAGTCTAGGGAGTTCCTACAGTTGTGGGGGGATGTGTGTGTGGGGGGGATGGTGTCCGTGTGTGTGTGTGCGGGGGGATGGTGTGTGTGTCTGTGTGGCGGGGATGGTGTGTGTGCGTGGGTGGGGGATGGTGTGCGTGTGTGCATGTAGGGTGGATGGTGTGTGTGTGTGCATGTAGGGGGGATGGTGTGTGTGTGTGGGGAGGGATGGTGTGCGTGTGTGTCTGGGGGGGATGGTGTGCGTGTATGTAGGGGGGATGGTGTGTTGTGGGGGGATGGTGTGTGTGTGGGGGGATGGTGTGAGTGTGTGTATGTAGGGGGATGGTGTGTGTGGGGGGGATGGTGTGCGTGTGTGCATGTAGGGGGGATGGTGTGCGTGTGTGTCTGGGGGGGATGGGTGCGTGTATGTAGGGGGATGGTGTGTGTGTGGGGGATGGTGTGAGTGTGTGTATGTAGGGGGGATTGTGTGTGTGTGTGTGTGGGGGGATGGTGTGCGTTTGTGTATGTAGGGGGATGGTGTGCGTGTGTGCATGTAGAGGGGATGGTGTGTGTGGGGGGGAATGGTGTGCGTGTGTATGGGGGGATGGTGTGCGTGTGTGTGGGGGGGATGGTGTGCGTGTGTGTGGGAGGGATGGTGTGCGTGTGTGTGGGGGGGGATGGTGTGCTTGTGTGTGTGGGGGGATGGTGTGCGTGTATGTGGGGGGGATGGTGTGTGTGTGGGGGGATGGTGTGCGTGTATGTAGGGGGATGGTGTGTGTGGGGGGGGATGGTGTGTGTGGGGGATGGTGTAGGTGTGGGGGGGATGGTGTAGGTGTGGGGGGCATGGTGTAGGTGTGGGGGGGATGGTGTGTGTGGGGGGGATGGTGTGTGTGCGGGGGATGGTGTGTGTGTGTTGGGGTGATGGTGTGTGTGTGGGGGCGATGGGTGTGTGTGTGGGGGATGGTGTGTGTGTGGGGGGGGGATGGTGTGTGTGGGGGGGATGGTGTAGGTGTGGGGGGGATGGTGTAGGTGTGGGGGGGATGGTGTAGTGTGGGGGAATGGTGTGTGTGTGGGGGGGATGGTGTGTGTGTGTGGGGGGATGGTGTGTGTGTGTGGGGGGGATGGTGTGTGTGGGGGGATGGTGTAGGTGTGGGGGGGATGGTGTAGGTGTGGGGGGATGGTGTGAGTGTGTGTGGGGATGGTGTGTGTGGGGAGGGATGGTGTGTGTGTGGGGGGGGATGGTGTAGGTGTGGGGGGAGGGATGGTGTAGGTGTGGGGGGATGGTGTAGGTGTGGGGGGATGGTGTAGGTGTGGGGTGGATGGTGGGGTGTAGGTGTGTGTGGGGATGGTGTGTGTGTGGGAGGATGGTTGTGTGTGGGGGGGATGGTGTAGGTGTGGGGGAGGGATGGTGTAGGTGTGGGGGGATGGTGTAGGTGTGGGGGGATGGTGTAGGTGTGGGGGGATGGTGTAGTTGTGTGGGGGATGGTGTAGGTGTGGGGGATGGTGTAGGTGTGGGGGGATGGTGTAGGTGTGGGGGGGATGGTGTAGGTGTGGGGGGATGGTGTAGGTGTGGGGGGGATGGTGTAGTGTGGGGGGATGGTTGGTGTGTGGGGGGATGGTGTAGGTTGGGGGGGATGGTGTAGGTGTGGGGGGGATGGTTAGTGTGGGGGATGGTGAGTGTGAGGGGGATGGTGTAGTGTGGGGGATGGTGTACTGGTGTGAGGGGGATGGTTCAGGTCGTGGCCGGGATGTGTAGCTGTGGTGCAGGGATGAGTAGCGTGTGGCAGGATGTTTATGTGGTGGAGGATGGTGTAGAGTTGGAGGTCTGGCGCTTGTTAGTGTGGTGAGGGTGGTAAGTCTGGGCGCGGTGTTAGGTGTGGGGAGGGTGTAGTGTCTGGAGGGATGGTGTAGGTGTGGGGGATGGTGTAAAACGTGTGGGGTCAGGTGTAGGATGTGGGAGGTGGTTATGCTGGGGGATGTGTAGTTGGGGGAGGGAGGAGTGGGGGGATGGTGTAGGTGGGGGGGATGGTGTAGGTGTGGGGGATGGGTAGGTGTGGGGGAGGTCAAAGGGGGGGGAAGTGTAGGTGTGGGGATGGTGAGGGGGGGGATGGTGGTGGGGATGGTGTAGGTGTGGGGGAATGGTGTAGGTGTGGGGGATGTGTATTGGGGGATGGTGTAGGTGTGGGGTGGTGTAGTTGGAGGGATGGTGTAGGTGTGGGAGGATGTTAGTTGGGGGAGGTGTGTGTGTGTACCACCAAACTGTGCTGCAGGGTCGAGACTCAGTCCTGGCCGCCTCTCACTGTGGCTGCAGGTCGAGACTCAGCTCTGGCCCCGCCTCTTCACTGTGGCTGCAGGGTCGAGACTCAGCCCTGGCCCGCCTCTTCACTGTGGGCAGGGGCGAGACTAGCTCCTGGCCCGCCTCTTCACTGTGGATGCAGGGGTCGAGACTTAGCTCCTGGCCCCGCCTTTTCACTGTGGCTGCAGGGGTCGAGACTTAGCTCCTGGCCCCGCCTCTTCACTGTGGCTGCAGGGGTCGAGACTTAGCTCCTGGCCCCGCCTCTTCACTGTGGCTGCAGGGGTCGAGACTCAGCTCCTGGCCCCGCCTCTTCACTATGTTCGGGTGTGACAGTAAAAACGTCTTTAACAACAAGAAATAACGATGTTTTTACTAGCAACAAGAAATATAAAAAAAATACCTCCAGAAGAAACGAATAACGACGTTTCGCTCCACCTTAAGCCATTGTCAAGTCACAAACGAGGCGAAAATGCAGAAAAAGGCTAAAAAATTTACCAAATTGATTCCAGAAATTAATTTCCACTTTTAAATTTAAATTTAAATTTAAATTTAAATTTAAAAGAAATTGTGTGGAACGATAGATTTTGTGAATAGATAGAAAATGGGGTTAAAAATGGGGAAGTAAACGTTGCGGGGAAATAAATGGGACGTCCATGGAAGGTAGGAGGAGAGGAATGGGTGGAGATAAGAGGAGTGTTGGAGGGGCTACATTGTGTTGGTGAAGGTTCTAGTGTTGAAGTGTCTACATAGTGTTGGTGAAGTGTCTACACAGTGTTGGTGAAGGTTCTAGTGTTGGTGAAGTGTCTACATAGTGTTGGTGAAGGTTCTAGTGTTGGTGAAGTGTCTACATAGTGTTGGTGAAGTGTCTACATAGTGTTGGTGAAGGTTCTAGTGTTGGTGAAGTGTCTACATAGTGTTGGTGAAGTGTCTACATAGTGTTGGTGAAGGTTCTAGTGTTGGTGAAGTGTCTACATAGTGTTGGTGAAGTGTCTACACAGTGTTGGTGAAGGTTCTAGTGTTGGTGAAGTGTCTACATAGTGTTGGTGAAGGTTCTAGTGTTGGTGAAGTGTCTACATAGTGTTGGTGAAGGTTCAGTGTTGGTGAAGGTCTAAAAAGTTTGGTGAAAATTCATTTGGTGAAGTTCACATAGGTTTGGGGAAAGGGTTTTATGTTGGGAAGTGTCTACATATTTGGTGAAAAGGTTTTATGTTGGTGAAGTTCTACAAGTGTTGGTGAAGGTTCTAGTGTTGGTGAAGGCACCAGTGTTTGGGAAAGGGTTTTAGTGTTGGTAAGTGTCTACTATGTTGGGAAGGTTTTAGTGTTGGTGAAGTGTCTACAATTTGGTGAAGTGCACCGTGTTGGGAAGGGTTTTAGTGTTGGTGAAATTCCCACATAGTGTTGGGAAGGTTTTTAGTGTTTGGGAAGTGTCACATAGTGTTGGTGAAGGTTCTAGTTTGGTAATGTCTACATAGTTTGGGGAAGTGTCTACAATGTTGGTGAAGTTCTACATAGTGTTGGTGAAGGTTCTGTGTTTGGGGAAGTGTCTACATATTTGGGGAAGGTTTAGGTTTGGGGAAATTCTACATGGTTTTTGGGGAAATGTCTACACAGGGTTTTGGGAAATGTCTACAAGTGTTGGGGAAGTGTCTACAAAGTTTTGGTGAATGCAAATAGTGTTGGTGAAGTGTCTACATATTTGGGAAGGTCACATGTGTTTTTTAAGTGTCTTATATGTTGTGAAGTGTCACATAGTTTGGTGAAATTCTCATAGGTTTGGGAAATGCTACATAGTTTTGGTGAATGTCTACTAGGTTGGGAAGGTTCAGTGTTGGTGAAGTGCTACATTGTTGGTGAAGGGTTTTATTTTTGGGGAAGTGCTACATAGTGTTGGGGAATGTCTACATAGTGTTGGTGAAGGTTCGTGTTAATGTCCCAATATGTTTGTGAAGTGTCTACACAGTGTTGAAGGTTCTATGTTGGTGAAGTGTCACACTGTTGGAAGGGGTTTTGTGTTGGTGAAGTGTCAAAATAGTTTGGGAAGGTTCTAGTGTTGGGAAGTCTACTAGTGTTGGGGAGTTCACATAGTGTTTGGGGAAGTGTCTACACAGTGTTGGGAAGGTTCTAGTGTTTGGGGAAGGTCTACATAGTGTTGGTAAGGGCTACAAGTGTTGGTGAAGTTCTACATAGTGTTGGTGAAGTTTCTCATAGTGTTGGGGAAGTTCAACATAGTGTTGGGAATGTCCATATGTTGGGGAAGTTCCACAAGTGTTGGTGAAGTGTCACATATGTTGGTGAAGTGCTACATAGTGTTGGTGAAGGGGGCTACATAGGTTGGGGGAAATGTCTACAAGTTGGGGGGAAGGTCTACATAGTGTTGGTGAAGTTTCACATAGTTTGGTGAATGTCTAATAGTGTTTTTTTAAGGTTCACATGTGTTGGTGAAGTGTCTACAAGTTTGGGGAAGGTTCTAGTGTTGGTGAATGTCTACATAGGTTTTTGAAGTGTCTACAAGGTTGGGAAGTGTCTACATAGTGTTGGGGGGTTCTAGTGTTGGGGAATTCTCTAGGTTGTGAAGGTCTACATAGTGTTGGAAATTCTACTAGTGTTGGGAAGTGTCTACACAGTGTTTGGGGAAGGTTCTAGTGTTGGTAAGGTCTACATAGTGTTGTGAAGTGTCTACATAGTGTTGGTGAAAGGGCACTAGTGTTGGTGAATGTCCACTATGTTGGTGAAATGTCTACATAGTGTTGGGAAGTTCACATAGGTTGGGGAAGGTCCATAGTGTTTGGGAAGTGCTACAAGTTTTGTGAAAAGGGCTACAAGTGTTGGGGAAGTGTCTACACAGGGTTTTTAAGGGCCCACATAGTGTTGGTGAAATTCTACAAGTGTTGGTGAAGTGTCACATATGGGGTGAAGGGTCACATAGTGTTGGTGAAGTGTCACATATGTTGGTGAAGTTCAGTGTTGGTGAAGGGCTACATAGTGTTGGAAGTTCACATAGTGTTGGGGGAAAATGTCCCACATGTGTTGGGAAGGTTCTAGTGTTGGTGAAGGCTACATAGTGTTGGGAAGGCCCACATAGTGTTGGGGGAAGTGTCTACATATGTTGGTGAAGTGTCACATAGTGTTGGGGAATGTCACATAGTGTTGGGAAGTGTCTACATATGTTGGTGAATGTCTACATAGTGTTGGTGAAGGTTTTATGTTGGGGGAAAGGGCCCACAAAAGTTTGGGGAAGGCTATTTGGTGAAGTGTCTACAATGTTGGTGAAGGTTCTAGTGTTGGGGAAGTGTCACATATGTTGGTGAAGTGTCTAACAGTGTTGGTGAAGGTTCAGGTGGTGAAGTGTCCATATTTGGTGAAGGTTTTTAGTGTTGGTGAAGTGTCTACAATTTTTTTGGGGAAGTGTCTACAAGTGTTGGTGAAGGTTCAGTGTTGGTGAAGTGTCTACATAGGTTGGGGAAGTGTCCCCCACTGTTGGTGAAGGTTTTAGGTTGGTTTAAGTGTCTACATAGTTTGGGAATGTCACATAGTGTTGGTGAAGGTTTTTAGTGTTGGTGAAGTGCTACATAGTGTTGGGAAGGTTCTAGGTTGTGAAGGTCACATAGTGTTGGGAAAGGGTTTTAAATGGTGAAGTGTCTACAAGTTTTGTGAAGGTTTTAGTGTTGGTGAAGTGTCACATAGTGTTTTAAGTTCTACTAGTGTTTGGTAATGTCCACTATGTTGGTGAATTCTACAAAAGGTTGGTGAAAGGGTTTTAGTGTTGGGAAGTGTCTACATATGTTGGAAAGGGTTTTAGTGTTGGTGAAATGCTACTAGTGTTGGTGAAGTGTCACATATGTTGGGGAAGGGTTCTAGTGTTGGTGAAGTTTTCTACAAAATGAACATTTAAAATTTCACAGCACCACAGTGTAGTGACAACACCACAGTGAGTGTACAGCCCACAGTGTATGTACAGCACCCACAGGTATGACAGCACCACAGTGAGTGTAAAAACACCCCAATTAGTGACAGCACCACAGTTAGTGTACAGCACCACATGTATGAACACCACAGTGTATGTACAACCCCAGGTAGTGTACAGCACCACAGTGTATGTACAGCACCACAGGTAGTGTACCACAGGTATGTACAGCCCACAGTGTGGAATCACCCCCGTGATGACATCACCACAGTGAGTTACAGCACCACAGGGTGTACAGCACCACATGATGAAGCACCCCGGGATGTACAACACCACAGTTATGACAGCCCACGTGTAGTTTTTCACACCCCGTTAGTGTACAGCACCACATGTAGTGTCACACCACATGTAGTGTACAGCACCCCAGTTAGGTACAGCACCACAGTGTAGTCACAGCACCACAGTTAGTGCACAGCACCACAGTGTATGTACAAACACCACAATGTATGCACAGCACCCCCGTGGTGCACAGCACCACAGTATGACAGCACCACATTTTATTAAAAACACCACAGGTATGTACAGCACCACAGTTAGTGTACAGCACCACATGTAGTGTACAACCCACAGTGTAGTGACAACTTCACAGGGGTGTACACCCCCCCCGTTAGGTACAGCACCCAGGTGTTACAGCAAGTGTAGGGGCAACCCACGTGTAAAGTACAACACCACAGTGTAGTGTCAACCCACGTTTATTGTCAAAACCACAGTGTAGTGTACAGCACCCAGGTAGTGTACAGCACCACGGTATGTACCACCCCAGTGTAGGGGACAGCACCACAGTGTGTTCACACCACAGTGTAGTGTACAGACCACACATGTTGTACCACCACAGTGAGTGTACAAAACCACATGTAGTGACAGCACCAAGTGGGTTTTACAGAAAAACAATTGGTACAGCACCACATGTAGTGTACAGCACCACCAGGTTTTTGTACAGCACCACACATGAGTGTACAGCACCCCACAGGTATGTACAGCACCACATGATTTACAACACCCCAGTGTAGTGTACAACACCACATGTAGTTACAGCACCCAGGTTTTGTGTCCCCCCCCCACACATGTAGTGTACAGCACCACATGTAGTGACAAACCACAGGTAGGGACAAACACCACAGTGTAGTGTACAGCAAAACGTGTATGACAGCACCACAGTGTAGTGTACACACCACACAGTGTATTTACACACCCCACAGTGTAGTTAAAACACCACACAGTGAGGTACAGCACCACAGTGTAGTTTACAACACCACAATGTGTGTACAAACACCACAGTGTAATTACACACCACAGTGTATGTAAAAACCCACAGTGTAGTGTACACACCACCGTGAGTGTACAGCACCACACAGTGTAGTGTACAACAACACGTTAGTGTACAGCCCACGGAGGTACACCACAGTGTAGTGTACAACACATGTAAAAGGACAACACCACACAGTGTAGTGACGACCACAGTGTAGTGTACAAAAACCACACATGTAGTACAGCACCCCATGTAGTGTACAACCCACAGTGTATGTACAGCACCCGGTTTTTGACAACACAGTGAAAATGTACAACACCACACAGTGAGTGTACAACACCCCCCCCAAGGGAGTTACGCACCACACAGTGTATGTGCAACACACATTAGTGTACAGCACCACACATTTTATTCAACACCACACAGTGTAGTACAGCACCAACAAGTGTTCAAAACCACAGTTATGACAACACCACAGTGTATGACAACACCACAGTGTAGTTACAACACCACAGGAAATTACAGCACCCGTGTAGTGACAACACAGTGTAGGGACAACACCACAGTGTTGTACAGCACCACACATGTAGTGTACAGCACCACACAGGTAGGTACAACCCACAGTGTATGTACAAAACCACACATGAGTGTACAACACCCCCACAGTGTATGTACAACACCACAGTGTGTGTAAACACCACAGTTATTTTACAACCCACAGTGTAGTGTACAACACCCCAGTGAGTGTACCACACACAGGTATGACGGCACCACACAGTGAATGTGCAACACCACAGTGTAGTGACAACACCACAGTGTAGTGTACACACCACATGTAGTGTACAGCAAACAGTATGTGTCCACCACGTGGGCCCCCAAAAAGTAGTGTACAGCACACACAGTGTAGGTACCACAACAGTGTAGTGTACAGCACCACACAGTGTAGTGTACAGCACCAAAAGTGTAGTGTACAGCACCACACAGTTTTAGTGTACACCACACAGTGTAGTGTACAGCAACACACAGTATAGTGTGCAGCACCACACAGTATAGTGTGCAGCACCACACAGTATAGTGTGCAGCACCCCACAGTATAGTGTCAGCACCACACAGTGTAGTGTACAGCACCACACAGTGTAGTGTACCCGCACCACACAGTGTAGTGTACAGCACCACACAGTTTGTTGTACAGCACCACACAGTATAGTTTTACAGCACCACACAGTATGTTACAGCACCACACAGTATAGTGTACAGCACCACAGTGTAGTGTACAGCACCACACAGTGTAGTGTACAGCACCACACAGTGTAGTGTACAGCACCACACAGTATAGTGTACAGCACCACACAGTGTAGTGTACAGCACCACACAGTGTAGTGTACAGCACCACACAGTATAGTGTACAGCACCACACAGTATAGTGTACAGCACCACACAGTATAGTGTACAGCACCACACAGTATAGTGTACAGCACCACACAGTATAGTGTACAGCACCACACAGTATAGTGTACAGCACCACACAGTATAGTGTACAACACCACACAGTATAGTGTACTGCACCACAGTGTAGTGTACAGCACCACACAGTGTAGTGTACATCACACAATGTAGTGTACAGCACCACACAGTATAGCGTACAGCACCACACAGTATAGTGTACAGCACCACACAGTATAGTGTACAGCACCACACAGTATAGTGTACAGCACCACACAGTATAGTGTACAGCACCACACAGTATAGTGTACAGCACCACACAGTATAGTGTACAGCACCACACAGTATAGTGTACAGCACCACACAGTATAGTGTACAGCACCACACAGTATAGTGTACAACACCACACAGTATAGTTTACAGCACCACACAGTGTAGTGTACAACACCACACAGTATAGTTTACAGCACCACACAGTGTAGTGTACAACACCACACAGTATAGTTTACAGCACCACACAGTATAGTGTACAGCACCACACAGTATAGTGTACAGCACCACACAGTATAGTGTACAGCACCACACAGTGTAGTGTACAGCACCACACAGTATAGTTTACAGCACCACACAGTGTAGTGTACAGCACCACACAGTATAGTTTACAGCACCACACAGTGTAGTGTACAACACCACAGTATAGTTTACAGCACCACACAGTGTAGTGTACAACACCACAGTGTAGTGTACAGCACCACACAGTATAGTGTACAGCACCACACAGTATAGTGTACAGCACCACACAGTATAGTGTACAGCACCACACAGTATAGTGTACAGCACCACACAGTATAGTGTACAGCACCACACAGTGTAGTGTACATCACACAGTATACTATCTACTTTCCAGTTTAGCGTGTTAGTGAGGGAAGATGCTTTTGTAATTCAGGTAGAGTCGTCTCAGCAGAGCCCAGTAGCAGTCTTGTACCCTCCTTCACCAGGACTTTTGTCTCCGCTTCACTTCCTGATCTTCCTCTGTTATATCCTGAAGTCCTGAGTCACCTGATCCTCTCACGTCACGTCCTAAACCTCCTGCGTTGCCTCCTGAACCTCCTGCGTCACCTGAAGGGAGCACATGTTGATTTCCTTGAATCAAGAGCCAGCATCAAGGAACCTCCCTTGAGGGGGCTATTATGTTGTGGCCATTTATAATAAATATGTCGCTCCAAATAGGTAAAACTGGTCAATATATGTACACTATGTACAGCCTATGTACAATATACGCAGCAATGTACAATAAGGCAATGCAAGCAAGAAACACGGTGAGAACCGTAGCGATCAGACGTGAAGTCTGCCAAGGATGATGCACAAGTGCACCACATCGCTTCACAGCTTTCTCGGGCTTTCTTGTGATTGGTTGAACCAAGGTACTAGCGTAATGATAGAACCCCTACTCGCTATATTCTCAGCACCTGGTTCGCTGGTCGGGAAGGTAGGCCTATATGGAAGTGCGACATAGGCCGAATAAAGTGTAACATACTCTTAGTATGCCACAATTTATGACTTAAATATTCCCTCTCACCCTCCTCTTATAAAGTTAACAATCTTCAGTGTCAACTCCCTAATTCTCAGTCCCTGGGCACAAAATTCTCACTCTGTATCTCATCTTCCTGATTACGACTCTTTTTTATATACAGCAGTCTGAGACTGTCTGGTAATGACACAAGTTTGGTGGTTGTGAAGAGTGAAACGTTCGTGCTTTAGCGAAAAGAGCAAGCGAGATGTCTGCACGCACAGCGGGATGTCTCCCAAGTTCTCCATTTGGCATACTGGCCACCAGATGGCATTAATGCCGACACCAGGGGACGAATGACGCTTTATACCACGCGAGTTTGTTTGGGGACACTGTCTCGCTCTGTGTACAGGTTTACAAAGTCGTCTTTCACTCTGTGTACAGATTTACAAAGTCGTCTCTCTGTGTACAGGTTCACAAAGTCGTCACTCTGTGTACAGATTCACAAAGCCGTCTCTCTGTGTACAGGTTCACAAAGTCGTCTCTCTGTGTACAGGTTCACAAAGCCGTCTCTCTGTGTACAGGTTCACAAAGCCGTCTCTCTGTGTACAGGTTCACAAAGCCGTCTCTCTGTGTACAGGTTCACAAAGCCGTCTCTCTGTGTACAGGTTCACAAAGCCGTCTCTCTGTGTACAGGTTCACAAAGTCGTCTCTCTGTGTACAGGTTTACAAAGCCGTCTCTCTGTGTACAGGTTCACAAAGTCGTCTCTCTGTGTACAGGTTTACAAAGCCGTCTCTCTGTGTACAGGTTTCACAAAGCGTCTCTCTGTGTACAGGTTACAAAGCGTCTCTCTGTGTACAGGTTTACAAAGTCGTCTCTCTGTGTACAGGTTTACAAAGCCGTCTCTCTGTGTACAGGTTCACAAAGTCGTCACTCTGTGTACAGGTTCACAAAGTCGTCTCTCTGTGTACAGGTTTACAAAGTCGTCTCTCTGTGTACAGGTTCACAAAGTCGTCTCTCTGTGTACAGGTTCACAAAGTCGTCTCTCTGTGTACAGGTTTCACAAAGTCGTCTCTCTGTGTACAGGTTTACAAAGTCGTCTCCTGTGTACAGTTTACAAAGTCGTCTCATCTGTGTACAGGTTACAAAGTCGTCTCCTCTGTGTACAGGTTCACAAAGTCGTCTCTCTGTGTACAGGTTCACAAAGTCCGTCTCTCTGTGTACAGGTTCACAAAGTCGTCTCTCTGTGTACAGGTTCACAAAGCCGTCTCTCTGTGTACAGGTTCACAAAGTCGTCTCTCTGTGTACAGGTTCACAAAGTCGTCTCTCTGTGTACAGGTTCACAAAGTCGTCTCTCTGTGTACAGTTCACAAAGTCGTCTCTCTGTGTACAGTTCACAAAGTCGTCTCTCTGTGTACAGGTTCACAAAGCCGTCTCTCTGTGTACAGTTCACAAAGTCGTCTCTCTGTGTACAGTTCACAAAGCCGTCTCTCTGTGTACAGGTTCACAAAGCTCGTCTCTCTGTGTACAGGTTCACAAAGCCGTCTCTCTGTGTACAGGTTCACAAAGCCGTCTCTCTGTGTAACAGGTTCACAAAGCCGTCTCTCTGTGTACAGTTACAAAGCCGTCTCTCTGTGTACAGGTTCACAAAGCCGTCTCTCTGTGTACAGGTTCACAAAGCCGTCTCTCTGTGTACAGGTTCACAAAGCCGTCTCTCGTTACAGGTTCACAAAGCCGTCTCTCTGTGTACAGTTCACAAAGCCGTCTTCCTCTGTGTACAAGGTTCACAAGCCGTCTTCTCTGTGTACAGGTTTACAAGCGCTCCAGTGTAAAGTTCACAAAGCCGTCTCTCTGTGTACAGTTCACAAAGCGTCTCTCTGTGTACAGTTCACAAAGCGTCTCTCTGTGTACAGTTCACAAGCCGTCCTCTCTGTGTACAGGTTCACAAAGCCGTCTCTCTGTGTACAGGTTCACAAAGTCGTCTCTCTGTGTACAGGTTTACAAAGTCGTCTCTCTGTGTACATGTTTACAAAGTCGTCTCTCTGTGTACATGTTTACAAAGTCGTCTCTCTGTGTACAAGTTCACAAAGCCGTCTCTCTGTGTAAAAGTTCACAAAGTCGTCTCTCTGTGTACAAGTTCACAAAGCCGTCTCTCTGTGTACAGGTTCACAAAGCCGTCTTACACTCCGTGTAAAGCTCTCTGTCGTATTCCTTCTATAGCTTCAAGTTAATGACGCTTGACAGAGGGAACGCCCCAAAATTCACAAAAAAAATCCAACATATTAATATACGTCTAAACTCTGCGTGTACCTAGCTTATGCTCTATCTATATAACGTGGTCACCAGACCTACAAAGGGCGAAACATCGTCCTCAGATTGTTTCTCCTGAGACCCCTCCACAGTGTCTGCCATCTTCTCTGACACATGTGAGTCTGGAAGACTGAGGGACTAAGAAAAGTTCTATCATTTAGCAGTACGGGCGGCAAAGGTTAGTTTTATCTGCTTAGTGAGAAATAGCTCATTTGCATACTGAGAGAGAGGAGTCCCGGCTCCGGTCCCGGCTTCCTTGCTTTATGACGGGGCTGGCGAGCAAAGGTTGAATGGAGTTGCATTCAGAAGGGTTGGTTTGTGAGTGGAGGCTTATCAACTACAAGAGGGTCATGAAGGCTGTAATATCGGCAGTCAAGAATACCTTAATACCCAGTGTCGGAATAACAGGCTGGGAGTGAATATACACCGATACACACTTCTTAGTGTATATACCAGGTATGTATTGTTCCTGGTCTTTTTGTATATATTTGTTTTAGCGTTACCGTCTACAGGATCGATATGAGGTACACAATAAACTAGCCACTACCATCCACACGATGGACATGAGGTACACAAGCTAGCCACTACCATCCACACGATGGACACGAGGTACACAATAAACTAGCCACTACCATCCACACGATGGACACGAGGTACATAATAAACTAGCCACTACCATCCACACGATGGACATGAGGTACACAAGCTAGCCACTACCATCCACACGATGGACACGAGGTACACAATAAACTAGCCACTACCATCCACACGATGGACACGAGGTACATAATAAACTAGCCACTACCATCCACACGATGGACACGAGGTACATAATAAACTAGCCACTACCATCCACACGATGGACACGAGGTACACAATAAACTAGCCACTACCATCCACACAATGGACACGAGGTACACAATAAACTAGCCACTACCATCCACACGATGGACACGAGGTACACAATAAACTAGCCACTACCATCCACACGATGGACACGAGGTACACAATAAACTAGCCACTACCATCCACACAATGGACACGAGGTACACAATAAACTAGCCACTACCATCCACACGATGGACACGAGGTACACAATAAACTAGCCACTACCATCCACACGATGGACACGAGGTACACAAACTAGCCACTACCATCCACACGATGGACACGAGGTACACAAACTAGCCACTACCATCCACACGATGGACACGAGGTACACAAACTAACCACTACCATCCACACGATGGACACGAGTTACACAAACTAGCCACTACCATCCACACGATGGACACGAGGTACACAATAAACTAGCCACTACCATCCACACGATGGACACGAGGTACACAATAAACTAGCCACTACCATCCACACGATGGACACGAGGTACACAAGTTACTATAGAGAATCTAATCAGTTATATGGATTTGAGAAAAATAACTCAAATCTTGACCAACTTCAGTAATCAGCAAGACAGAATGATGCCGGAAAACTCTACTGGATCAGTTTATTCACATTCCAACTGAGAAATGTATTCATTAAAACTGAAGAGCCTTGTCGAGGTATTTCCAGGGATATACAAAAGCTTTTGAAGCCTCGAATATCTGAGGTATATCCGTGGAAAATTTGATATAGACGACTTTCCTAACAAGCAGAAGGTGATTCCAATCTTAACAGTGACTACACAAGATGTCTGATGTCACTAGATGGTGATGTCTGATGTCACACGATGATGTCTGATGTCACACGATGATGTCTGATGTCACACGTTGGTGATGTTTGATGTCACAAGATGAAGTCTCTCACACGTGATGTCTGATGCCACAATATGGTGATGTCTGATGTCACACAATGGTGTTTGATATCAGCCTCACTCTTTTAAAAAGGGTGGAGTGGTAAGCCAGTGGAAGGTCCCGGTCAGATAACCTAAAGCTCTAGTGTCGGGTCATCATATGACTAAGACCCGCGTCAGGAAACACCTGTCCTGTTTCCTGACGAACCTTACCTAACCTAACAGCCAACAGGAAGTCCCCTGCATGAGGAGATCTGCAGCCTCATTCTTCCCTAGAACACACCACCTCTAGGAACAGATCTTTGAACACAGGTACTCAGATTTCTTAGTTCAAACTGAACAAACAGAAAGAATATTGTAATGCCGGCAAATCAGATAATAAGAAAAGCTACAGGTACCAAACCAGTGATACCATATCACCTTAAAGAGTATTTGTATACCTGGAGTTCCGGGGGTCAATGCCCCCGCGGCCCGGTCTGTGACTAGGCCTCATGGTGGATCAGGGCCTGATCAGTCAGGTTGTTAGTGCTCGCCGCACGCAAGCTGACTTACGAAACACAGACCGACTAGTCAGGTACTGACTTTAGGTACCTGTCCAGTGCCTGCTTGAAGACAGCCAGGGGTCTATTGGTAATCCCCCTTATGTATTCTGGGAAGCAGCTGAACAGTCTTGGGCCCCTAACACTTATTGTGTTGTCTCTTATCGTGCTAGTAACACCGTAGTAACACACAAGTGTTACATTAAAGATAGATTTACTTATATTATCATTATTATAATCAAGGGGGAAGCGCTAAACCCGGAGGATTATACAGCGCCTGGGGGGGGGGATGTGGAAGGCATTCAGACTTAATTCGGTGAACTGGAGCACAGATCCAATTCCCTAAATCAAGAGCCCCTCACCAACATCAAGGAACCTTCCTTGAGGGGAGATTTACTTATAATATTGATAAATATTTGGGAACCAATTGGTACCAACATTTACCATCACAGACACACCAGGTGAAGATAAATACTTGGTAACAACTGTGACCTGGTAAATACCGCAGGAGAAACGCAATTTTCCACTAGAATAACTGAATACATCAAGTCAGTGAGCTATGGAGAATTTGTTTCTTAATCTTTATACATGTTAAGAGGCACGTAAGTGACCCCTTTCTTGTGTGTTCATTATCCTCCTATAATCTACCTCGTTCATAATTATTATTGAGTTTGTTCTGTTTCCTAAGGTGGAATCCAGGATCTTGACTTAATTTGTGGTATAATTGGAGTTTACCTGGAGAGAGTTCCTGGGGTCAACGCCCCCGCGGCCCGGTCTGTGACCAGGCCTCCTGGTGGATCAGAGCCTGATCAACCAGGCTGTTGCTGCTGGCTGCACGCAAACCAACGTACGAGCCACAGCCCGGCTGATCAGGAACTGACTTTAGGTGCTTGTCCAGTGCCAGCTTGAAGACTGCCAGGGGTCTGTTGGTAATCCCCCTTATGTGTGCTGGGAGGCAGTTGAACAGTCTCGGGCCCCTGACACTTATTGTATGGTCTCTTAACGTGCTAGTGACACCCCTGCTTTTCATTGGGGGGATGGTGCATCGTCTGCCAAGTCTTTTGCTTTCGTAGTGAGTGATTTTCGTGTGCAAGTTCGGTACTAGTCCCTCTAGGATTTTCCAGGTGTATATAACTTAACAAATCTCTGAGGACAAATGTGTTGTAAAGCTCACACCTCTACAACACAATTGTCCACATAATTTGTTAAGTTATACCATGAATTAAGGAAGGATCCTGGACTTCACCTTACGAAACAGACGAAGCAAATGCGATAATAATTATGGACAAGGTAGATTAAAGTGGAAAAGGAAGATATTAATAGACGGGGGAGGACTTAGGTGCCTCTTAATAACTCGAATCACACTGCTAATATACATACACCTAAATAGTTATAAGTATGATGATAATTTTTAGAGGGGTGAAATGGTAAGCCAGCTGAAGGCCTCGATCAGATGACGAAAAGCTCCAACGGCGGGTCATCATCAAAGACCCGCGTCAGGAAAATATTTCCTGACGAACCTGACCTAAGCTGTTAATATACAAACATCACCTGCAAGGTCAGCAAACTTTAATATACCAAAAGGTCACTGGAAACCTCATGTGACTGGAACTTAGTTTGGACATTCCAGCAACGAATTTGTGATTATGGCTAAAGTGAATATGAAATTTGGTTAGGAGGCTTCCACCGGCACCAAAGGTTAATTGAATTTTTTCCCCACTGGAAATTTGCCCCTTTGCCTGATTTTTTTTGGTGTTATCCTTGGTAATTTACACATTACAAATACCGTGAAAAAACAGTGAAATTGCAAGCAATTTCGTGATTTCTGACATTATCAAGAACTGTGATGTGATAAAAGGTCCTTGATAATGTCAGAAATCACGAAAGCGCTTGGAATTTCACTATTTTTCAAAGTGGTTGTTTTGTATATTGTAATACCTGTTTACTGTGACCTTAATGGATAAGTTACTATCTATAATAACTGTACTTAGCGTACCTGTACCCAGATCAACTCACTAAGACATAACACGTCTTAAGAAGTCTGTCTCAACTAATGTAAGTTACTTTCCTACGATAAGTCACACAAAGTCCAGTTTAACTCTACATTTCACATCATAATTCTATCTTACTCTCGTCTCCTTCCTTATATATGCACATTATTTTCCCTTATTTTATTGCGTCTTCTGAAGAGGGTGTCACACCGAGGTCGAAATATACAGAAAACAGTATTCCTTCGATCTCCATGTGAAATACACACACTATATATATATATATATAATTAGTAACAACATTGCACTAGCCAACGACTCGAACCCATGCTGCTTTGGCCTGGATGCGCTACTCTTAAGGATCGTATAGTCCAGTGGATTAGGGCGTCATGTGTTTTCGCCCACCATGAGGCAGGCCAAAGCAGCATGGGTTCGAGTCGTTGGCTAGTGCAATGTTGTTACTAATTATATATATATATATATACATATATATATATATATATATATATATATATATATATATATATATATATATATATATATATATATATATATGTCGTGCCGAATGGGCAGAACTTGCGATCTTGGCTTAAATAGCAACGCTCATCTTGCCATATAGGACAAGTGAAAATTTGTGTATGCAATAATTTCGCCAAAATCATTCTGAAGCTAACGAAAAAAATATATTTCACTGTGTTTGTTTAGTATTAAATTATTGTAAACAAATCTAAAATATATTAGTTGGGTTAGGCTAAAATAAATTGTTCTTGTTATAATAAGGTTAGGTAAGTTTTCTAAGATTCTTTTGGTGCAAAATTAAAAATTTTTACATTAACATTAATGAAAAAAATATATCTTTAAAAGTATAAGAGAAAATTTCAGAAAGGACTTAATTTTAAATGAGTTTTTGCTAATTGACCAGTTTTACATATTCGGCACGACATATATATATATATATATATATATATATATATATATATATATATATATATATATATAATATTTTAGCATATATATTATATAAAAGTGGTCCTTGAACACACCTTGTCAGGAGGAAAAAAACATTTTAACTTAGGGAGGGTTGTGGTAGAGAAGGCAATCAACACTACAAGATCAACTTCTCAATTATTTACTCTCTGGCAACTGCGACACGAAGGGAGAAGGTGAAGATACTGCGTCCAGGGAATTGTGGGAGAGAGGGAGAGAAAGAGGGAGAGGGAGAGAGGAAAGGGAGAGGGAAAGGGAGAGGGAAAGGGAAAGGGAGAGGGGGTGTTCTAGTCCTCACTAAAACTATCTGCTGTTTAGATAGCAGCCTGCATCCACCTGCAGCTCTGGTCTGGGACCGGGCCGTGGGGATGTTGACCCCTGATAACCTTCAATTATTCTTCTGGTAAGAATATCAAAACACAAGAGGCTTCCCAAAGTCATCATCTAACTTCAGCATCACTGCAACAATGTGCAGTGACACACAACGCTGAGAGAGGGAGTCAACAACCACTGTCTATTGGAACGGTGCTGCCACCTACATAAATGTGTCAGGAAATACCACAAGTTGAAGAATGAGACCCTTGTGCAACATATGGGAATGTCTGAGGAAACGTTTCGCCCTCCAGTGGAGTCTTCAGTCAAACGAGGTGTAGCGATTGATAGCAGCATCACAGGTGGACGGGCCCCATTACCAGTGGAAGTCATGCCCAAGATTTGTAGATGATTCCCTTTATGTTAAATTAGACACATGTGCAACTCTTGGGTATCTTTATTGAGGAAACGTTTCGCCACACAGTGGCTTCATCCGTCCATACATAGGAGAAACTTGAAGAACAGGAGGAGAATGAGGTAATCAGTCCCTCAACCTTGAGTCGATGTGGTCAGTCCATCAATCTTGAATAGAATACGGCATATGAGCGGAGAAGCAGCTTATATACCGCAGGCAGGAGAGGTGCAGCAGTCGTAGGTGGTGAACATCAAAATGGTATACAATACCGACAGGTTGTTAGGTAAGACACATATGCAACAGTTAGACAACTTCATTCCGACGGAATAAAGTTGTCTAACTGTTGCATATGTGTCTTACCTAACAGTCGTAGGTGGTGACACATTTGTCCACTGTAGAAGTAGGTCGTGCCCAAGGGTTAGACAAGCGAAGAATTCCCAAGTACTAAGATCCCACTATTCCATAGTGTTGGTATATCAGACAAGTATCTTCACATTACCTGAAGTATACCTGGAGTTATGGGGGTCAACACCCCCGCGGCCAGGTCTGTGACCAGGTCGTGGTATTAAAACTGGTATTAAACAAGTACAAGAGCACCTACAACGGTTGGAAATCTTTACTGAGTTAACTTTTTGTCAGCCAGTGACTTCTTCAGTATAATACAGAGAAAAACAGAGGAAGGTGAGTAGCTAGAGGTAATCAGTCCCTCGGCCTGTCGTTGAGGTTCACTCCTTCAGTCTTGTATGTACAATATATAGGTAAGCAACTTCTCTGTACATTTGTAGATGAATGGTTCAGAGAACCGACATGTTGATAAATTAGACACATGTGCAACTCTTGGGTATCTTTATTGAGGAAACGTTTCGCCACACAGTGGCTTCATCAGTCCATACATAGGAGAAACTTGAAGAACAGGAGGAGAATGAGGTAATCAGTCCCTCAACCTTGAGTCGATGTGGTCAGTCCATCAATCTTGAGTATTCTTGGTATTCTACTCAAGATTGATGGACTGACCACATCGACTCAAGGTTGAGGGACTGATTACCTCATTCTCCTCCTGTTCTTCAAGTTTCTCCTATGTATGGACTGATGAAGCCACTGTGTGGCGAAACGTTTCCTCAATAAAGATACCCAAGAGTTGCACATGTGTCTAATTTCTCTGTACATATCACAAATTCCTAATGAGCTCCTGTCTACAGTTTCCTGTCACTGATTTAACATAACCTAAGAAAGGAGGAGCACTGCAGCAGGCCTGCTGGTCCATACTAGGCATTTGTGTAATTATATCAAATTTCACCTCAAAAACACTTAGCAAAACACTATGGTATTCTGACACTGAAATAATAGAAGGTTTTAGACGTGTTTCTAACATGGTAAGGATTACCTTCTCATACTCTTGTTAATTCTTCAGAATTTAATTAATCTTTCATATTCTTATATATTTCAGAATTTTTTTGTACATATATCTAGTTTTGTCTTGCCATTATGTTCTGGAATTTGTATTGATTAAGCCACTGGATGGGCGAAACGTCTACAACAGAGATACCCAGATGTTGTATATGTGTCTAATTTTCACCTTGTCGATATTGTGTACGATTCATGTACGTTGTGATAAGCCTGACTACAGTACATAAGAACATAAGAACATAAGAACGAAGGAACACTGCAGCAGGCCTACTGGCCCATGCGAGGCAGGTCCAAGTCTCCTACCGGCTTAAGCCAATGCACCCAACCCAGTCAGGTCAGGTCACATTGACTTAAGGGAGGAACACGGCAACCGTCCTGGTAGCACAAGCTATCAGGTCTAACTCACACCCACCCACATCTACTCATGTATTTATCCAACCTATTTTTAAAGCTACACAACGTTCTGGCCTCTATAACTGTACTCGGGAGTTTGTTCCACTCATCCACAACTCTATTAACAAACCAGTACTTTCCTATATCCTTCCCGAATCTGAATTTTTCCAACTTAAAACCATTGCTGCGAGTCCTGTCTAGGCTAGATATTTTCAGCACACTATTTACATCCCCTTTATTTATTCCTGTCTTCCATTTATACACCTCAATCATATCCCCCCTAATTCTACGTCTTTCTAGAGAGTGCAGTTTCAGGGCCCTTAGTCTATCCTCATAGGGAAGGTTTCTGATACTGTTCACAGTCCACAAGCCTGACTACAGTACTGGCAACAGTCCACAAGCCTGACTACAGTACTGTTCACAATCCATAAGCCTGACTACAGTACTGTTCACAATCCACAAGCCTGACTACAGTACTGGCCACAGTCCACAAGCCTGACTACAGTACTGGCCACAGTCCACAAGCCTGACTACAGTACTGTTCACAGTCCACAAGCCTGACTACAGTACTGTTCACAATCCACAAGCCTGACTACAGTACTGTTCACAATCCACAAGCCTGACTACAGTACTGTTCACAATCCACAAGCCTGACTACAGTACTGTTCACAAGCCTGACTACAGTACTGTTCACAATCCACAAGCCTGACTACAGTACTGTTCACAAGCCTGACTACAGTATTGTTCACAATCCACAAGCCTGACTACAGTACTGTTCACATTCCACAAGCCTGACTACAGTACTGTTCACAAGCCTGACTACAGTACTGTTCACAGTCCACAAGCCTGACTACAGTACTGTTCACAATCCACAAGCCTGACTACAGTACTGTTCACAGTCCACAAGCCTGACTACAGTACTGTTCACAATCCACAAGCCTGACTACAGTACTGTTCACAATCCACAAGCCTGACTACAGTACTGTTCACAATCCACAAGCCTGACTACAGTACTGTTCACAAGCCTGACTACAGTACTGTTCACAATCCACAAGCCTGACTACAGTACTGTTCACAAGCCTGACTACAGTACTGTTCACAATCCACAAGCTTGACTACAGTACTGTTCACAATCCACAAGCCTGACTACAGTACTGTTCACAAGCCTGACTACAGTACTGTTCACAATCCACAAGCCTGACTACAGTACTGTTCACAAGCCTGACTACAGTATTGTTCACAATCCACAAGCCTGACTACAGTACTGTTCACAAGCCTGACTACAGTATTGTTCACAATCCACAAGCCTGACTACAGTACTGTTCACATTCCACAAGCCTGACTACAGTACTGTTCACAAGCCTGACTACAGTACTGTTCACAATCCACAAGCATGACTACAGTACTGTTCACAAGCCTGACTACAGTACTGTTCACAATCCACAAGCCTGACTACAGTACTGTTCACAAGCCTGACTACAGTACTGTTCACAATCCACAAGCCTGACTACAGTACTGTTCACAATCCACAAGCCTGACTACAGTACTGTTCACAAGCCTGACTACAGTACTGTTCACAATCCACAAGCCTGACTACAGTACTGTTCACAATCCACAAGCCTGACTACAGTACTGTTCACAATCCACAAGCCTGACTACAGTACTGTTCACAAGCCTGACTACAGTACTGTTCACAAACCTGACTACAGTACTGTTCACAATCCACAAGCCTGACTACAGTACTGTTCACAATCCACAAGCCTGACTACAGTACTGTTCACAATCCACAAGCCTGACTACAGTACTGTTCACAATCCACAAGCCTGACTACAGTACTGTTCACAAGCCTGACTACAGTACTTCTCACAAGCCTGACTACAGTACTGTTCACAATTCACATGCCTGACTACAGTACTGTTCACAATCCACAAGCCTGGATACAGTACTGTTCACAATCAACAAGCCTGACTACAGTACAGTTCACAATCCACATGTCTGACTACAGTACTGTTCACAATCCACAAGCCTGACTACAGTACTGTTCACAATCCACAAGCCTGACTACAGTACTGTTCACAAGCCTGACTACAGTACTTCTCACAAGCCTGACTACAGTACTGTTCACAATTCACATGCCTGACTACAGTACTGTTCACAATCCACAAGCCTGGATACAGTACTGTTCACAATCAACAAGCCTGACTACAGTACTGTTCACAATCCACATGTCTAACTACAGTACTGTTCACAATCCACAAGCCTGACTACAGTACTGTTCACAATCCACAAGCCTGACTACAGTACTGTTCACAAGCCTGACTACAGTACTGTTCACAAGCCTGACTACAGTACTGTTCACAATCCACAAGCCTGACTACAGTACTGTTCACAATCCACAAGCCTGACTACAGTACTGTTCACAATCCACAAGCCTGACTACAGTACTGTTCACAAGCCTGACTACAGTACTTCTCACAAGCCTGACTACAGTACTGTTCACAATTCACATGTCTGACTACAGTACTGTTCACAATCCACAAGCCTGACTACAGTACTGTTCACAATCCACAAGCATGACTACAGTACTGTTCACAGTTCACAAACCTGACTACAGTACTGTTCAGAATCCACAAGCCTGACTACAATACTGTTCACAATCCACAAGCCTGACTACAGTACTGTTCACAGTCCACAAGCCTGACTACAGTACCGTTCACAATCCACAAGCCTGACTATAGTACTGTTCACAATCCACAAGCCTGACTACAGTATTGTTCGCAAGCCTGACTACAGTACTGTTCACAATGCACAAGCCTGACTACAGTACCGTTCACAATCCACAAGCCTGACTACAGTACTGTTCACAATCCACAAGCCTTCAATGTCAACTGAAGGCGCCCTATAAGAACATAAAGAGGAACACTCCAGAAAGCCTACTGGCCCATACTAACCAGGTTCTTCTCAAACCCAAACCCACTGACAAAAATATTTGCTCGACCCATTATCAATGCTACCCAAGCAACAAGCTTTGATACCTAATGTGCACTTAGGTCTTCAATACCTTTTTCCAGTAATGAAATACAGGAATTTATATTTTACCAATAGAGTCAGAGGAACCAGCAGTGAGCATGTCATAACAAATATGTTGTTAGGTAAGACACATATGCAACAGTTAGGTATGTTTATTTCGAAACGTTTCGCCTACACAGTAGGCTTCTTCAGTCGAGTACAGAAAAGTTGAAAGAAGCAGAAGAGACTTGAAGACGATGTAATCAGTCCATCACCCTTGAAGTTTTGAGGTGGTCAGTCCCTCAGTCTGGAGAAGAGCATTGTTCCGTAGTCTGAAACAATATGGAGTTGAAGTGACAGGATGGAGCCTTATATAGCGCCAGGAGGTGAGACGTAGGTCACTTTGGGAGGTCAGGTCCCTCTCAAATCCAGCCGTTCTCACTAGTAGAGGTTGTCGATGTTGATTTCAGGTCTGTACCAAGATACAGTGCTCTTCTCCAGACTGAGGGACTGACCACCTCAAAACTTTAAGGGTGATGGACTGATTACATCATCTTCAAGTCTCTTCTGCTTCTATCAACTTTTCTGTACTCGACTGAAGAAGCCTACTGTGTAGGCGAAACGTTTCGAAATAAAGATACCTAACTGTTGCATATGTGTCTTACCTAACATTAGTGGACGTGTGGTAACCACAAGCCGTCAATTATTGAGACCCTTGTGCAACATTTGGGTATTCCTTCTTCAGTTCAATGTTGAGAGAAGGGGAAAATGAGTAGTAGTTTGAGGTATTCAGTCCCTCAGCCTAGAGTCGACGTCTTCAGTCCATCAATCGTGACAGAAGTGCAACTTATTAGGTTGGGTAATGTTTGTCAGGAAACAGGACAAGTGTTTCCTGACGCTGGTTTTAGTCAGATGATAACCCATAGTTGGAACTTTAAGCCAACTGACCGAGGCCTTCCACTGGCTCACCACTCCACCACTTTAAAATTTGTGGTTATGATTATAACCATTTAATATACATTTCTTCATATACATTGCAGCATATTCGCAGAGATGGGGTTTATATACTGATGACAGAAGAGGTGTAGCAGTGGTAGGCGGCGTCACAAGTGGGCAAAACTTGCTGGACATCTCTCTCATTTAACTTGTCATTTTTCTAAACATGTCCTTGTATTGATAAAGCCACTTGTGGGCGAAACGTCTACAAATTATAGATACCCAGATGTTTCACACGTGTCTACTGCTTCATTACAGATATGGGCACAGTTAATAATTTCGGGGCCTTCAGTAATAGGGACCCAAACAGAGCACTAGCTGGCGATCCTAGTACACTAGCTGACATTCCTAGTGCACTAGCTGGTGATTCAGTAACTAATACCAACTCTCTGGCTCAACGTCAGCCAACAGGAACATGTTCATTAGAAAACGCTTCGGTCCCAGGACCGAAGTGATCAAGGTCCCAAGACCGAAACGTTGTCTATATCCTAGTGTTTACCTACGTGTCTTTTTGATCCGTTAGTTGTCTTTAAACACAGTGGAAGACACACCACGGTGCACCAGTCACCATGTTAACACAATGGAAGACACACTACGGCGCACCAGTCACCATGTTAACACAATGGAAGACACACTACGGTGCACCAGTCACCATGTTAACACAATGGAAGACACACTACGGTGCACCAGTCACCATGTTAACACAATGGAAGACACACTACGGTGCACCAGTCACCATGTTAACACAATGGAAGACACACTACGGTGCACCAGTCACCAGATAAATGGTCCTGAAAACCGATAAATTAGGCACACGTGTAACCCCTGGGTATCTTTATTGTGGAAACGTTTCGCCCACACAGTGGTTTCATCAGTCCTATACGAAGAATAGTTGAAGATCAGGACGAGTTTGAGGTAATCCGTCCCTCAACCACTTCTTCTCGTATATGCAGTATTCTTTTGAGGATTGATGGACTGATTACATCGACTCCAGGTTGAGGGACTGATTAGTTCAAAATTCCTCTTCATCCATTCCTCGTATAGGACTGATGAATCCACTGTGTAGGCGAAACGTTTCCACAAACATACCCAAGTGTTGCAAGTGTGTCTTATTTATCAAACACACAAGGGCCAGGTCACGATTAATCTTATCTCTTTCCTGACAAACAAAACACCGCAAAACATTTCCTATCTCCCTCAACACTGCAGGAGTCAGACACAGATATTCATGCATATAAATGAATATCTGACAGGCTGAGTAAGAAAAAGAAAAAGAGAGGTATATACGCGGCGACGTGTGTGTGTGTATACCTGCAGTGTTGGAAATGGTACATGAAAAAAGTAAGAGAATAACAGAAGCTTGTGGGGTGTCACACGTTTGGCAGCTCTGTGTTACCTGGCCTGGCCACACACGTCTGGCAGCTCTGTGTTGCCTGGCCTGGCAACACACGTCTGGAAGCTCTGTGTTGCCTGGCCTGGCAACACACGTCTGGCAGCTCTGTGTTGCCTGGCCTGGCAGCACACGTCTGGCAGCACTGTGTTGCCCGGCCTAGCAGCACACGTCTGGTAGCACTGTGTTGCCTGGCCTGGCAAAACACGTCTGGCAGCAGTGTGCTACCTGGCCTGGCAACACACGTCTGGCAGCAGTGTGCTACCTGGCCTGGCAACACACGTCTGGCAGCACTGTGTTACCTGGCCTGGCAACACACGTCTGGCAGCGCTGTTACCTGACCTGGCAGCAAATCGGGCAGTACTGTGTTATTTGACCTGGCAACACACGTCTGGAAACACTGTGTTACTTGCTCTTGGAACACTGTTACTCTAGCAACACTGTTTTATTTTAGCAACACACTTCTGGAGAGTTTATCTGGAGAGAGTTCCGGGGGTCAACGCCCCCGCGGCCCGGTCTGTGACCAGGCCTCCTTAGGTCAGTGTCCCAGGATGCGACCCACACCAGTCGACTAACAACCAGGTACCCATTTTACTGATGGGGAACATAGACAACAGGTGGAAAGAAACACGTCCAATGTTTCTACTCTGGCTGGGAATCGAACCCAGGACCTCACCGTGTGAAGCCAGAGCGTTAACCACCAGGCCACCAGAGCCCCTAAACACATGTCTTTTGTTATTGTACTGGAACAACAATTTCGGGAGAAATTGGAAGCATTTTACTGGTGGCTGCAACATTGACGAACTTTCTAAAACACAGGAAATTGAAACGGCAGAAGTTCTGTTGCAGTTCAATACTGATTTAGAGAAATATATTCCTCTCCCAGCCGCACATAAACGTACACTTGTCTACTCAATATAATAAAGTACCGGATAAAGTACTGTGTACTTTGATTCAGAGTACGTAGGTTCGAATCCTGCTGTGGACTGAGAGATAATGTTCGTAAATAAGTACACCCCTTTGGGAAGTACAATGCCTGCGCTTTAAAGGAGGGGTTTGGGATAGTGACAGTTTGGAGGAACTGAAGTCCGGCATATTGCCGTGTCTTCCTTGTCGTAGTTCAAAGGTTCGAACCTGAAACGTTAACACTTACACACACACACACACACATATAATATATATATATATATATATATTATATATATATATATATATATATATATATATATATATGTGTGTGTGTAGACAATATACGGTTGATGTATGTTCACCTTGTGACAGTGACACCTGTCATGTCTACATGACAGGTGTCACTCATGCCTACTCGCATGTCTCCTCTCATGTCTCCTCTCATGTCTCCTCTCATGTCTGCTGTAGAATGCTCACTGTGTGGTGCTGAAAATACGTTTAACATGATCCTGAAGTTAGAATTTATCTAGGATTATCCTACCGGGACAGGACGAGGCTGTAGTCCCCAGCATCCGTGGGGAGAACCTCGCTCAAGTTCCATCCTGGACTGATAAGAACTGAGCACATCGACTCCAGGCTGAGAGACTTATTACCTCAAACTCCTCCTCTCCTTACGCCTTTATACTTTGTATTGGACTGATGGAGCCACTGTGTGGCGAAACGTTTCCTGAATAAAGATTCCCATATGTTGCATAAGTGTCTCAATCTTCAACTGATAAGAGCCTTCCAGGGGCCCAATACTCCAGGGACCCTATACTCCAGGGGCCCCATCCTCCAGAGGCCCAATACTCCAGGGGCCCCATCCTCCAGAGGCCCAATACTCCAGGGGCCCCATCCTCCAGGGGCAAGAACCTGGCTGGGGTTCCATCGTCCTGAAATACTCCTGGGGGTCGACCAAATTTGCAGGCAGAGCTTCCAGGCCCCGAGGCGCTAACACGAGCCTCCAATGATCTCATTGGGAGAATGAGAGTAATATCCAGTCCTCTGTCGCCGGTGCTGGAACCCTGAAAAGTGTGTTCCAGCCAGTGTTGCGTCTTTATAATCTCTCTCTCTCCTTCTCAGTTTACAGACTCTTACTTTTTTGAGTGTTCAGGGTTGAGCTACAGCTCTTGTTATGAAGTCCTCTATACACAGTCTTCTTCTATGACAACTTAGCACAGTTCCTTCACATTCTGAAATGAAAAAAATGATTTTTCTTGGCTATGTCTCTGAGAAGCCAAGTTCTCCGCTACCTTTTGTATTCGTCTCTTTATATCTTTACTTTCTGCTACTTTCTCTACTTTCTGCTACTTTCTTTACTTTCACCTGCCCCAGGGAACAGCAGAACCCCAATAGTCATTCACTGCTCCCAGAAGCAATGTGGATTTTTACTCAGAAGTTTTTTCTGTGTAAAAGCCACAAACTATCCACAACCTGTTTAGTCCACAAGCCTGACTACAGTACTGTTCACAGTCCACAAGCCTGACTACAGTACTGGTCACAGTAAACAAGCCTGACTACAGTACTGTTCACAGTCCACAAGCCTGACTACTGTTCACAGTCCACAACTTTACTACTTATGTTCACAGTCCACAAGCCTGACTACAGTACTGTTCACAGTCCACAAGCTTGACTACAGTACTGTTCACAGTCCACAAGCCTGACTACAGTACTGTTCACAGTCCACAAGCTTGACTACAGTACTGTTCACAGTCCACAAGCCTGACTACTGTTCACAGTCCACAAGCTTGACTACAGTACTGTTCACAGTCCACAAGCCTGACTACAGTACTGTTCACAGTCCACAAGCTTGACTACAGTACTGTTCACAGTCCACAAGCCTGACTACTGTTCACAGTCCACAAGCTTGACTACAGTACTGTTCACAGTCCACAAGCCTGACTACAGTACTGTTCACAGTCCACAAGCCTGACTACAGTACTGTTCACAGTCCACAAGCCTGACTACTGTTCACAGTCCACAAGCTTGACTACAGTACTGTTCACAGTCCACAAGCCTGACTACAGTACTGTTCACAGTCCACAAGCCTGACTACAGTACTGTTCACAGTCCACAAGCCTGACTACAGTACTGTTCACAGTCCACAAGCCTGACTACAGTACTGTTCACAGTCCACAAGCCTGACTACTGTTCACAGTCCACAAGCCTGACTACTGTTCACAGTCCACAAGCATGACTACAGTACTGTTCACAGTACACAAGCTTGACTACAGTACTGGTCACAGTCCACAAGCCTGACTACAGTACTGTTCACAGTCCACAAGCTTGACTACAGTACTGTTCACAGTCCACAAGCCTGACTACAGTACTGGTCACAGTCCACAAGCCTGACTACAGTACTGTTCACAGTCCACAAGCCTGACTACAGTACTGTTCACAGTCCACAAGCCTGACTACAGTACTGTTCACAGTCCACAAGCTTGACTACAGTACTGTTCACAGTCCACAAGCCTGACTACTGTTCACAGTCCACAAGCTTGACTACAGTACTGTTCACAGTCCACAAGCCTGACTACAGTATGTCACAAGTCCACAAGCCTGACTACAGTACTGTTCACAGTCCACAAGCCTGACTACAGTACTGTTCACAGTCCACAAGCTTGACTACAGTACTGTTCACAGTCCAAAGCCTACTATAACACTGTCAACAGTCACAAGCTTGACTACAGTACTGTTCACAGTCCACAAGCCTGACTACAGTACTGTTCACAGTCCACAAGCCTGACTACAGTACTGTTCACAGTCCACAAGCCTGACTACAGTACGTTCACAGTCCACAAGCCTGACTACAGTACTGTTCACAGTCCACAAGCCTGACTACTGTTCACAGTCCACAAGCTTGACTACAGTACTGTTCACAGTCCACAAGCTTGACTACAGTACTGTTCACAGTCCACAAGCCTGACTACAGTACTGTTCACAGTCCACAAGCCTGACTACAGTACTGTTCACAGTCCACAAGCCTGACTACTGTTCACAGTCCACAAGCCTGACTACAGTACTGTTCACAGTACACAAGCTTGACTACAGTACTGTCACAGTCCCACAAGCCTGACTACAGTACGTTACAGTCCACAAGCTTGACTACAGTACTGTTCACAGTCCACAAGCCTGACTACAGTACTGGTCACAGTCCACAAGCCTGACTACAGTACTGTTCACAGTCCACAAGCCTGACAACAGTACTGTTCACAGTCCACAAGCCTGACTACAGTACTGTTCACAGTCCACAAGCCTGACAACGTACGTTCACAGTCCACAAGCCTGACTACAGTACTGTTCCAGTCCACAAGCCTGACTACTTCGTCACATCCACAACCTGACTACAGTACTGTTCACAGTCCACAAGCCTGACAACAGTATGTTCACAGTCCACAAGCCTGACTACGTACTGTTCACAGTCCACAAGCCTGACTACAGTACTGTTCACAGTCCACAAGCTTGACTACAGTACTGTTCACAGTCCACAAGCCTGACTACTGTTCACAGTCCACAAGCTTGACTACAGTACTGTTCACAGTCCACAAGCCTGACTACAGTACTGTTCACAGTCCACAAGCCTGACTACAGTACTGTTCACAGTCCACAAGCCTGACTACAGTACTGTTCACAGTCCACAAGCTTGACTACAGTACTGTTCACAGTCCACAAGCCTGACCGCAAGCGCTTGACTACAGTACTGTTCACAGTCCACAAGCCTGACTACAGTACTGTTCACAGTCCACAAGCCTACTACAGTACTGTTCACAGTCCACAAGCCTGACTAAGTACTGGTCACAGTCCACAGCCTGACTACAGTACTGTTCACAGTCCACAAGCCTGACTACTGTTCACGTCCACAACTTACTAAATGTCACAGTCCACAAGCCTGACTACAGTACTGTTCACAGTCCACAAGCCTGACTACAGTACTGTTCACAGTCCACAAGCCTGACTACAGTACTGTTCAAACCCCACACTGTTCACAGTCCACAAGCTGACTACAGTACTGTTCACAGTACACAAGCTTGACTACAGTACTGTTCACAGTCCACAAGCCTGACTACAGTACTGTTCACAGTCCACAAGCTTGACTACAGTACTGTTCACAGTCCACAAGCCTGACTACAGTACTGTCACAGTCCACAAGCCTGACTACAGTACTGTTCACAGTCCACAAGCCTGACTACAGTAACTGTTCACAGTCCACAAGCTGACTAAGTACTGTTCACAGTCCACAAGCCTGACTACTGTTCACAGTCCACAAGTCTGACTACAGTACTGTTCACAGTCCACAAGCTTGACTACAGTACTGTTCACAATCCACAAGCCTGACTACAGTACTGTTCACAGTCCACAAGCTGACTACAGTACTGTTCCACAGTCCACAAGCTTGACTAGGTACTGTTCACAGTCCACAAGCCTGAACTACAGTAACTGTGACTCACAGTCCACAAGCCTGACTACAGTACTGTTCACAGTCCACAAGTCCTGACTACAGTACTGTTCACAGTCCACAAGCCTGACTACAGTACTGTTCAAGTCCACAAGCCTGACTACAGTATGGTCACAGTCCAAAGCCTGACTACAGTACTGTTCAACAGTCCACAAGTCTGACTACAGTTCACAGTCCCACAAGCCTGACTACAGTACTGTTCACAGTCCACAAGCCTGACTACAGTACTGTTCACAGTCCACAAGCCTGACTACAGTACTGTTCACAGTCCACAAGCCTGACTACAGTACTGTCACAGTCCACAAGCTGACTACAGTACTGTTCACAGTCCACAAGCCTGACCAGTACTGTTCACAGTCCACAGCTGACTACAGTACTGTTCACAGTTCCACAAGCTGACTACAGTACTGTTCACAGTCCACAATTGACTACAGTACTGTTCACAGTCCACAAGCCTGACTACTGTTCACAGTCCACAAGCCTGACTACAGTACTTTCAAGTCCACAACCTGACTACTACTGTTCACAGTCCACAAGCTGACTACAGTACTGTTCAACGTCCACAAGCCTGACTACAGTACTGTTCACAGCCCACAAGCTTGACTACAGTACTGTTCACAGTCCACAAGCCTGACTACATACTGTTCACAGTCCACAAGCCTGACTACATACTGTTCATCAGTCCACAAGCTGACTACAGTACTGTTCACAGTCCACAAGCCTGACTACAGTAACTGTTCACAGTCCACAAGCTGACTACAGTACTGTTCACAGTCCACAAGCTGACAGTACTGTTCACAGTCCACAAGCTGACTACAGTACTGTCACAGTCACAAGCCTGACTACAGTACTGTTTACAGTCCACAAGCTGACTACAGTACTGTTCACAGTCCACAAGCCTGACTACAGTACTGTTCACAGTCCACAAGCCTGACTACAGTACTGGTCACAGTCCAAACCTACAGACTGTTACAGTCCACAAGCCGACTACTGTTCACGTCCACAAGCTGACTACAGTACTGTTCCAGTCCACAAGCCTGACTACAGTACTGTTCACAGTCCACAAGCTTGAACTACAGTATGTTCACAGTCCACCAAGCCTGACTACAGTGTCACAGTCCACAAGCTTGACTACAGTACTGTTCACAGTCCACAAGCCTGACTACAGTTGTTCACAGTCCACAAGCTGACTACAGTACTGTTCACAGTCCACAAGCCTGACTACAGACTGTTCACAGTCCACAAGCTTGACTACAGTACTGTTCACAGTCCACAAGCCTGACTACTGTTCACAGTCCACAGCTTGACTACAGTACTGTTCACAGTCCACAACCTGACTACAGTACTGTTCACAGTCCACAAGCTGACTACAGTACTGTTCACAGTCCACAACCTGACTACTCTTCACAGTCCACAAGCTGACTACAGTACTGTTCACAGTCCACAAGCCTGACTACAATGTTACCATCCACAAGCTTGACTACAGTACGTTCACAAGTCCACAAGCCTGACTACAGTACTGTTCACAGTCCACAAGCCTGACTACAGTACTGTTCACAGTCCACAAGCCTGACTACTGTTCACAGTCCACAAGCCTGACTACTGTTCACAGTCCACAAGCCTGACTACAGTACTGTTCACAGTAACAAGCTGACTACAGTACTGGTCACAGTCCACAAGCCTGACTACAGTACTGTTCACAGTCCACAAGCTTGACTACAGTACTGTTCACAGTCCACAAGCCTGACTACAGTACTGGTCACAGTCCACAAGCCTGACTACAGTACTGTTCACAGTCCACAAGCCTGACTACAGTACTGTTCACAGTCCACAAGCCTGACTACAGTACTGGTCACAGTCCACAAGCCTGACACAGTACTGTTCACAGTCCACAAGCTGACTACAGTACTGATCCCAAGTCCACAAGCCGACTACACAGTACTGTCACAGTCCACAAGCCTGAACTACAGGGTACTGTTCACAGTCCACAAGCCTGACACAGTTACTGTTCACAGTCCACAAGCCTGACTACAGTACTGTTCACAGTCCACAAGCCTGTACAGTACTGTTCACAGTCCACAAGCTTGACTACAGTACTGTTCACAGTCCACAAGCCTGACTACTGTTCACAGTCCACAAGCCTGACTACAGTACTGTTCACAGTCCACAAGCCTGACTACAGTACTGTTCACAGTCCACAAGCCTGACTACACAGTGCTACTGTTCACAGTCCACAAGCTTGACTACAGTACTGTTCACAGTCCACAAGCTTGACTACAGTACTGTTCACAGTCCACAAGCCTGACTACTGTTCACAGTCCACAAGCCTGACTACAGTACTGTTCACAGTCCACAACCTGCTACATACTGTTCACAGTCCACAAGCCTGACTACAGTACTGTTCACAGTCACAAGCTGACTAAGTACTGTCACAGTCCACAAGCCTGACTACAGTACTGTTCACAGTCCACAAGCCTGACTACAGTACTGTTCACAGTCCACAACCTGACTACAGTACTGTTCACAGTCCACAAGCCTGACTACAGTACTGTTCACAGTCCACAAGCCTGACTACAGTACTGTTCACAGTCCACAAGCCTGACTACAGTACTGTTCACAGTCCACAAGCCTGACTACTGTTCACAGTCCACAAGCCTGACTACAGTACTGTTCACAGTACACAAGCTTGACTACAGTACTGGTCACAGTCCACAAGCCTGACTACAGTACTGTCACAGTCCACAAGCTGACTACAGTACTGTTCACAGTCCACAAGCCTGACTACAGTACTGTCACAGTCCACAAGCCTGACTAAGTACTGTTCACAGTCCACAAGCTGACTACAGTACTGTTCACAGTCCACAAGCCTGACTACAGTACTGTTCACAGTCCACAAGCCTGACACTACTGTTCACCAGTCCACAAGCCTGACTACAGTACTGTTCACAGTCCACAAGCCTGACTACAGTACTGTTCACATCACAAGCCGACTACAGTACTGTTCACAGTCCACAAGCTGACTACGTACTGTTCACAGTCCACAAGCCTGACTACAGTATGTTCACAGTCCACAAGCCTGAATACTGTTCACAGTCCACAAGCTGACTACAGTACTGTTCACAGTCCACAAGCCTGACTACAGTACTGTCACAGTCCACAACTGACTACAGTACTGTTCACAGTCCACAAGCCTGACTACAGTACTGTCACAGTCCACAAGCTGACTACAGTACTGTCACAGTCACAAGCCTGACTACAGTACTGTTCACAGTCCACAAGCTGACTACAGTACTGTTTCACAGTCCAAGCCTGACTACAGTACGTTCACAGTCCACAGCCTGACTAGTATGTTCAAAGTCCACAAGCTACTACAGTACTGTTCACAGTCCACAAGCCTGACATACTGTCACAGTCCACAAGCCTGACTACAGTACTGTTCAAGTCCACAAGCCTGACTACAGTACTGTTCACAGTCCACAGCCTGACTACAGTACTGTTTCACAGTCCCAGCTTGACTACAGTACTGTTCACAGTCCACAAGCTTGACTACAGTAACTTTCACAGTCCACAAGCCTGGACTACTGTTCACAGTCCACAAGCTGACTACAGTACTGTTCAAGTCCAAGCTGACTACAGTACTGTTCACATCCACAAGCCTGACTACAGTACTGTTCACAGTCCACAAGCTTGACTACAGTACTGTTCACAGTCCACAAGCTTGACTAAGTACTGTTCACAGTCCACAAGCGACTACGTTTCACAGTCCCAACTGACTACAGTACTGTTCACAAGTCCACAAGCTGACTACAGTACTGTTCACATCCACAAGCCTGACTACAGTACTGTTCACAGTCCACAAGCTTGACTACAGTAACTGTTCACAGTCCACAAGCTTATGACTAAAGGAGTACTGTTCACAGTCACAAGCTGACTACAGTACTGCACAGTCACAAGCTGATACAGTACTGTCACAGTCCACAAGCCTGACTACAGTACTGTTCACAGTCCACAAGCCTGACTACAGTACTGTTCACAGTCCACAAGCCTGACTACAGTACTGGTCACAGTCCACAAGCCTGACTACAGTACTGTTCACAGTCCACAAGCCTGACTACTGTTCACAGTCCACAAGCCTGACTACAGTACTGTTCACAGTCCACAAGCCTGACTACAGTACTGTTCACAGTCCACAAGCCTGACTACAGTACTGTTCACAGTCCACAAGCCTGACTACAGTACTGTTCACAGTCCACAAGCTTGACTACAGTACTGTTCACAGTCCACAAGCCTGACTACTGTTCACAGTCCACAAGCTTGACTACAGTACTGTTCACAGTCCACAAGCCTGACTACAGTACTGTTCACAGTCCACAAAACTTGACTACAGTACTGTTCACAGTCCACAAGACTACATACTGTTCACAGTCCACAAGCTGACTACAGTACTGTTCACAGTCCACAACCTGACTACAGTACTGTTCACAGTCCACAAAGCTTGACTACAGTACTGTTCACAGTCCACAAGCCTGACTACTGTTCACAGTCCACAAGCTTGACTACAGTACTGTTCACAGTCCACAAGCCTGACTACAGTACTGTTCACAGTCCACAAGCCTGACTACAGTACTGTTCACAGTCCACAAGCCTGACTACAGTACTGTTCACAGTCCACAAGCCTGACTACAGTACTGTTCACAGTCCACAAGCCTGACTACTGTTCACAGTCCACAAGCCTGACTACTGTTCACAGTCCACAAGCATGACTACAGTACTGTTCACAGTACACAAGCTTGACTACAGTACTGGTCACAGTCCACAAGCCTGACTACAGTACTGTTCACAGTCCACAAGCTTGACTACAGTACTGTTCACAGTCCACAAAGCCTGACTACAGTACTGGTTTACAGTCCACAAGCCTGGGCTACAGTACTGTTCACAGTCCACAAGCCTGACTACAGTACTGTTCACAGTCCACAAGCCTGACTACAGTACTGTTCACAGTCCACAAGCCTGACTACAGTACTGTTCACAGTCCACAAGCCTGACTACAGTACTGTTCACAGTCCACAAGCCTGACTACAGTACTTTTTCACAGTCCACAAGCCTGACTACAGTACTGTTCACAGTCCACAAGCCTGACTACAGTACTGTTCACAGTCCACAAGCCTTGACTACAGTACTGTTTCACAGTCCACAAGCCTGACTACAGTACTGTCACAGTCCACAAGCCTGACTACAGTACTGTTCACAGTCCACAAGCCTGACTACAGTACTGTTCACAGTCCACAAGCCTGACTACAGTACTGTTCACAGTCCACAAGCCTGACTACAGTAACTGTTCACAGTCCACAAGCCTGACTACAGCTACTGTTCACAGTCCACAAGCCTGACTACAGTACTGTTCACAGTCCACAAGCCTGACTACAGTACTGTTCACAGTCCACAAGCCCGACTACAGTACTGTTCACAGTCCACAAGCCTGTACAGTACTGTTCACAGTCCACAACCTGACTACATGTTCACAGTCCACAAGCCTGACTACAGTACTGTTCACAGTCCACAAGCCTTTACTACAGTACTGTTCACAGTCCACAAGCCTGACTACAGTACTGTTCACAGTCCACAAGCCTGACTACAGTACTGTTCACAGTCCACAAGCCTGACTACAGTACTGGTCACAGTCCACAAGCCTGACTACATGTACTGTTCACAGTCCACAAGCCTGACTACAGTACTGTTCACAGTCCACAAGCCTGACTACAGTACTGTTCCACAGTCCACAAGCCTGACTACAGTACTGATTCCACAGTCCACAAGCTTGACTACAGTACTGTTCACTATCCACAAGCCTGACTACAGTACTGTTCACAGTCCACAAGCCTGACTACAGTACTGTCACAGTCCACAACACTACGTACTGTTCACAGTCCACAAGATACTGTTCACAGTCCACAAGCTTGACTACAGTACTGTCACAATCCACAAGCCTGACTACAGTATGTTTCACAGTCCACAAGCCTTGTTTCAGTACTGTTCACAGTCCACAAGCCTGACTACAGTACTGTTCACAGTCCACAAGCCTGACTACAGTACTGTTCACAGTCACAAGCCTGACTACAGTACTGTTCACAGTCCACAAGCTGACTACAGTACTGTTCACAGTCCACAAGCCTGACTACAGTACTGTTCACAGTCCACAAGCCTGACTACAGTACTGTCACAGTCCACAAGCCTGACTACAGTACTGTTCACAGTCCACAAGCCTGACTACAGTACTGTCACAGTCCACAAGCTGACTACAGTACTGTTCACAGTCCACAAGCCTGACTACAGTACTGTTCACAGTCCACAAGCCTGACTACAGTACTGTCACAAGTCCACAAGCCTGACTACAGTACTGTTCACAGTCCACAAGCCTGACTACAGTATCGTCACAGTCCACAAGCCTGACTACAGTACTGTCACATCCACAAGCTGACTACAGTACTTCACAGTCCACAAGCGACTACAGTACTGCTCACAGTCACAAGCCTGACTAGTCTCTCACAGTCCACAAGCCTGACTACAGTACTGTTCACAATCCACAAGCCTGACTACAGTACTGTTCACAGTCCACAAGCCTGACTACAGTACGTTCACATCCCAAGCCTTGACTACAGTACTGTTCACAGTCCACAAGCTTGACTACAGTACTTTCACAGTCCACAAGCCTGACTACTGTTCACAGTCCACAAGCCTGACTACAGTACTGTTCACAGTCCACAAGCTTGACTACAGTACTGTTCACAATCCACAAGCCTGACTACAGTACTGTTCACAGTCCACAAGCTTGACTACAGTACTGTTCACAGTCCACAAGCTTGACTACAGTACTGTTCACAGTCCACAAGCCTGACTACAGTACTGGCCACAGTCGACAAGCCTGACTACAGTACTGTTCACAGTCCACAAGCCTGACTACAGTACTGTTCACAGTCCACAAGCCTGACTACAGTACTGTTCACAGTCCACAAGCCTGACTACAGTACTGTCACAGTCCACAACTGACTACTGTCACAGTCAAAGCCTGATTACAGTACGTTCACAGTCCACAAGCTTGACTACAGTACTGGTCACATCCACAAGCCTGAATACAGTCTGGTCACAGTCCACAAGCCTGATACAAATACTGTTCACAGTCCAAATCTGACTACAGTACTGTTCACATTCCACAAGCCTGACTACAGTACTGTCCATCCACAAGCCTGACTAATACTGTTCACAGTCACAAGCCTATATGTTCACAGTCCACAAGCCTGACTCGTACTGTTAATCCACAAGCCTGACTACAGTATGTTCACAGTCCACAAGCTTAAATAAGTACTGTTACAGTCCACAAGCCTGATACATACTGTTCACAGTCCCAAACCTGACTAAGTACGTTCACAGTCCACAGCCCTAATATGTTCACAGTCCACAGGATACATACTGTTCAAGTCCCCAACCTGATACGTACGTTCACGCCACAAAAATTGACTACATCTTTACAGTCCACAAAAATTTAAATACTGTTCACAGCCCAAACCCCGACTACAGTACTGTTCCAGTCCCCAAATTTACTACAGTATGTTACAGTCCCAACTTTATACAGTACTTTCACGCCCCAAGCCTGACTACTATGCCATCCACAACTTGAAACAGTATGTTTCCCGCCCCAAAACCTGACTACAGTACTGTTCACAGCCACAAGCCTGATACAGTACTGTTCACAGTCCAAAGCCACTACGTCTGTTCACAGTCCACAGCCTGATACAGACTTTCACGTCCCAAAACCTGAAAATACTTTCACAGTCCACAAGCCCGAACTACTGTTCCAGTCCACAACCTGACTACAGTATGTTCCCCGTCACAAGCCTGCTACATATGTTTACAGTCCAAAAGCCCGCTACAGTACTGTTCACATCCACAACCTGACTACAGTATGTTCACATCCACAACCCATACGTTTCACACCACAAGCCTGACTACTTACTGTTACAGTCCCCAATTTTATACAGTACTGTTCACAGTCCCCAAGCTTTACTACAGTACTGTTACAGTCCACAAACCTACTACAGTACTGTTCACATCCCCAAGCCTGTAATTTTCACAGTCCACAAAACTGACTACGTACTGTCCAGTCCAAAGCCTACTACAGTATGTTCACAGTCCACAAACTTTACTAATCTTTCAACAGTCCCAAGCTGATACAGTCTGTTTCCAGTCCCCCGCCTGCTACAGTATGGTCACGTCCCCAACCTGACTTTCTGTTCACAGTCCACAAATTGCTACGTACTGTTCACAGTCCACAAGCGACTCGTTTGGTCACAGTCCACAAGCCCACAGTACTGTTTAAGTCCACAACCGAAAGTACTGTTCACATCCCCAAGCTGACTACAGTATGTTTAAAGTCCACAAGCTGACTAATGTTCACAGTCCAAAAGGGCCTTGACTAAACTGTACTGTTCAAGTCCACAAGCCTGCTACGAAGTTCACAGTCCAACTTTAACAGTACTTTTACGTCACAAGCCTGATACGTTTTTCACAGTCCAAAACTGACTACTGTACAGTCCAAAGCTGACTACAGTATGTTTACATCCCCAAGCTGAAAAGAATGTCACAGTCCCCAAGCCTGTACAGTCTGTTCACGCCCCAGCTGACTACAGTACGTTCACAGTCCACAAGCCTGACTACGTACTTTCACAGTCCCCCAAGCCTGATACAGTACTGTTCACAGTCACAAGTGAACGTACTGTTTACGTCCACAAACCGACTACAGTACTGTTCCAGTCCCCAAGTGACACGTACTGTCACTCCCAAAGCCCGACTCAGTATTTCACAGTCCACAAGCCTGACTACGACTGTTTCCCGTCCAAAGCCCGAACAGTATTTCACAGTCCCCAAGCCTGAAACGTACTGTTTACATCCCAAGTTTACTACAGTTCTGTTCACAGTCCACAACTTGACTACAGTATGTCACACCCCAAGCTTGACTACATCTGTCCTTCCCCAAGCCCGAAAATACTGTCACAGTCCCCAAGCCCCGTCAGTATGTTCACGCCCCAAGTTGACTACAGTACTGTCAAGTCCACAGCCCGACTCAATTGTCACAACCACAAGCCCGCTACAGTAGTTCAGTCCACAAAAACCTGACACAGTACTGTCACAGTCCCCAAACCGACTACTGTTTACTCCACAAACCTGACTACAGTACTTCCAATCACAAGCCTCTACAGTACTTTCACAATCCACAACCTGACACAGTATTTCACAATCCCCAAGCCCGACTAAGTAAATTTTACATCCACAACCCGACTTCAGTATTTACTCCACAAGTGCTACGTTCACTCCACAAGCGACTACAGTACTTCACAATCCACAACCTGATACAGTACTTCAAATCCAAACCCGACTACGTACTTTCCACAACCACAGCCGACTACAGTAACCCCAATCCCCAACCCGACTACTTTCACATCCAAAGCCTGACTACAGTACTTTCACAATACAAACCTGAACGTATTCACAATCCACAAGCCTGCTACAGTACTTTCCCCAATCCACAAGCCCGACACATACTTCACTCCACAAACCTGATACAGTAATTCCCCAATCCACAAGCCTATACGTCCCCTTTACAATCCAAAGCCCGAACAAATACTTTCACAATCCACAAGCCTGACTACAGCACCGCGCACAGTCCACAAACCTGACTACAGCACCGCGCACAGTCCACAAACCTGACTACAGCACCGCGCACAGTCCACAAACCTGACTACAGCACCGCGCACAGTCCACAAGCCTGACTACAGCACCGCGCACAGTCCACAAGCCTGACTACAGCACCGCGCACAGTCCACAAGAGTATCCACAGATCAAATATCTACAAGCCAAATTACCTTCACAAAATGAGTGTAAACACAGGCAGTTCTCAGGTCACCCAAATCGTACACAATGATCTCACTTAAGCTCTGAGTCACAGCTTACCTCACCATCCAGTTCTCCATCTGGGTTCCAGTTCTCTCTTTCCCTCAAGGGTAGAATTGGGACGCAAAAAATTACCGGAACGCAAAGTATTCCTTGGACACAAAAAGTCACATGTACGCAAAGAATTACTGGGACGCAAAGAATTACTGGGACGTAAAAGATTACTGGGGCGCAAAGAATTACTGGGACGCAAAGAATTACTGGGACGTAAAAGATTACTGGGGCGCAAAGAATTACTGGGACGCAAAAGATTACTGGGGCGCAAAGAATTACTGGGACGCAAAGAATTACTGGGACGTAAAAGATTACTGGGGCGCAAAGAATTACTGGGACGCAAAGAATTACTGGGACGCAAAAGATTACTGGGGCGCAAAGAATTACTGGGACGCAAAAGATTACTGGGGCGCAAAGAATTACTGGGACGCAAAAGATTACTGGGGCGCAAAGAATTACTGGGACGTAAAAGATTACTGGGACGCAAAGAATTACTGGGACGCAAAAGATTACTGGGACGCAAAGAATTACTGGGACGCAAAAGATTACTGGGGCGCAAAGAATTACTGGGACGCAAAAGATTACTGGGGCGCAAAGAATTACTGGGACGCAAAAGATTACTGGGGCGCAAAGAATTACTGGGACGCAAAAGATTACTGGGACGCAAAGAATTATTGGGACGCAAAAGATTACTGGGGCGCAAAGAATTACTGGGACGCAAAAGATTACTGGGGCGCAAAGAATTACTGGGACGTAAAAGATTACTGGGGCGCAAAGAATTACTGGGACGCAAAAGATTACTGGGGCGCAAAGAATTACTGGGACGCAAAGGATTACTGGGGCGCAAAGAATTACTGGGACGCAAAGAATTACTGGGACGCAAAGAATTACTGGGACGTAAAAGATTACTGGGACGCAAAGAATTACTGGGACGTAAAAGATTACTGGGACGCAAAGAATTACTGGGATGTAAAAGATTACTGGGACGCAAAGAATTACTGGGACGCAAAGAATTACTGGGACGTAAAAGATTACTGGGACGCAAAGAATTAAGAACTAAGAACATAAGAACGAAGGAACACTGCAGAAGGCCTACTGGCCCATGCGAGGCAGGTCCAAGTCCCTACCGGCCTAAGCCAATGCACCCAACCTAGTCAGGTCAGGTCACATTGACTTAAGGGAGGAACACGGCAACCGACCTGTTAGCACAAGCTATCAGGTCTAACTCACACCCACCCACATCCACTCATGTATTTATCCAACCTATTTTTAAAGCTACACAACGTTCTGGCCTCTATAACGGTACTTGGGAGTTTGTTCCACTCATCCACAACTCTATTACCAAACCAGTACTTCCTATATCCCTCCTGAATCTGAATTTTCCAACTTAAAACCATTGCTGCGAGTCTGTCTAGGCTAGATATTTTCAGCACACTATTTACATCCCCTTTATTATTCCTGTCTTCCACTTATAAACCTCAATCATATCCCCCCTAATTCTACGTCTTTCTAGAGAGTGCAGTTTCAGGGCCCTTAGTCTATCCTCATAGGGAAGGTTCTGATACATGGGATCATCTTTGTCATCCTCCTTTGTACATTTTCCAGAGAATTTATATCCATTCTGTAATACGGTGACCAAAACTGTGGCAGCATAATCTAAATGAGCCTAACCAAGGATGTATAGAGTTGAAGAACAACCTGAGGACTCCTATTATTTATGCTTCTTGATATGAAGCCAAGGATTCTATTAGCTTTATTGCGAACACTTATTGCACTGTTGTCTTGGTTTCAGATTACTGCTAACCAGAACTCCTAAATCTTTTTCGCAATCCGTAAATTAAGATCTACATTATTTAGTTTATATGTGGCATGGTTATTGTCCTGTCCAACATTTAGAACTTTGCATTTGTCTATATTAAACTGCATCTGCCACTTTCTCCGACCACTGCATCAGTCTATTCAAATCTTCCTGGAGTGCTCGAATGTCCTCGTCAGAATGAATTCGACGGCCTATTTTGGTGTCATCGGCAAACTTGCCGATGTCGCTCTTTATGCCCTCATCTATGTCGTTTATGTAGATTGTGAACAGCAGGGGGCCCAACACTGACCCCTGGTGGAACACCGCTCGTGACGCTTCCCCACTCTGATTCTCCCCATTTATGCAAACTCTCTGCTGCCTATTTGTCAACCATGCCTCTATCCAGGAAAAAATTCTCTCCTCCTATTCCATGTGCTTTAATTTTCCTCAATAGTCTCTGATGTGGGACCCTGTCAAAAGCCTTACTGAAGTCCATATACACAATATCATATTCATTACCATGATCTACCTCCTCAAATACCTTAGTGAAAAAGTTAATAAATTCGTAAGGCAGGAACGCCCCTTTGTAAAACCATGCTGAGATTCGTTGATTAATTTATGCTTTTCAAGGTGGCTACGAAACTGCCTCGGCAATTATTGATTCCATAAATTTTCCCACTATGGAGGTTAGGCTATTGGTCTATAGTTCGAAGCTAAGGACCTGTCACCTGTTTTGAAAATAGGTATCACATTTGCCATTTTCCACTTATCTGGCACCATGCCAGTTTGTAGTGATATGTTGAAAAGATTAGCCAAGTGTGCTAAGCTCCTCTTTACATTCCTTTAGAACCCTTGCATACAGTTCATCAGGGCCTGGGATTTGTTTAGGTTTTAATTTATCTATTTTGCCTAAGGACCATGTCACTTGTGACCCTAATAGTGCACAGTTTATTATCGTCCTGTTCTACATAATTTATCATTACTGGAATATCGCTGGTATCCTCCGTGTGTAAAAACTTGAGAGGAAGTATGTGTAAAATTCTACACATTTCCTTATCACTGTCAGTGAGCTGACCCGAGGAACTTTTGAGTGGGCCTATCTTGTCCCTGATCTTACTTCTGTATACCTGAAAGAATCCTTTTGGGTAGTCTCGATTCTCTTGCAACTTTAACCTCATAATCTCTTTTTGCTTTTCTAATTCCCTTTTTTATTTCTCTCTTTAACTGAATATATCGATTTCTTAATTGCCCCTCTCCTCTTTTGATTTGCCTATAATGCCTTCTCTTTTGACCAATCAGATATTTTAATCTATTGTTCATCCATTTAGGATCATTTTTGTTTGATCTGATTTCCCTATTTGGAACATAATTTGACTGAGCAGCTAGAACTATGCCCGGAAAGCATCATATCGGCAACCATCACCACCTACCTGACCCCTAGTCAGGTCATTCCAGTTCAGCCCACCTAAGTAATTTTTCAGTCCTATGATAATCAGCCAAGCGAAAGTCAGGGACGGAGACTTGATTGCCATTATTAGGGAATTCCATGATATGTTAAAACTGAGTGATTTGTGATCACTCTCCCCAAGCTCATCATTAACCTCAAGATTATTAATTAGTGTTTCCCTACTGGCAAGAACCAAGTCAAGGAGGTTATTCCCCTAGTTGGCTCTGTCACAAACTGTTTTAAAAAACAATCCTGGATCGTATCAAGAAAGTCACCCGACTCTAAATTTCCTGTCAAATTGCTCCAGTCAATCTGTCTATAGTTGAAATCTCCCATTAGCACAACATTTTCGTATGTAGAATGCCTACGAATTTCGTCCCATAGAAGTTTACTGCACTCCTATCAAGATTTGGGGCCCTGTAATCACACCCAAAATTAGTTTTTCTCGGCCCTCGAGAAGCTGTAACCAACAGATTCAGTGCTGACGCTTCTAATTTTAATATCTTGTCTAACACAACAATTTAAATTGTCTCTGACATACATCGCTACTCCACCACCTTTCCTGTTGACCCTGTCAGTGTGGAATAATTTATAGCCTTGTATGTGACATTCAGAGGGCATCTCTCTATCTTTCAGATTGAGCCAGGTCTCTGTTATAGCAATAATATCTATGTTTCCTGCACTTGCAATTAATCTTAGCTCATCTATCTTATTTCTAACACTCCTGCTATTAGTATAGTAAACCTTAAGGAGCTAGTCCCTTGCGCCCTCTGCTGTCCCCCTTTGTTTGCTGACCTGTTCTATTGTCTTTATTTATAACTTCATGCTGAATGCCTTTTATACATTTACTGTTTCCAACCCTAGTGTTGCAACCTGCTGTTTCCCACACACACCCATACCTCTATCTTCCATCAGTTTAAAATCATAGGCATTCACCAATGGCCTTCTCAATCGAGTCTGCAAGTGCTACCACCCCTGCCCCAGAGAGATGAACCCCATCCCTTGCATACATATCATGTTTGCCATAAAAGTTGTTCCAGTTGTCAATGAATGGGATTTCAAGTTCCTTGCAGTATCTGTCTAGCCAGCAATTTACACCAATTGCCCTAGACAACCATCATTTCCTATCTCCCCTTCTAGGCAAGATGCTACATATGATTGGGATCCCTCCCTTAGACTTAATGAAATCTATAGCTGACCTGTACTTATCTAGCAGCTCTTCTCTCCTACCCTTCCCAATATCATTTCCACCAGCACTGAGACAGATAATGGGCTTGTTCCCATTACCTGACATGATATTATCCAGTCTGTTGACAATGTCCCCAACACCAGCTCCAGGGAAGCACACTCTAATCTCTCATCTTCTTATTCCTATTACAAAAAGCACGGTCAACATATCTTACCTGAGAGTCACCAACCACAAGAATGCGCTTACCTTCATTAGCAGGGGCAGTAGTACCCTTACCTTCACTGGCCACTGAAGTACATTCATCCTGGAGAACAGAGAAGCGATTTCCTACCTTCAGATCTTCACTCTTAACTTTCCTTACTCTGATGCGCCTCCCATTACTGTGAACAACTCGCCACTTGTAGCAGGTGCTGGGCTGCACCTCACTGCTGGTAGCCGTTGCTACCTCCCCACCTACAGCCTCCTCACAGTGAGAGACAGACTGCACCTCACTGCTAGAAGCCTCATTCCCCACATCTCCAACCACCTCACACTCTCTCCCAGGCCCATTGAGGTGGACCTTCAGCCTCCTAATCTCCTCCTGGAGAAGCAAGACCTCCTCCTTCAACTCTCCAACCTCAGTTTTTAAAACACTGCAGAAGCAAGCCATGCTTTGTAACCGTCCACGCTAATCCCCAAAGCAGCTCAGGGTCTGTGACCTCACGTGACGACTGACCACTGAACACTGGGACGCAAAGAATTACTGGGACGCAAAAGATTACTGGGGCGCAAAGAATTACTGGGACGCAAAAGATTACTGGGGCGCAAAAACTTGGACGCAAAGAATTACCGAGACGCAAAAGATGACGAAGACATGTGCAACATTTTCGTAAGTTCATCGGCGTGATGTTTCGGCTACCCATTAGTTTTCAACAGTCAAATACGTAGGTAACTATAAGTGAGGACAGCAGAAGCATTGGTGAGGCGAAGACGATGTTATCATCAGTCTTGAAGTAGCTGTTTTGAGGAGGTCAGTCCCTCAGCTCTATTGTGTCTAGTAACATGAGGGACTGACCCCCTCAAACCTAGTTATTCAAGCTTGAGGGACTGACCCCCACAAACCTAGTTATTCAATCTTGAAGGGCTGACCCCCACAAACCTAGTTATTCAAGCTTGAGGGACTGACCTCCCACAAATCTATTCAATCTTGAGGGGCTGACCCCCCACAAACCTAGTTATTCAATCTTGAGGGGCTGACCCCCCACAAACCTAGTTATTCAATCTTGAGGGACTGACCCCCCACAAACCTAGTTATTCAAGCTTGAGGGACTGACCTCCCACAAATCTATTCAATCTTGAGGGGCTGACCCCCCACAAACCTAGTTATTCAATCTTGAGGGGCTGACCCCCCACAAACCTAGTTATTCAATCTTGAGGGACTGACCCCCCACAAACCTAGTTACTCAAGCTTGAGGGACTGACCCCCACAAACCTAGTTATTCAAGCTTGAGGGACTGATCGCATCTATTTCCCTACTGCTGCTGCTGTCTCTAGTTTTAGTCATCACCTTATTCGACTGAAAAAGCCTACTGTGTAGGCAAAACATGTGTAAAGATACATGTGCGGCCTAGTCATGGACCGGGTCGCGGGGGTGTTGACCCCCAGAACATCCTCCAAGCTGACTCCAGATTTAGATACAACAAATTCAACAAATCACAAACTCTACATCACAAAATATTTTTCAATACTACTTAACTAATACCTCATCTACTGCCTCTCAATTTTTTTTTAATATTAAAGCTTTTAACAATATTGATATGGGAACCTTATGTTGTTTGGTGGAGGGTTGTATATAACACACGCAGACACAAATCAAAACACAATTTACACAGATTCTCTTGTAACCATCACAGTAATTGTTCCAGAAGTATATTCCAAGAATATATATTGAGAATATATCCTGAGAAAATATACCCTTAGAAAATATACCCTTATAAAATATTGCAAGAACATATTTCAAGAATTTATTCTGAATATATACCTTAAGAAAATATTCCAGGAATATATTTTGAGAATATCTTACTGCCATATTCTGGAAGTTATCTTTCACAGAATTTTAATAAAATATTTATCAGGTTTGTTAATTTACTCATCCTTATCGTTATGTTTATGTGGTTTCCTCTGGGGAAAACTGCATCTGATATCACCTTAGTTAATTTAGTTTGTGTAATTGAGACGAAATTTTTGGTTTTATATTATAAATTTAAATGAGGTGTGTGTGTGTGGTGTGTGTGTGGTGTGTGTGTGTGTGTGTGTGTGTGTGTGTGTGTGTGTTGTGTGTGGTGTGTATGTGTGTGTGTGTGTGTTGTGTGTGTGTGTGTGTGTGTGTGTGTGGTGTGTGTGTGTGTGTTGTGTGTGTGTGTATGTGTGTGTGTGTGTGTGTGTGTGTGTGTGTGTGTGTGTGTGTGTGTGTGTGTGTGTTGTGTGTATGTGTGTGTGTGTGTTGTGTGTGTGTATGTGTGTGTGTGTGTGTGTGTGTGTATGTGTGTATGTTTGTATGTGTGTGTGTGTGCATGTGTGTGTGTGTTGTGTGTGTGTGTATGTGTGTGTGTGTGTGTGTGTGTGTGTGTGTGTGTGTGTATGTGTATGTGTGTATGTGTGTGTGTGTGTGTGTGTGTGTGTGTGTGTGTGTGCGCGTGCGCGCGCGTGTGTGTGTGTGTGTGTGTGTGTGTGTGTGTGTGTGTGTGTGTGTGTATGTGTGTGTGTGTGTGTGTATGTGTGTAGGAGGGGGGGGAGATTAAGTCTGGCCAGTTAACTTTTCTCCATTTTTCTTTCTCGTCTATCTCTCTCTCCTGTTCTCTCAACTCTCTCTCCCTTTCTCTTGTCTCTCCCTTTCCTCTATACAGTAATTACCTATAAATTTCAAGTATACAAGTACTGTATACAGTATACAAATATTGTATACCATCAGAAATACATGTATACTGTACTTGTATACTAATATAAATACTGTATATAAGTAGCATGTAAGGTGCAACACCTAGGTGCAACACCTAGGTGCAACACCTAGGTGCAACACCTAGGTGCAACACCTAGGTTCAACACCTAGGTTCAACACCTGGGTTCAACACCTAGGTGCAACACCTGGGTTCAACACCTAGGTGCAACACCTAGGTGCAACACCTGGGTTCAACACCTAGGTGCAACACCTAGGTGCAACACCTGGGTTCAACACCTAGGTGCAACACCTGGGTTCAACACCTAGGTGCAACACCTAGGTGCAACACCTGGGTTCAACACCTAGGTGCAACACCTAGGTTCAACACCTAGGTGCAACACCTAGGTTCAACACCTAGGTGCAACACCTGGGTTCAACACCTAGGTGCAACACCTAGGTGCAACACCTGGGTTCAACACCTAGGTGCAACACCTAGGTGCAACACCTGGGTTCAACACCTAGGTGCAACACCTAGGTGCAACACCTGGGTTCAACACCTAGGTGCAACACCTAGGTGCAACACCTAGGTGCAACACCTGGGTTCAACACCTAGGTGCAACACCTAGGTGCAACACCTAGGTGCAACACCTGGGTTCAACACCTAGGTGCAACACCTGGGTTCAACACCTAGGTGCAACACCTAGGTGCAACACCTAGGTGCAACACCTAGGTGTTGCACCTACGTGAGAGTTTCACCTACACGACAAACCTTCTTCAGTCTACAAAAAAATTTACGTGAACATTGTTCACGTAAGGCCTGTCTATTTGTAGCCCTATCTCCTATTTGTAGGTCTATCTATTTGTAGCCCTATCTTCTATTTGTAGGCCTATCTATTTGTAGCCCTATCTTCTATTTGTAGGCCTATCTATTTGTAGCCTTATCTTCTATTTGTAGGCCTATCTATTTGTAGCCCTATCTTCTATTTGTAGGCCTATTTGTAGCCCTATCTTCTATTTGTAGGCCTATTTGTAGCCCTATCTTCTATTTGTAGGCCTATTTGTAGCCCTATCTTCTATTTGTAGGCCTATTTGTAGCCCTATCTTCTATTTGTAGGCCTATCTATTTGTAGCCCTATCTTCTATTTGTAGATCTATCTATTTGTAGCCCTATCTTCTATTTGTAGGCCTATCTATTTGAAGCCCTATCTTCTATTTGTAGGCCTATCTATTTGTAGCCCTATCTTCTATTTGCTGTCCTATCTATTTGTAGGTCTATCTTCAATTTGTAGGCCTATCTATTTGTAGCCCTATCTTCTATTTGTAGTCTTATCTTCTATTTGTAGGCCTATCTCCTATTTGCAGGCCTATCTTGTTTCTCAAGTGAAAATTTTATATTTCTCATGCCTACATGTTCGAGATTATAATTTCAATGTTATTTTAAGACATTAACGCGTTTATTTTAATACGGGGCAGTGAAAGTTCTAATACGGGGCAGTGAAAGTTCTAATACGGGGCAGTGAAAGTTCTAATACGGGGCAGTGAAAGTTCTAATACGGGGCAGTGAAAGTTCTAATATGGAACAGTGAAAGTTCTAATATGGAACAGTGAAAGTTTTAATACGGGACAGTGAAAGTTTTAATACGGGACAGTGAAAGTTTTAATACGGGGCAGTGAAAGTTCTAATATGGAACAGTGAAAGTTTTAATACGGGACAGTGAAAGTTTTAATACGGGACAGTGAAAGTTTTAATACGGGACAGTGAAAGTTTTAATATGGGACAGTGAAAGTTTTAATACGGGACAGTGAAAGTTTTAATACGGGGCAGTGAAAGTTTTAATACGGGACAGTGAAAGTTTTAATACGGGACAGTGAAAGTTCTAATACGGGACAGTGAAAGTTTTAATACGGGACAGTGAAAGTTTTAATACGGGACAGTGAAAGTTTTAATACGGGACAGTGAAAGTTCTAATACGGGACAGTGAAAGTTTTAATACGGGACAGTGAAAGTTCTAATACGAGGCAGTGAAAGCTCAAACACGGGGCATTGGAAGCTCTAACACGGGGCAGTGGAAGCTGTAACACGGGGCAGTGGAAGCTCTAACACGGGGCAGTGGAAGCTCTAACCCGGGGCAGTGGAAGCTCTAACACGGGGCAGTGGAAGCTCTAACACGGGCAGTGGAAGCTCTAACACGGGGCAGTGGAAGCTCTAACACGGGGCAGTGGAAGCTCTAACACGGGGCAGTGGAAGCTCTAACACGGGGCAGTGGAAGCTCTAACACGGGGCAGTGGAAGCTCTAACACGGGGCAGTGGAAGCTCTAACACGGGGCAGTGGAAGCTGTAACACGGGGCAGTGGAAGCTCTAACACGGGGCAGTGGAAGCTCTAACCCGGGGCATTGGAAGCTCTAACACGGGGCAGTGGAAGCTGTAACACGGGGCAGTGGAAGCTGTAACACGGGGCAGTGGAAGCTCTAACACGGGGCAGTGGAAGCTCTAACACGGGGCAGTGGAAGCTCAAACACGGGGCAGTGGAAGCTCTAACCCGGGGCATTGGAAGCTCTAACCCGGGGCAGTGGAAGCTCTAACACGGGGCAGTGGAAGCTCCCTTGAACCTACTCTTTTCTGCAACATTGCAACCTCCTGATGTGTTTATTTCAAGACGAGAAGCCTAGAGCTGTCATTCAACTCGACCTGTAGTTGTTTTGTGTGTGTGTGTGTGTGTGTGTATGTGTGTGTGTGTGTGTGTGTGTGAAATGCAACGATGAAGGAAGACTGAGTAGAAGAAAAAAGAAAATAAAGATAGGAGGGAAAGAGAGATCGAATGAGACAGAAATAGAAGGTAAAGACAGAAGAGAGAGAGAGAGCATATGTAAATAAGAAATAGAGAGGGAGGGAGACTGAATGAAAAATGTAAGAAAGGTTAGTGAACTCCCATGTAGGAGAGAGAGAGAGAGTGAGAGAGAGAGAGAGAGAGAGAGAGAGAGAGAGAGAGAGAGAGAGAGAGAGAGAGAGAGAGAGAGAGAGAGAGAGAGAGATTTATCCTGGACCAGTGTATAATGGTCACTGACTCCGCATTGCCTCTAGGGATTATTTTGTATCCGGGTCTGGGCTCAGCTAGGTACCCTTGTACCTAGCTTCCTGACACACACACAGGTACGATAAAGCTCATGGAGCAGGGAGAGAGTGGACCTAGCAGAGACCACGAAAGAGACGGGGCCAGGAGCTGTGAATCGACCCCTGCAACCACAAATAGGCGAGTACACACGTGTGCGCGTGCTCACCTCGCTATACGAGTCATTCAAGACTGTACACCGTGTACGTCAGGCCCATACTGGAGTACGCAGCGCCAGTATGGAACCTACACCTGGTCAAGCATGTCTAGAAACTAAAGTGCAGAGGTTTGCTAAGGCTAAGGGAACTAATGGGTATGCCCTAGGAGGAGAGGTTAAGGGAACAAAGGGGTATCTCCTACGAGGAGAGGTTAAGGGAACAAAGGGGTATCTCCTACGAGGAGAGGTTAAGGGAACAAAGGGGTATCTCCTACGAGGAGAGGTTAAGGGAACAAAGGGGTATCTCCTACAAGGAAAGGTTAAGGGAACAAAGGGGTATCTCCTACGAGGAGAGGTTAAGGGAACAAAGGGGTATCTCCTACGAGGAGAGGTTAAGGGAACAAAGGGGTATCTCCTACGAGGAGAGGTTAAGGGAACAAAGGGGTATCTCCTACGAGGAGAGGTTAAGGGAACAAAGGGGTATCTCCTACAAGGAAAGGTTAAGGGAACAAAGGGGTATCTCCTACGAGGAGAGGTTAAGGGAACAAAGGGGTATCTCCTACAAGGAAAGGTTAAGGGAACAAAGGGGTATCTCCTACGAGGAGAGGTTAAGGGAACATAGGGGTATCTCCTACGAGGAGAGGTTAAGGGAACAAAGGGGTATCTCCTACGAGGAGAGGTTAAGGGAACAAAGGGGTATGTCCTATGAAGACAAGTTAGGGGAACTAAGGGGTATGTCCTACGAGGAAAGGTTAAGGGAACTAAGGGGTATGGCCAACGAGGAGAGGTTAAGGGAACAAAGGGGTATGTCCTATGAAGACAAGTTAGGGGAACTAAGGGGTATCTCCTACGAGGAGAGGTTAAGGGAACTAAGGGGTATGGCCAACGAGGAGAGGTTAAGGGAACTAATGGGTATGTCGCACGAAGACACTGGAGGACAAGACTTGGGTGATATTATAAGAACGTGGTAAATACTGAGAGGAATTGATTGGGAGAAAACCGCAGAATGTTTATGAGGTGGGAAACAGGTACACGAGGGCACAGCTGGTAGTCACAACACTTGAAGCTCTCAGCATTCTGGTGTAAAATGTGCAACACTACCATCAACACTGCAATACTACCATCAACACTGAAACACCACCATAAACACTGCAACACAACCATCAACACTGCAACACAACCATCAACACTGCAACATCAACACTGCAACACCATCAACACAAACACCACCATCAACACTGCAACACAACCATCAACACTGCAACACAAACATGCAATACCAACATTGCAACACCAGCACAGCAACATCAACACACCACTGCAACACCAACACTGCAACACCACTGCAACACCATCAACCCCTGCAACACCAACACTGCAACACCACTGCAACACCATCAACACTGCAACACCAACACTGCAACACCACTGCAACACCATCAACACTGCAACACCAACACTGCAACACTGCAACACCAACACTGCAGCACCATGAACACTGTAACACCATAAACACTGCAACATCAACACTGCAACACCATCAGCACTGCAACGCCATCAACATTGCAACACCAACACTGCAACACCATCAACACTGCAACATCAACACTGCAACACCATCACTGCAACAACATCAACACTGCAACACCATCACTGCAACAACATCAACACTGCAACACCATCACTGCAACACCACCGTAAACACCATCAACACTACAACACCATCAACACTGTAACATCAACACTGCAACACCATCAACACTGCAACATCAACACTGCAACACAAACACTGCAACACCATCAACACTGCAACACCATCACTGCAACACCACCGTAAACACCATCAACACTACAACACCATCAACACTGCAACACCATCAACACTGCAACACCAACACTGCAACACAAACACTGCAACACCAACACTGCAACACCCTCACTGCAACACCATCAACACTGCAACACCAACACTGCAACACAAACACTGCAACACCATCAACACTGCAACACCAACACTGCAACACAACACTGCAACACCATCAACACTGCAACACCAACACTGCAACACAAACACTGCAACACCATCAACACTGCAACACCAACACTGCAACACAAACACTGCAACACCATCAACACTGCAACACCAACACTGCAACACAAACACTGCAACACCATCAACACTGCAACACCATCACTGCAACACCATCAACACTGCAACACCAACACTGCAACACAAACACTGCAACACCATCAACACTGCAACACAAACACTGCAACACCATCAACACTGCAACACCATCACTGCAACACCACCGTAAACACCATCAACACCACCGTAAACACCATCAACACTGCAACACCATCAACACTGCAACACCATCAACACTGCAACACAAACACTGCAACACCATCAACACTGCAACACCAACACTGCAACACCAACACTGCAACACCATCAACACTGCAACACCAACACTGCAACACCATCAACACTGCAACACCATCAACACTGCAACACAAACACTGCAACACTGGGGTTATATTTATAACAAGTATATTAAAGTCTTATGAAATACTGTACCATATTTTTGGTGTTATTAAAACCGTTGTTTTACCTTCATAAATAAAACTGCCGCGACGTTTGACTCAAAAATGTCCAGCCAAAAATTCGCTTATGAAAGAATATTTTCCAAAATTTTTTAGTGGTATATTTGTCCATTTTTTTTTTTAAGTTATGATGACTTTCTCGTTTTTCTTCGTTATTTTCCAGCTAAAAGTTCTCTGGAATGTTGCGTCTGATCGGCTTCAAACTTCCACCGTTGGTGTTTCTTGGAGGATGGCTTGGATTTTTAATGGGCAGTGCTGGTAACACAGTAACACAGACACCAGTGTACCATGTACAATAACACAGACACCAGTGTACCATGTACAATAACACAGACACCAGTGTACCATGTACAATAACAGACACCAGTGTACCATGTACAATAACACAGACACCAGTGTACCATGTACAATAACACAGACACCAGTGTACCATGTACAATAACACAGACACCAGTGTACCATGTACAATAACAGACACCAGTGTACCATGTACAATAGCACAGACACCAGTGTACCATGTACAATAACACAGACACCAGTGTACCATGTACAATAACACAGACACCAGTGTACCATGTACAATAACACAGACACCAGTGTACCATGTACAATAACAGACACCAGTGTACCATGTACAATAGCACAGACACCAGTGTACCATGTACATAACACAGACACCAGTGTACCATGTACAATAACACAGACACCAGTGTACCATGTACAATAACACAGACACCATGTACCATGTACAATAACAGACACCAGTGTACCATGTACAATAGCACAGACACCAGTGTACCATGTACAATAACACAGACACCAGTGTACCATGTACAATAACACAGACACCAGTGTACCATGTACAATAACAGACACCAGTGTACCATGTACAATAGCAAAGACACCAGTGTACCATGTACAATAACACAGACACCAGTGTGCCATGTACAATAACACAGACACCAGTGTACTATTTACAACAACACAGGCACCAGTGTACCATGTACAACAACACAGGCACCAGTGTAACATGTACAACACAGGCACCAGTGTACTATGTACACAACCAGACACAGAGACCAGTGTACCATGTACAACAACACAAACACCAGTGTACCATGTACAACAACACAGGCACCAGTGTACCATGTACAACAACACAGACACCAGTGTACCATGTACAACAACACAGACACCAGTGTACCATGTACAACAACACAGACACCAGTGTACCATGTACAACAACACAGGCACCAGTGTACCATGTACAACAACACAGACACCAGTGTACCATGTACAACAACACAGGCACCAGTGTACCATGTACATCAACACAGACACCAGTGTACCATGTACAACAACGCAGGCACCAGTGTACCATGTACATCAACACAGACACCAGTGTACCATGTACATCAACACAGGCACCAGTGTACCATGTACAACAACACAGACACCAGTGTACCATGTACAACAACACAGGCACCAGTGTACCATGTACATCAACACAGCACCAAGTGTACCATGTACAACAACACAGGCACCAGTGTACCATGTACATCAACACAGACACCAGTGTACCATGTACAACAACACAGGCACCAGTGTACCATGTACATCAACACAGGCACCAGTGTACCATGTACAACAACACAACACCAGTGTAACCATGTACATCAACACAGACACCAGTGTACCATGTACAACAACACAGGCACCAGTGTACCATGTACATCA
>NC_069492.1:16288042-16290542 GCF_026875155.1 Cherax quadricarinatus | reverse complement strand
GAAACCACTTTATGACTAGACAGGCGGTGCAACATTCCCCCAATTAAAAACAGGGACGCCATAAGTACGCTTAGAGACTACACATTAAGTGTCCGGGTCCCGAGACTGTTCAACAGCCTCCCAGCAAACATTAAGTGGATTACCAATAAACCCCTGGCTATCTTCAAAAGGGAACTGGACAGGCACCTAAAGTCAGTACCTGACCAGCCGGGTTGTGGTTCGTACGCTGGATTATGTGCAGCCAGCAGTAACAGTGTCGCTATCACGTCTGCGAGGAAACTGATGGGATAGATAATGAGAACCTTCAAAACAGGAGATGCCAAGCCAGTGATGATCCTTTTTAAATCACTTGTTCTAAGTTGGAATACTTCTGTACATTAACATCTCCAGTCAAGGCAGGTGAAATTGCAGATCTTGAGAATGTACAGAGAACCTTACGGCACATATAAGTTCCGTTAAATACCTAAACAACTGGAAACGCCTGGAAGCACTTGACTTGCACTCACTGAAGCGCAGGCGAGAGAGATACATCATAATACATCATATTGTTTCATACTATGGAACAATGCTCTTCTCCAGACTGAGGGACTGACCACCTCAAAACTTTAAGGGTGATGGACTGATTACATCGTCTTCAAGTATCTTCTGCTTCTATCAACTTTTCTGTACTTGACTGAAGAAGCCTACTGTGTAGGCGAAACGTTTCAAAATAAAGATACCTAACTGTTGCATATGTGTCTTACCTAACAACACATCATAATATACACTTAGAAGATTCTGGAGGGACTGGTTCCTAATCTGCACACAAAAATCACTCCCTACGAAAGCAAAAGACTTGGCAGGCGATGCAACATACTTCCAGTGAGAAGTAGGGGAGCTATTAGTACACTAAGGAAAAAAGACAATAAGTGTCCGGGGTCCAAGACTGTTCAACAGCCTCCCACCAGCCATAAGGGGCATTACCAATAGACCCCTGGCTACCTTCAAGAGGGAGCTGGACAGATACTTAAAGTCAGTGACGGATTAGCCGGGCTGTGGTTCGTACGTAAGACTACATGCGGCGAGCAGTAACAGCCTGGTTTATCAGGCCCTGATCCACCGGGAGGCCTGGTCATAAATGAGGCCGCGGGGGCGTTGACCCCCGAAACAACATCCAGGTAGACTATCGAACTAACGTTCCTCGGTTGTTACCTGAAGACTACGATAGAATCTATCAATAACTTCTAAGTTGTAATGTTAAATGTGTCTCACTTCAACTTATGTATTTTTCAATTATATTATCCCTCAGTTCTGTATATTTCTCATTCCCTTCTTCTCACCCTTGGCATTTATTCTGCTTCTCACCAGAACCCTAACAACTCCAAAAAAATTTTCTCCCGAGTCTGTTCCTGAAGTCTTGAAATGCGGGATTTCACTGGTGTACTCACCTATATGTGGTTGCAGGGGTTGATTCAAAGCTCCTGGCCCAGTTTCTTTGGTCGCTACTAGGTCCACTCTTCCAAGAGCCTTATCGTACCTCTTTTTCCACTATCATCCTGCCTCCAATACATCACTCTCCAGACTGTTCCACTTCCTAACAACTCTATGATTGAAGAAATGCTTCCTAACATCCGTGTGATTCATCTGAGTTTTCAATTTCCAGTTGTTACCCCTTGTTGCTGTGTCACATCTCTGGAACATCCTGTTCTTATCCACCTTGTCAATTCCTCTCAGTATTTCATATGTCGTTATCATGTCCCCCTTATATCCCCCGGCCTCTAGTGCCGTTAGGTCGATTTCTCTTAACCTCCCCTCTTTGGACATGCCCCTTAGCTCCGGGACTAGTCTCATTACAAACCTTTGCACTTTCTCTAATTTCTTGGCATGCTCGACCTGTTGTGGATTTCAAACTGGTGCTGCGTACCCCTATGTGCGACTGACGTACGCCGTGTACAGAGTCTTGAACGATTCCTTACTGAGGTATCGGAACGATATTCTTAGGTTTGCCAGGCGCCCGTATGCTGCAGCAATCATGTTGATGTGCTCACCAAGAAATGTGCTCGGTATTATACTCATCCCGAAACCCTCTCCAGGTAAACTCCAGGTAAACCCCAGGATCCTTACCCTTGAGAGAGCTTCGCAGTCTTTCGCCACCTCTGTCTGCGGTCTTCTTTGCCCTTCCCCGATCTTCATGACTTTGCACTTGGTGGGGTTAAACTCCAGGAGCCAGTTGCTGGACCAGGCTTGCAGCCTGTCCAGACCCCTTTGTAGTGCTATCTGATCCTCGTCCACTTGAATTCTCCTCATTAACTTCACATCATCTGCAAACAGGGACACTTTTGAGTCTGTCCCTTCCGTCATGTCATTTACATATACCAGAAACAGCATAGGTCCTAAGACTGACCCTTGTGGAACCCCGCTCGTCACAGGTGCCCACTGACACCTCCCCACGTACCATCACTCGTTTCCTCCTTGTCAGGTATTCTCTGAGCCACTGCAGTGCTCTTTCTGTTGTTGAAGA